>LNAC01000556.1:239440-380165 GCA_002007465.1 Ailurus styani
GAGCAGAGAGCCCGATGTGGGCCTCGATCCCAGGACCCTGGGATCATGATCTGAGCCGAAGGCAGCGACTTTAACCCACTGAGCCACCCAGGTGTCAAGTTTTTCTTAATGCTCATTGCTGTATCATAGATACTATTGAACTACATGATGCAGGTCATTTGTGGTTTTTTATTTGTTTTTTTGGAAAGGATTAAAGGTTTGAAGTGGTGGTGACACATCACTTTTTGTCATGTCTCCCCCTTCCCAGTAATTGCTTTGCTTTGCTTTTTTCTTTGGGAATAATTATCTTACTTAGATGGCATAGTAGGCTGTTAATATTTATAAATAAAAATGGAAATGCAGGGTGCCTGGGTGGCTCAGTGGGTTAAAGCCTCTGCCTTCGCTCAGGTCATGATCCCAGGGTCCTGGGATCGAGGCCCGCATCAGGCTCTCTGCTCAGCGGGGAGCCTGCTTCCTCCTCTCTCCTCTCTCTCTGCCTGCCTCTCTGCCTACTTGTAATCTCTCTCTCTCTGTCAAATAAATAAATAAAATCTTTTAAAAAAATGGAAATGCATTATTAGAAAATAATTTTGGCTTTGTTACCCTATTACAGTAAGAAACACATGAGGTTTTAATCATGGGGTAATAGTAAAGCACTTAAATCTTCATAGAGCTCTTTTGAGAGACTCTGTTACTTTAGTACTTGAAAAGAAAAATCTTCGGGCGCCTGGGTGGCTCAGTGGGTTAAAGCCTCTGCCTTCGGCTCAGGTCATGATCTCAGGGTCCTGGGATCGAGGCCGAGCAGAGAGCCTGGTTCCTCCTCTCTCTCTGCCTGCCTCTCTGCCTACTTGTGATCTCTCTCTTTTTCTCTCTCTGTCAAATAAATAAATAAAATCTTAGAAAAAAAAAATCTTCATGTATAGGGATAGCTGTCTACGGTATGGGTTATATTTCATTTCGTGCAAACATTCTCAAAATATTTTGTTCTTGCTCCTAAATAAAGAGGTCTATTTGATACTGTCAAGATTTTCTGTCTTCCAAAATAGAAACAGTATTTTATTTAACTAATTTATTTTTTTTTAATATTTTATTTATTTATTTGAGAGAGGGAGAGGCAGACTCCCTGCTGAGCCAGGGAGCCCATTACGGGGCTTGATCCCACAATCCCAGGATCATGACCTCAAGTGAAGGCAGATGCTTAACTGACTGAGCCACCCAGGTACCCCTAGAATCACTATTTTAAATTATTCTACTCACAGTCAAACATATTAGAAAAAAGTACATTCATAATAACTTCTGTTTGGGTTGTCTTGGAGATCTGCGCATTGTTGCCATCTGTTGACTCGAGCTGTCAGCTCCAGGTAGAGGAGGACAGTAGTAACTCTTGGTGGCTGGGAGGAAGACCAGGGAAGGACAGGCAGGAGTTACTCTTTTTCCCAAGCTCATGTTCCACACTGTAGCTCAGCACCGTCCAGAGAGTTACTTAACTGTGCCAAGCTGCCTTTCTTCTGGCGGAAACTACCAACCGAACCTGATATTGGAAGACTCAGGTGGTTAGAATTAGGGAAAAAGTCAACTTCAAAGCAAGTCTTGTGAAGGCGTAACTGATTTAGGCAGTGAACTTCATTGCTTGGTGGTCTTCTCCATCTAGGGGTCTTCCATAAGCATAATTCTGTCAAGTGAGCCAGATCTCATCTCAGGATGATGTGAACAGGCTCAAGTCTGCAGGTGCAGAGAGGAAACTGCATTGAGTTGCTGTGGTGGTACAATAACTGTTTCCAGTGTATTTAGAAATATGAGGAGCCTTTGGATCCTGTGTCCTACACACAACAGTCCAGTAGCAGCTCTGTTTCCATTTAACAATCAGAATTAATATCCCTAGGCAACAGAGTTGTAATCCCCTATATTGCCTATAAATTCAGTAGTACGAGGATTCAGTGGCCAAGGGGCATCTTACGTTCCAAGTTTGTGGAGCCATCGTGTCCCCCGATGGAAGTCCAAGCCCATGCAGAAGAACTAAGTCTTGTATTTTCCATTTTTAATGCTTTGTAGAGTTCTGCTTTCTTCAATTTGAATACCTCAGTCCTTAGGTTTTCTCAAGCGAAATGTTACAGCAAGCAGTTCCTCTGCTTCATGTACCATCCTTCAATCCCTTACTTAATCACGTTCTTATCAGGGTCAGAAAACTGTTTACTGGTTTATCATATAGGGCAAGGGGTGGGGGTGGGGATGGGCAGGATATGAGAATCTTCCACTGTCTCTGGATGCACCACCCTCCTAGTACCTCAAATGTGTTCACCAACCCAGAATGTTCAGGAAACAATTTTTTGACATAATTAAAATTTGCTCAGTTTGTGTTTTATGTAATTGTTTTTCTTTCAAAAGTAAGGTGTCCGCTGTAGGATAACTAAAAGAAAATCCTACCACTCAGATAATCGCGGTTTAACCACTTCCATTATTGTGACTGTTTTCCTACTCGAATCACCTTTTTTAAAAAGGCTTTTTTTCCCCTTTTTTTGAATTTGTATGTGATAACATTCGGAATAATATAAGGGATTAACATAAAGTGAATTTGGGCCTCCTTTTCACCTTAGTCCCCAGCGTTCCAGTTCTTCTCAGAAAAGTAGTGTTCACAGTTAGCAATTTTTTTTTAAAGATTTTATTCATTTGATGCAGAGAGAGAGAGAGAGTGCACATGCCACGAGCAGAAGCAGGGGGAGTGGCAGGCAGAGGGAGAAGCATGCTCCCAAGTGAGCACAGAGCCTTAGTTAGGACTCTATCCCACTGGGATCATGACCTGGGCCAAAGGCAGACGCTTAATCGACTGAGCTACCCACACGCCCCATAGTTACCAATTTCTTACATAATCTTTCAGAAATAGTTCTAAGTCTGTAAATAGTAATATACCTGGACATTTCTGCACTTTAATTTTTCCCTTTTTTGTGTGTGTTTTGAAGAGACTTATATCAGTACCTGTGATCTGATTCATTTTTGTTAATGCTTTCATAACAGTTACATGAATGTACTGTAGATTATTTCCAAGTTTTTACTTGTGTGATGTGTTTGGTGAGTATCACTTGGAGATAGAGTGAAGGATTTAGAGTTGAATTTTGACAAAGGCAAAGGCTTTCCAGGTCACGTGTCATTTTTATGTAATTCTTTCAGGCGAATATGAGAAAGGTGTAGACCATCTGACAAATGCAATTGCTGTGTGTGGGCAGCCACAGCAGTTGCTGCAAGTGTTACAGCAAACTCTTCCACCACCAGTGTTCCAGATGCTTCTGACCAAGCTTCCAACAATTAGTCAGGTAAGGATTTGAAATGTTAGTAAAAGTGAGTAGAATCTGAGAAGTAAATGTTTTAGGGATATTGACATTTAAAAAATTAGTCTAGCGAGCATGATGAAATTATGAACTCATTCTTGGAATCAGAGTAGAATTGGAGATAGCAGTGCTTGAAATTTTTCTTCCCTAATAATTTTAGAGTGAGTGATCATAAGATCTAGTCATTGTGCCTCATATGTGGATCAGGACGTTCTCATATTCTGAAATCTTAGGCCTTGTTATTCATCAAAATTCAGGCCACTCTCAGCTACTTTCTGAAACTAGCTTTCTGTCAACTCTTATGTTGCATTCAGTTACGTGGCCGGGCAGAGGGCAGAGGGGCCGAGATGACATAATCTGAAATCAGATCTTAAACAATTGTTGGATACTTTCTGACTTCACTGTCTAAAAGGCCCCAGTGCCTCTGCTTCTGCCAAGGTGGGGTTTGAGCTTGGAGCTATTTGACTACATCTCCAAATCTATATTGAACACAACACCATTTGTATAAAAGATTATATAAACTTAAGAATTGATTAAAATGCATTCTGTTCATTTTTAATTTTTCCAAGTAATCGAAATGAATCTATTTTTTGGAATAGTTGGTTTACTCATGTGTGAATTTCCACAGTTGGTGCAACTTAAAATTGGTTAATTCTTCAAAATGATCTTTTACTCAGTTTGAAAGGGGACTGGAGAGAAAATAAAGGCCCCAAAGATTTAAGGGATAGAGTTGAAAAAAACCAAAGATTTTGTTTTAATCCTTTTTTTTTAGACTGATGTTCCTAGTCTATCTAAATCAGAATCCTCTGTTTAATGTTATCTGCTCTTTGAAAGGCAGCAGCATAGTACTTTTGGAAGATGGACCTGAGGGTGTGAGCTCTTTGAAATGTGGATGAGTTCAGGATGAAACTTGAACTCCTCTCTATAAAAATGACCTTTACTCATTTAACTCATATTATTTGGAAATATTTTCAAATGCTCATTTTGGAATTACTGTACTCTTTCTTGTATAATGACTGAGCATTTTCAGGCGAAAAAAGGAAATGTTTGGAGCATAGGATGAACAGTAAAGTGCTCATCAGTACTCTTAGTTTATATGGGAGTGAAAAGTTATCTTGAATTCATTTTGGTTTTAGTTATATGATTGATTAACATATAAAACATTATATTGTTATCCTTTCTTGGATTTTAAAATGAGACTGACAGTAGTGTGATCACTATTTTCTTTGGTAACAGTGTTTAGAAGTGTTAAATACTGAAATCTCAGAATGGGTAAACTTTAGCAAGATTTGATTCTTTGAATACAAAGGACATATTTTTTTTCCCCTTAAAAATTTTTTTTAATTGAAGTATTGGTTGACACACAGTGTTAACGTTAGTTTCAGGCGTACAACTTAACTGTTTTGGCAGGTCTGTTCATTATGGTCTGCTTCCATAAATGTGGCTTCCCATCTGTCTCACTGTACAACAGTATTACGTGATCATTGACTATATTCCCTATGCTGTACTTTTTATCCCCATAACTTTTTATCCTTGCGTGACTGACGGGAAGCCTAGACCTGTCACTTGCCTTCACTCATTTTGCCCCCTCCCACTTCCTCCTGGCAACCACCAGTTTGTATTTAGGAGTCTTTTTCTCCTTTTTTTTGGTTGTTCATTAGTTGGTTTTTAGATTCCACAAATAAGTGAAATCAGATGGTGTTTATCTTAGTGAAGGTCCATATGTGTTGCAAATAGCAAGATCTCATTCTTTATGGCTGAATAATAGTCCATTGTATATGGTTACCACTTCTTTTCCATGCATCCATTGATGGGACACTAATGTTGCTTCTTCCATATGTTGGCTATTATAAATAATGCTGCAGGAAACCTAGAGGTGCATACATCATTCCGAATTAGTATTTTCATTTTCTTTTTTACGATTTCATTCATTTATCAGAGAGAGAGAGTGAGCGAGCAAGCATGTGCATGAGCTAGGAGGGAGGGGCAGAGGGAGAGGGAGAAGCAGACTTCATGCTAAGAAGAGAGCCTGATGTTGGACTTGATCCCAGGACCCTGAGATTATGACCTGAGCAGAAGGCAGTGGCTCAACCGGCTGAGCCACCCAGGCGCCCCCCCTTTTTTTTCTTAACTTTATTTATTTGAGAGAGAGCAAGCATGACTGGGTAGCAAAGGGAGAGGGAGAAGCAGGTTCCCTGCTGAGCAGGGAACCCAGGGGAATCATGACCTGAGCTGAAGCCAGATGCTTAACTGACTGAGCCACCCATGCACCCTGTGTTTTCATTTTCTTTGGGTAAATAACAGCAGTGGAATTACTGGATTATATGGTATTCCTATTTTTTAATTTTTTGAGGAACCTTCCTGCTGTTCTCCATAGTGGCCGCACCAGTTTACAGTCCCACCAACGGTGCATGAGAGTTCTTTTTTTCTCCACATCCTCGCCAGCACTTGTTACTTCTTGTCTTTCTCATTCTGGGCATTATGACAGGTGTGAGGCGATATCTCATTGTGGTTTTGATTTGCATTTCCTTGATGATTAGTGGTGTTGAGCATCTTTGCATGTGTCTGTTAGGAAAATGTCTGTTTAGGTCCTCTGCCCATTTTTAATTGGATTATTAGGTATTTTCCTCGTGTTGAGTTGTATGAGTTCTTTATGTATTTTGGATATTAACCCCTTATTAGATATATCATTTACAGATGTCCTCCAATTCAGTAGGTTGCCTTTTCATTTTGATTTACTTTGCCATGTAAAAGCTTTTTATTTTTGTGTAGTCCCAATAGTTTATTTTTGCTTTTGTTTCCCTTTCCTGAGGAGACAAACCTAGAAAAATGTTGTTAAGGCCAGTGTCCAAGAAGATTACTGCTTAGGAGTTTTATGGTATCAGCTCTCACATGTAGGTCTTTAATCCAGTTTGAGGGTATTTTCGTGCATGGTATAAGGAAGTGGTCCCGTTTCATTCTTTTGCATATGGCTGTACAGTTTTCCCAACACCATTTATTGAAGAAAATGTCTTTTTCCATTGGATATTCTTACCTCCTACAAAGGACTTCTAAAAATTAAATTTTTTTTTTTCTCTTTCAGAGAATTGTAAGTGCTCAGAGCTTGGCTGAAGATGATGTGGAATGAGAAAATATCAACATAATCTCAATTAAAAATATTTTTAAAATCTTAAGTCGGAAGATGAGCAGCTCTGGGGGAAAAAGGGCAAATAGGCTTGTTATGGACTGTCCTACACTGAAATCTACCAAAGTTAATTTTTACTTTGTGTAGATCCATTCGTCTGTTTTATTTATTTTTCCCAGTGAAAAGTGTATTTTGATAGAAAGCTTTTCAGTTTATAAATACCCTATGAGTTACCAAAATATCATGGATTTATTTTATTCCTAAAACGTGCATTTAAAGTGTACATATAACATCACATTACTTATGTTAAAAATACTCAGTGCTTAGTTTTGAAAGATAGGCAGAAAAAGTATAGAAAGCTAAAGAATGCACGTTTTTTTTTTAAGCTAGTTCATTTGCTCTCTACATTAAAGGATTGGATGGAAACTTTATCAAAACTGAGCATTAAAATCTTTGAGAGGTTTTTTTTTTTCCATTTAATCTCTTAAATATGATGTGAGATGTGCTGCTGTGCTGTATTAATTCACCCCCTCCCTGTGTATTTGTCTTGAAATGTTTCATTTAAATCGGGCTTAATGTGTTCTGGATATTTATCTCCTTGTATCTTAGATGTATGTAGTTGCAAATAGCACCAGGAATTAGATCTATGTACATCCTTAATCTAGCCATGTGAGCTTCACCTATTACTGTCTTCCCTCTTTACTCACTTAAAAAATGAGGGAATTGGTCTGCTAATTCAAAGAAGTGTCCCTTTAGCTTTTAATTCATTTGGTTCTGTTAAGCATCTTCAGATCCAACTTCTCCTGAGGAATATATTTGTTTGGACAACCAGGCCTTGCATTTTTTATACTCTGAAGTTTGCATGCTTGCCTGACTTAGTATTTCTGAATTGATTCACCACCTCCTTTTTTTTTTTTTTTTTTTTTTTTTTTTAAGATCTAACTTGTGTTGATTTTCGCTGAAATCATATGGTTCTGTCATTACTCTTGTAAATCCGAAACTTAAACTTTAGGGTAACTGGGATGATAAGCTTGTAAAATGTTTGTTCCCCTTTGCTTTTATCTTCAGTGTATCTCCTTAATCCTCTTTCAGTCTGATCCAATTATCTTGTATGATGAGAATAAGGTGTAACCTTGTGGCTCAAGACTTGGAAAGATTGGAGGTGTTTTCAAAATAGTGACGTGTTATCCACAGTCACAGGTTGAACATTAGGTCTGAGAATAAAGATCCTTGGTACGTACTTGTCATCTGTTGAACTGAGTAACAATTCCTCCCTGTACACTTTGCCTTTTTTCTGTCTCAAAATCTGGAGATAGCCCGAAGACTTTTCCTATGTACTTACATGTTTTACTTAATTTACTTATAAATTTTCCTTAACCTTAACCTTGGGTTTTTGTCGTGTTTGGGATATAGAGGAAAGAGTTTGGAGTATGGTTCTAAGTTTTTGCTTCTGGACAGTTGCATAGCCTTTGGCAGGTCACATTACATCTCTGAACTTACCCCGAGTATTCTCATCTATAAAATTAGAACTTCAGACTACGTAACTCAGACATTTAAGGACTCTTCCTCATGTACCTTCCAGGTTTGTGATTCCGCACCCTTAAACAGTGTGGTTTTTAATTTTTCTTATTTTTTTTAAAAACCTTTTGATGGCACCCTGCCTACTCTTGTCTGGGGATAGGGAAGCAACCAGTGCAAACATGCTGGTTAGTCAGTTTTACTCATAGATCCCAAATCCAAAGCAGTGTAGTGGTCATTGTCACACAACTAGGAAACAGTCTTCATCCTGTACTCCCCCTAGTCAGAGGGGAGTATTCAGATCAGGGGCATTCAGAGTTAGAACATAGGAAGTGAAAAGAGCAAGGGGCAGACAGCTTGGCAAGGAAGGAATGGACCCAGAGAAGCTAAAGACTAGCTGGAGGAGTGAGCAGTCAGCTTAGCTTTGGGAGAGGGTATCAAGGCTGTATGCCCTTGAGAATTGTAGTGTAGTCCAAGCTGGGTATCACTGGGTTTTCTGAAAGATAATCAGCTTTGATCTAATGCTTTTTGAAAGGCTGTGCTATCTGCCCAGTGGAGCTGATTATGTGGTCATTTTCTTTCTTTTTTTTTTTTTTTAAAGATTTTATTTATTCATTTGACACAGAGAGAGAGAGATTACAAGTCGGCAGAGAGGCAGGCAGAGAGAGAGGAGAGAGAAGGAAGCAGGCTCCCTGCTGAGCAGAGAGCCCGACGTGGGCCTTGATCCCAGGACCCTGGGATCGTGACCTGAGCCGAAGGCAGCGGCTTTAACCCACTGAGCCACCCAGGCGCCCTTGTGGTCATTTTCTTATTTAAAGGACAGGTTTTGTGGTTTAAAATTAGGTGCCACTTCTGAAAGGTGATAGTTTGGTTTAAAAAAAAAAGAAAAAAGTCCACAAACAAGGTTTTCCCCCCAGGGGCATAATTACAGAACGTGAATTCCTGTCTAAAGTTTTACACGGTGATGGAGCCAGGCAGTAGGGATGATGATGGCCATATGGTGGTCAACCCAAGATTTAATTAAAGTGATGACCGCCTGAACGTGCCCATATGCTAATGTTGAGCGCTTGTATAAAGTTTTTGGAAATGGTAATATGTATTAGTTGCACAGTTAGTGTGCTTCCCTGGGAAGTAGCTATTTGATTCCACAATTTATACATAAGATGAAAGTGCACTTAAAACGGGCCTACCAGGCCGTGTCCCCACCGTCCTGTTAATAGATAACTAGAATTTACATTCACATTGAATTTATGTAAAGTACATAAAAACCTAGTACAGTGGGCATAGTAGGCAATCAGCTATGTTTGAGTCCTCTTACCCCTCAGTTAGGTTGATACTTTTTACCATCTTTCTGCTTGCTTTTCTGACCTTGTTGAACCAACTTATGGACCAGAGTATTAATAAAATATTACAGAAAAGATTTTGGGAAAATTAGTGTATCATGCAGATGTTACACAACATTTTCTTTCTTGTAACATAAAAAAATGTAGTTTCATTGCTTGTGCCTCAGCTGTTTAAATATTAAAGGGCTTGGAGAAAATTTTCATTCAGTGTGTATTTGCAGAAGTGAATTCTCAGTTTGATTCCTGGTGGTGGTACCTGTTTCTTGGTTCATATCCCTCAGAGAAGGAGTGTTAAAACACATTGTTGGGCATTAGGTCTGAGCCAGGAGCGTATTATCAGTATTTCTTTTTTTAATCAAAATACACACACACACACACACACACTTTTAAAAAGATTTTATTTATTTATTTGACAGAGCAAGAGAGGAGAAGGAGAGGGAGAAGCAGGCTTCCTGCTGAAAGGGAGCTCAACGCAGGGCTCGATCCCAGGACTCTGGGATCATGACCTGAGCTGAAGGCAGACACTTAATGACCAAACCACACAGGTGCCCCTCAAAAAATATTTTTTTAAAGATTTATTTATTTTTGGAGAAAGTATGCGAGCAGGGTGAGGGGGCAGAGGCAGGGAATCCCAAGCAGACTCATGCCCAACATGGGGCTCTGTCTGACAACCTGAGATCATGACCTGAGCCAAAATCAAGAGTCAGATGCTTAGCCAAGTAAGCCACCCAGGCGTACCCCCAAGATATTTTTATTTTACTTTAAGTGAACCCTACCCCCCCAGTGTGGGGCTTCAACTCAGGACCCTAAGATCAAGAGTCACATGCTCCACCAACAGCCAGCCAGGTGCCCCATGTTAGTGTTTCTGACAAGTCTCCAGGTTTTGGTCTGGGGCCCTGCTGTGAATGTGACCCAGCAACACTTAATGGTGGTATGGAAAGATAGGAAATTGTTACAGGATAGCAGCCATGTTAATGTCAGAGGTGATGTACTTTAGCACTCTGTAAAAATGAGATGTGTAGGGGCACCTGGGCGGCTCAGATGGCTGTGTCTGCCTTGGGCTCAAGTTATGATCTCTAGGTCCTGGGATCGAGCCCCATGTTGGGCTCCCAGCTCAGCGGGGAGCCCGCTTCTTCCCTCTCCCTGTGCCCCTCTGTGGTCTCTCTCGAATAAATAAAATATTTTTTAAAAAATGAGATGTGGAATTAAAAAGCCAGCTAACAGGTGGTAGAATGTGAGTATTTAAGAATACCTGGTACTCATTCTAGTTATTTGAAGCATAAAGACCATCAGTTACCAGACTATGTTCAAGAAAGGCCAGTCCATTTAAATGTGTTTTAGGATTTTTTTCTGTAAACAGCCCATCAGCTAGACATTCAGTTAAGCAGAAATTACATTCCCTAAGTATTTTAGTTGTGAGTTTTAAAATATTTATTTCATATTTGTGTGTTTGGGTGAATCAGATTTTTCTCCTTTTTTAGATACAGGGTCTCTAGGACATTTTTTTCCTTTACTTTTAACAGCTACTTACAGCTGTGTTCTGGAAACAGTCAAGGGGCATTGCAGAGGTGCTAAATCCTCTGTAGTTAGGACTCCAGTAGCAAGTATAGAAACCCAACTTGGATTAGCATTAGTGGCATTTGTTAGCTCCTCAGGAAAAGGAGATCTTGCCTCTCACCTTAGAATGAACACCCCATACCAGGCCAGCTCTCTCCACCTCTGTATCTTATTGTGCTTTTTGATGTTCACTAGCACACATAAAGGATGACAGAAACACTTCCTGGGCTCTAGAATGGATTCAGTTCACTCCTTACAGTCTTCTACAGGAGTCGTTACCCTTTCACAGCTTAAGAGATCTGCCTAGTGTTGCATGGGAAATGGAAGATTCAAGATTTTACCCCCATCTTATTGAAGTATGATTTACAAATTAAAGTTTTGTGTATTTAAGATGTACAGTGCTGTGTTTCAGTGTATGTGGACATGAAATGCACACCACCGTCAGGCTAATTAACACCTATCACCTCTCCTAATTCAATACTGTGGTCCCCATGCTATATATTAGATGACCAGGACTCCTAACTGGAAGTTTGTATCCTTAGTTCAGCATCTCCCCAGTTACCCTACCTCCCTATCCCCGGCAACCACCTTTCTCTTTCCATGAGTTTGATTTGTTTAGATTCCATCTATAAGCAAGATAATAGTATTTGTCTTTTTGTTTCTGGCTTATTTGACTTAGCATAATGATATCCTCCAGATCCATCCCTGCCCGGAATGGCAGAATTTCCTTTTTTAAGGCTGGATATCCTGTACACACATGAGTTACATTTTATTTATCTGTTTATCCACTGACAGACATTTAGCTTATTCTCCTGTCTTGCCTCTAGTGAACAATGCTGTAGTGAACTTGAGAGTGCTCTTTGAGATCGTGATTTCATTTCTGTCTGATACATACCCAGAAGTGGGATTGCTGGATCATCTGGTAGTTCTGTTTTTTAAGTTTTTGAGACCTCTCCATACTATTTTCCAGAGTAACTACACCACTTTACAGTGGGCTCCCTTTTCTCCACGTCCTCTCCAACACTTCCCATTTTGACTTTGGTACTATCTATTCTGTCAGGTGTGAGGTGATACTGTGGTTTTGTGTATGTGCTGCCAAAGCAAGCATGATCCACATTTCCCAGAGGATTAGTAAGATGTTGAGCACTTGCTGCCCATTTGTCTCTGGAAGAAAATTTCTATTTAGGTTCATTGCCCATTCTAAAACTAGATTATTATTGGGGTTTTTTGTTTGTTTTTTGCTATTGAGTTCTAGGCGTTCCTCATATTTTTTGGATGTTAACCTCTTATCAGACAAGTAATTTGCAAGTATTTTCTATTGGTTGTCTTTTCACTTTGTTGATGGTTTCTTTTGCTGTGCAGAAACTAAGTTTGATGTGGTCCCATCTGTTTATGTTTTCACTATAAACATGAAAATATGTAATAACCTGGCTTTCAAAATTCTGCATTTCACCTTCGCAATTTTTCTTACAACATTCTGAAACCAGAATTTTTTTTCGAGTCTCAGTTTTGTAAATTTATTTTTTGCTGTTTTACTTTTTTAATTGAAGCATAATTGACAGAGTATTGCTAATTTTAGGTATATAATATAGTGATTCAACAATTCTACACATCGTGCAGTGCTCACCATTGCAAGTGTAGTTACCATACAACATTATTACGGTATTGACTGTGTTCCCTCTGCTGTACTCTTTATCCCCCTGACTTAATTATTTTATAATTGGAAGTTCATACCTCTTAATACCCTTCACCTATTTCATCCGACCCCCCACCCACCTCCCCTCTGGGTACCACCAGTTTGTTCTCTATTTATGAGTCTGTTTCTGTTTTTCATTTGTTCATTTGGTTTTTTAGATTCCATATAAAAGTGAAATCATGGTATTTGTCTTTCTGTAACTTATTTCACTTGGCGTGATACCCTCTAGGTCCATCTCTGTGGTCATGAATGGGGAGATCTCATTCTTTTTATGTCTGAGTAATATTCTGTTGTGTATATATACCACTTCTTTACCCATTCGTCTTTCAGTGTATACACTTACTTTGTGTAACAAGCCTCCTTGTGTAAGATACAAGTCTCTGTATCTTGGCTATTGTAAATAATACTGCAGTGAACCCAGAGAGATGCATGCATCTTCCCGAATTAGTAATTTCATTTTCTTTGGGTAAATACCCAACAGTGGAATTACTGGATCTTGTGATAGTTCTATTTTAAACACTCTGCGAAACCTTCACACTGTTTTCCACAGTGGCTGCACCAATTTATATTCCCACCAACAGTGCACAAGGGTTCCCTTTTCTTTTTTTTAAAAAAAGATTTATTTATTTATTTATTTATTTATTTATTTATTTGACACAGAGATATTGCAAGTAGGCAGAGAGGCAGGCAGAGAGAGGAGGAAGCAGGCTCCCCGCTGAGTAGGTTCCCTTTTCTTTTTTTAAAAACAAGATTTATTTATTTATCTATTTATTTATTTATTTATTTATTTATTTATTTGACACAGAGATATTGCAAGTAGGCAGAGAGGCAGGCAGAGAGAGAGGAGGAAGCAGGCTCCCCGCTGAGTAGGGAGCCCGATGTGGGGCTCGATCCCAGGACCCCGAGATCATGACCTGAGCCGAAGGCAGAGGCTTTAACCCACTGAGCCACCCAGGCGCCCTGGGTTCCCTTTTCCCCACATCCTTGCCAATACTCGTTACCTCTTGTTTTACTGATTCTAGCCATTCTGACAGGTGTGAGGTGATCTCTCATTTGTGGTTTTGATTTCATTTCCCTGATGATGAATGATGTTGAGCATCTTTGCATGTGTCTATTTGAAAAAATGTCTTCTATTTGGGTCCTCTGCCCATTTTTTTTTTTTTTTTTTTATTTGACAGAGAGACAGCGAGAGAGGGAACACAAGCAGGGGGAGTGGGAGAGGAAGAATCAGACTCTCTACTGAGCAGGGAGCCTGATGCAGGCTCGATCCCAGGACACTGGAATCATGACCTGAGCTGAAGGCAGATGCTTAACTGAGTCACCGAGGTGCCCCATCCTCTGCTCATTTTTAATCACATAAGTTTTAGGGGTGTTGGGTTGTGTAAGTCCTTTATTTTGGATATTAATAGCCTTATCGCATATTTTATAGGCACATATCTTCTGTTGAGTATTTTGAATTTTTGTTTTGTTGATCTTCTCCTTTGGATAAGCTTTTTAGTTTGATGTGGTCCCACTTGTTTGTTTTCCCTTTTTGTTACCTCCCTTTTGGTGTCAAATTTCAAAAAAAAAAATTACTAAGACTATAAAGTCAGGGACCTTGTCCCCATGTTTCCTTCTAGGAATCTTATGATTGTAGGTGTTATGTTTAAGTCTTTAATCCATTTTGAGTTGATTTTTGTATATGGTATATGAGTTCACTTTCATCCTTTTACATGTAGATATCCAGTTGACCCAACACATTTTTTTGAAGACTATCTTTCCTCATTGTTCTTGGCGCCTTTGTTGAAGATTAGTTGATTGTAAGATTTAGGGTTTGAATTAAGGCTAACTTACCACTGTACTTGGTTATCTATCAGAGAGGGTAAAGGGGTTGGGTGACTTTTTTTTTTTTTTTTTTTAAGAATGTAGGTACTTTTTCACCAAACATGAAGACATGATGCGGAAACAAAACAAGATGGCTGTTACATAATTCAAGTTGTACATAGGATGGATGCTTATTTCTTGAGAGAATACAGAGCCTGAGGAGTTGAAAGCACAAAACATTATTGAAATGATGTCTTATCACTTTTAAAAGTGAGAGTTTTTTTGTTTTCTGCTTTATAACTCTACATTGTCTAATATAATAATCTCTTTGCACCCTCCCAAATTACTCAAATATAATGCTTCAGGAGATCATGCCATGACTTCTAAGCTGCTGTCACAGACTGCACCAAATAACAGGGCCAGACTGTTGGAAAGGCTAGATTGGAGAGGACATCGGCTCGGAGGGCTAGGATGAACTTGGGCTAGAGCGATCTCGTGGCTGGGGCTGGGAGCTGGGGCTCCTGGCAGGGAGTGGGACCCCTGCTAGAACTTGATCCTCTCCTAAATTCTGTTTCACTTAGAATTGCTTCCCAATTTCTTCATTCTTCCTGGGTGATTTCATGTTGTCTGGCTTCAGTGGCATCTGTTCCTGGTGTTCCCCCGGGGCCCCTACCCCAAGCGCAGGTAGATATAGGTTCCTGCTTGCTTAGTGTCACATGGATGTCTATAGGCACTTCAAATGACATGTACAGAATTGAATTTATTCCCTTAAACATGCTCCTTCTGAGCTGCCCTCCACTTTGCTGTTACCTACTCACCACCTGCCATCAATGACCAAACCTTGCCCCTCCTATTCTTAGGAGTATCTGATCCATTCCACTTCTCTCTGGCTTCACTGCCAATCTCTTAGGATATTTGCCTCTGTTTACTGTGTAGCCTCCTGTCCTCGGATCTGCTCTGCTGCCCCAGAAATTGCTCTGAGACATGTCCCTCCCTTGTGTGGCATCCACAGGCCCTGTAATGAGATTTGACTAATTCTCCCAACTTCATTCCTCAAATGTCCTCCTCCTCCCTCTTCAAAAAACACACACAGCACACAGGCTTTGATCATACGAAACAATCTTCCCCCGTAGGCACTTTTCTCTCTAGTTGTCATTCTGTTGTCTCACATGATATGCCTTGTTTTGTGGGCCAGGCACTATGCTTATTGCCAAGGATCTCTAGATAGACAAAATAGGCCATTCCCTCACTGATTTTACGTTTAGGTGGGGAGATAATTAGTGAAGCCTTACCCGTTGCAGGATTAGGTACTCCCTATTAGGAGATTCTGTAGAACCCTGGGATTTTCTCACCAAGATCTACTGTAATTTTTTTTAGTAATGTGCCCCGTTTTCCCACTAGGCCATTCCAAAATATGTATGTCTTATTGATGATTGGGTTTCCCAGCATAAAGCATAGTTAAATACTTAGGAAATACTTAATGAATGGAAATCCAGTGGGCAAAAGTTGTCTAGAGGAATCTTTAACAATGAAATGAATATAAAAGATTTTTTTTGACATGACACATGAGAGGAAAGTGGAAGGAAAAAAAGCTTATGGTTGTGAGGAGTGATAACATCTCTTTTAAAAGCTACTAATTACTGATGTAGGAAAAGACATTAGGGTTTGAAGTTGATGGCCAAGAAAGATTTCTTGAGACATCTGTGGTGCAAAACATGGTTTTATTAAAGCATGGGGATAGGACCTGTGGGCAGAAAGAGCTGCACTGGAGTCATGAGGAGTGGCCCATTATGTACTTTCAGTTTGGGAGGGGGTTAGGGAGAGCTTAAGTCTCTAAGGAATTTTGGAAGCAAGGTTTCCAGGACCTTGAGGGTACTAGCTATTGTTGGGAAAAGGTCATTTATTACCATCTAATAACCTGAGTCATGCCACCCTTCGGATGTTTATCGGTAAGTCATGCTTGGAGGATGATTGCCAATGTGTATCTTGGCAGGGTGTGTGTGGGGGGGGAACAGATAAAGGAAATTTCCAAAAGAATTTTTATTTGTTAAAGTAGACTTACAGGATCCTAGGGGTTAAGCTAAGATTGCCTTTTACCCTAGCAAAGTGTTAACATTGGGACAGTGGAGTCCTTAGAGGAATGTCATTCTGCCTGTTTCAAGGACTTGTCAATGGGTTGTAGATTGTAAGGAAATTTA
This sequence comes from Ailurus styani, assembly GCA_002007465.1. Taxonomy (NCBI): domain Eukaryota; kingdom Metazoa; phylum Chordata; class Mammalia; order Carnivora; family Ailuridae; genus Ailurus; species Ailurus styani. The sequence goes on from LNAC01000556.1 coordinate 255,982, forward strand.
ATAATTTTTCTTCTGCCTTTGTTTCCCACATCAGTTATGTCACTGGATTATTAGAAATGTACAAAGTTTGAGATTAAAAGGGCACATATCTAGTCTTTCTCGTAGATCTTGACAGCCTTGTAGCTGAACAAAATGTCAAACGTTTATTAAAAAGTGAATCTGCCAGCCGTTGAAGTTATATTTATGAGGATTTTAAAAATGTCATTCTCAACTATTTATCCTTTTCTTGAAAACTTGTCAAACATGGGGCTGAATTATGTGTAGTCCTCATTCAAGTCTTCTGTGGATCAATGTATACTCTTTCCAGTCCCTTTGAAGGGACCAGCTTGTTTTGTTTTGTACCTTCCCCTTGGGCAGGGGGATCTTAAAACAGTAGTCTGGAGTTGCACCTTGTACAGTTTTGAAGACTATAAATTCATCTGTTTTCACAGGTGACTCATTTATTTATTTTTTAAAGATGTTACGGTACAGAGGGAATACAAGCAGGGGTAGTGGGAGAGGGAGAAGCAGGCTTCCCGCTGAGCAGGGGCCCTGATGCAGGACTTGATCCTAGAACCCTGGGATTGTGGCCTGAGCTGAAGGCAGATGCTTAACCGACTGAGCCACCCAGGTGCCCCAGCTCCTTGGATTTTTATGAACGACAGTACCATGCAGCATTCAGATATTTCGTTAATGCTTTTAGCTGTCTGCTAAACTTGAGATTTCTTCCTAAATGCTCTGGGTCCAGAATCCTTGATTTTGAGTGGAGACACAGTCATACCAGACTTCTGTGGAGTGGAGGAGGTGGAAAGGGAGAGGTCTTCTGACTCTTAATTTCCACGTGGAGAAATTGTCACTCCATAGGCTTTTTTATTTTATTTGTGCCTGTTGACGGAGTATATTTCTGTTGATTCTCTAATAGAAACAAAATGGTCAGCCAGCACTCTTCCTAAATAAAGAGGGATTTTGAAAAGGGAATTTGCAGAATTTAGATATTCTTCCTTTTGCCAAGTGTAACTACCCTTCTGCAAAAGGGCATACAGACCTTGCTGTACTTGCTTAAGAAGAATAGTATTAATTCCACTTATTTTCCAAGAAAATGGAAAAATCCTTCCATGTAAAGCCTCTAGGTGATGGTATTGTCTGGATGCAAGGGGAAGGGCTGGGAGCCAGTGGTCAAGAAAGAATTGTTGAGACATTTTTGGTGCAAAAAGGTGTTTTTATTCTAGCCCAGGGACAGGACTGGTAGGCAGGAAGAGCAGCACTGTGATTGTGAGGAGTGACTGATGATACACTTTCAAATTAGCAGGGGGGGGGGTGATGGATAGTTTGGGGGAGGGGTGGAGGTGAAGAAGTTTCCAAAAGGATTTTCCTGTTAAAGAAGACTTGGAACAGGATCCTCGAGGTCTGGCTATTCTCAAGCTAAGGTTGCTTTTTGCCTGTAGCAGTGCATTAACATTAACTCTTTTGTGAACTCCTTGAGGATTGTCCTACTCTGCCTGTCCTAAGTATTTGTCAGTGGGCTGCAAGTTGTAAGGAAATTTAATTTTATCTACATTTCTTTTGCCTTTGTTCTTTCCCCAAGTGGGGAGGTTAGAAAACAAACCCTTCCCAATACCCGGGAAGGTCACTCAGTCAGCTCCACAGACTTCTTATCTGGGAGGTACCTGTAGGTCTCGGACCACAGAGATAGCACATCTGTCTTCAGGATACGATAGGGATCACAGATATAGCACATCTTTCTTCAGGATAGATAGGTGGTGTGTCCTCTTATCTCTACATCTCACATTCATCCCACCTCAGGAGAGAGGTTCTGGAATGTCCCCTCTGTTAGAGTCACCTCAGAGGTTATTGACTTCTTGTGTCACCTTATCCCTGGTGGACTTGAGTTTGGTCAGATATCCTATCCGAGCTGCTTGGGTTTGCATGGTTGGTTTTCAGTCAGCTTGTTTGGGGCAGCCAGGCATCATTCTTAAGCCGAAAGATTATTCTCCAAGGGAGGCTGGCTGCTAGGGGGATAAAACTCAGGGATTCCTTCTCAGGACTGACCACATTCCTCAATACTGCTCCTTTAAGAGCTATTTAGAATATTCTGGATTCCTAAAATTGTGCTTCAGAGAAGTAAGAGCTGAAACTTAATGATTAGAGTTCTAGCCTCATCTTACAAGTCCTCTGACCCTGTTTTTTTTAAATGTATTTTTCATTTTTAATTATTTTAAAGATTTTTATTTATCTTATTTGACAGAGAGAGAGATCACAAGTAGGCAGATAGGCAGGCAGAGAGAGAGGGGGAAGCAGGCCCTCCGCTGAGCGGAAAGCTGGATGTGGGGCTCCATCCCAGGACCCTGAGATCATGACCTGAGCCAAAGGTAGAGGCTTAACCCACTGAGCTACCCAGGCGCCCATCCTCTGACCCTGTTTTAACAATCAGCTTTGCGCAGTGGCAGTATCGTAGCCAATGAGGTTTATACGAGGCGCGATTATTGCTAATTGAAAACTGTTTTAAGCATCATTCCAATCATTTGTAATCGTGTTCCCTTATGCTCTCTTTAGTTACTAAGTGTTATAACATAAAAATATATAAACCTGCATTCGTGACAGCTCTAGGTATTTTATCATTGAATTCTCTGAGCTGTGAGGAAGGTAGGATATCAACAGAGGACATGGGAGGTGGCCCTGGAACTGTGAAGTGACTTGTTCAGTGGGATATCTCTCCTGATCAGATGGGGGCCCCCCAAATATGTGGTGACCCAATGGGGTGGAAGCCAATGGTGAAAGAATTCACCTGAGGCGGAACAAAGGAGATAGAAGTTTATTGAATACACTTCCAGGGAGTAGTGGGAAGGGTAGCAGAGGAGAGAACCTACCTTGAGGCAGTGGGTGGGGTCTTTACTTAAATATGGGGGTAGGTTTGGGAGTGTATGGAATTCTCCTTTTTTGGTACCTGTGCCTGGTTGTAAGCAGCTGTTCTGGCTAGTCAGGGCCTCTGGGTATTTTAAGGCAGGTTTCCTGATGGGCCTCTCTGTATTCAGCCAGGGGTTAAGGTGGGACCTTTGGCCTTAGATTCCATTGTTCAACCCTGTTTATTGCCGAAGTGCAGCCTCTACTTGAGAATCAGATTTAGTGATCAAAATGAGTTCAGGCTCATCTTCCTGCTTTGTGCCTGAATCATCTTAGAAGAGGTCACGCTACATCACAATGCTTTGAGGACAGCAAGTTTGATAAATGCCCTCCTCTTAACAGGATGCATGTTTAGGAACATTTGGTGGTTTTCTGCTGGAGGGAGGTAAGCTCTAGCGCAGCCTTGCTTTTTCTTTTTCTTTTTCTTTTTTTGCTATTTTGTTCATTGCTGTATTCCCTGTGCCTAGCATGGGTTCTGGCACACACTGGACACCTCAGTAAAAGCTAACTGAATTAATTAAAAAGATGTCGATTCCACCAAAAAAAAAAAATTGTGGAGTCTGGCAGAAAAGGCTGTAAAACCCATCAGATTACCCCATCTCAAAAAAGGTCTTTGTGTACAAAGTGAAACAAAAGACTTATCATCCTGAAGGTTATGTCTCCTCAGTTATACTCTCCTTCTTTAGCACAGCTGTCTTCTTCCAAAGTAGAGATACACAAATTAAATTTCTTTTTCAGAGGGACTTAAGGTATGTGATAAAGATGGTTCCAGAAATCCCTGAGCCAGCCTCCCAAACAGTCCTAGAGCAACAGTATGCCTGAAAGACACCCATCCTAAATAATACTTTGACCTGCTTAAAATAGTTTACGATTTAGAAATTTCAGTTCATTCCATTCTGAAAAGCACTTGACAGATACCCTATGGTTAAAGGAATAACCTCTCATGGGGTCAAGAAAAAACATCTCCCCTATCCAGTTTTCAAAGGGTTGTGGGTTGTGCTAATTCATTTGTGGAGTGACTGCACCTGACTTGCTGTCCTGGCCGCACACGTGAGTGTTTCAAGGATGAATTTGTCAGCCGCAGACTTCTATTTCAAGCATTTGCAAGCTGGTCATATTTAGTGCCATTGTGGTGTGTCACCACGAAACAAAAGAAGTAACAGGTAAGCTGTGTGTGTGTATGCCACATCCGAAAATGATTTAAAGCTACCAGCAGAGCTACGTGGAAATCCAGTCTCAACTGCGTAAGACTTGAGGCAGCGGAGTTATTGGACACTGGGCCAGGCTTTTTGAGAGCCAAGTATCAGCGAAGCATGTGTCAGGTAATATTTTTCACAAAAACCTGTTCCTCCCTTCTCCCAGCATCCCATGAAGTTTTGCTCTGCCATTGGTCGAATGCGCACACGGGCTGTTTCTGACGCTGGCTGCTGTGAGATCATCTACCAGGGAGCCGAAGATGCGGGTGTGCTTTGAGTCAGGAGAAGGACGGAGAAGACAGCGGGTGGGGTCGGGGAGCCATGCCTGCAGGCAGGTGGTGAGGGGCCTCGGGCTGGACCTGAGTCCCCGGGAGCATGCGCAGCAGGCCCGAAGTAGGCGCGAAGGAGAGCTCTGGCACCATCTAGTGGCGGCTTCCCTGCCGGCGGCCGGGAGGGGACCCCCGCGCTCCTGGCTGCTACGCAGCCTCCCCCGCCCTGAACTGAGATTCCATACAACGTATGGAGATGGCCAGTGGCAAAGTAAAAACACTTGAACATTTATGATTTTAGGGGGAAATAAAGTTCAATCTGGAAAATGTACCAGGATAACATTTTGTCAAGTTTGGTCTCTGGGCCCCATAAATTGAAATTTTATATGGGAACATGCCAAATGAGAACATGCAATACAGAAAAATAGTTGGAAGGACTGCTGACTTGTTAAAGAAGAGGCTTCATTCAAGTTTTATCTTCAGACTACTTCGAAGCAACCTATGGTTTATGTAAAAGGTGAATAAAATGCGGCAGAGGGTTTCTTTAACCCCTTACCTTCTGGTTCTGTGCAAAAATAGAGGGGCGCCTATGGTGGAATAAACAGTTTTGGAATCAGAAACTTGGAGCTTGGATCCCAGATTTGCAATTTACAAGGAACTTAACTTCTTTGAGGCTCAGTTGATTAATTTCCAAAGAGGATGGTCGTATCTCTTAACAAGAAGAATTAATACTCCGACCATACCTAGTGTCTCCTGTATCCGTGCCCAGCACCACTGCCGGGTCCCCAGCTCTGTGGGTGCTCCTCTAGGCCACCGGCTCCCAGACTCCATCTGCTTTGGACCACTTGTCAACCTTGCTCCAGCTGTTCTTCCTGTCTTCTGCATCATTTCCCCCTCTCTACTAGATACTTCCAGTAGCACAGACATGATGTAATTTATTCCATTTTAATCAAAACTCTTGACCCTTTGTCCCCTGTAGCTAGTACCCCATTTCTCCTCGCTTTTGTATTATAGCAGAATGTCTCTAAAGGGCTGTCCATACCTGCTGTCTCCACTTCTCCCTTTCTCTCATGACCCACTGTATCAGACTTTTGTCCTGGCCCCTTCACCCAGACTGCTTTTGAGAGGGAAACCAGTGACCTCCTTGGTGCTGAATTGTGGGGTCAGTTCTCAGTCATCATCTTTTTTTTTTTTTTTAAGATTTTATTTTAGAGAGAGAGTGATCATGCAAGTGGAGGTGGGAAGAGGGACAAGCAGACTTTGTGCTGAGCATGGAGACCTGTGTGGGGCTCAATCCCAGGACCTGGAGATCATGACCTCAGCTGAAATCAAGAGTTGTTCGCTTAACTGACTGAGCCACCCAGGCACCCCCAGTTCTCAGTTTTTATCTGCAAAGGCCTATCAGTAGTATTGGGCACAGTCACTGCCTTCTGGAAACCTGTTGTGCTCTTGGCTTCAGGACACTACACTGAAGTTTTCTACCACACTGGCTATTTCCTACTTTCCAGGGCTCAGTCCTTAGACATCTTTGCCAGTTATGCTCACTCCTTAATAATATCCAGTCTCAGGGCTGAAGATAATCTGTATATGTTGGTGACTCCAGAGTAGCATCTCCAGCCTTGGCCTAACCCCTGAACTCCAGACTCAACCAGCTTCCTGTGTGACCATCTCAGATTTAGTGTGTCCAAATTGAAACTTTTTTTTTTTTTTTTAAGATTTTATTTATATATTTGTCAGAGCGCACAAGTAGGGGGAGTGGCAGGCAAAAGGAGAAAGTGGGAGAATTCAGGATCGTGGGATCATGACCTGAGCTGAAGGCAGACACTTCATTGACTGAACCACCCAGCCATTCCCAAAGTGAACTTTTGATCTTTCCATCCAGACCTGCTCTCTCTGGGGTCATCTCCATCTTAATGAATGGTTCCTTCAGGCTTCTGGATGCTGAGGCTAAAAATGTCCATCATCCTTGACTCCTCTTTTTTTTCTTTCTCACACCTCACATCAGGTCTGTCTGAAAACCTTGTTGACTGCCTTTGTGATGTATCCAGAATCCAATCATTTCTCACCACCTCCCCTCTCACTCTTGACCTGCCCCACTTTATCATTTAATGTCCATCTCCTCCACAAAAATGTCAGCTCCATGAGGGCTGGGTTCCCACGCACCCACAGTTTTGTGTGTTGCTATTATCTGTGGGGCTTCAAACTGTGGCCTACTTGGGGCTCAATAAATATTGGCCAGCGAATGAATGAATGAATGAACAAATAAAGCGATTGGTGAATAGCAGGTATTAAATACATTGTAACCATTGTTTTACATTGTCCTCCTCAGATACTTAATTTGAATAGGAAATTAAAAGAGAAAATGGCACCATGAAGGAGCAATTAGATATATCCATTTATAGTATGTCTATAGTTTACTTGAAAACACTTCAGCAAGGGGCTCCTGGCTGGCTCAGTCTTGATCTCAGGGTCGTGAGTTCAAGCCCCACACTGGGTGTGGAGCCTACTTAAAACTAAAATAAAAATAAAATAGCACACTTCAGCCAGAAAAGAAATACACGAAGCCAAGCTGGCAAAAAGTAAACAAGTGTGAAATTGAACCAGTGCATCCATGTTTGTTATACCGTATTCTTTCTGTTCCTTCTGTATGTTTGAAAACTTTAGTAACAGAAAAGAAACAGAAAACCTGCTATGCAGCTTTTGTGGGAAACTTGTGGCAGTAGCATTTTTGCAATGCTGTCGGTTGAAAGCGACCTGCTTTGTGATGGCTGCCCAAGGAGCCAGACAACCGGGGCCCTGGTCACTTCCCGGGGGCCCCCCCTGCCCCCCAGAGAACCGCCGAGCCGCTCGGGGGGAGTGGGCATGGTGCTGCTTCCGTGGGACTCCCCGAGTGGCTTCTGGAAAGTGACAAGTCCACCTGAAATGCCAGCAGCTTTCAAGCAGCTCAGCTCTTCTATTGAGAAAGGCTTTTGGTGCTGGGCCAGATTTATGGCTTTTCAACCGGCGGGGGCGGAGAGGGTGAAAAAATTGGTTAAATCTTAAGTCCAAGGCCTGCTAACTATCCTCCGAAGCCAACCAGAAATGAAACAGTGACTCTCCCTCCGTGGGGCTGAAGCGGGATAAGTTGAGATGGAATTGGGTTTAGGGTGACTGCCTGTTTGTAGGTGGTCATGAGTGGTGGTTTTTTCCTGGCTTCAAAGTAAATTCTGCGGACAGTCAGTTCATTTTACTATTATATCTAGGTTATGGGATTCGGGGTGATATTTTTTCTCACAGTTGCCTGTAGTTTTCAAAATTTCTGCCCTTGCCCCATATCATTCTCACAGTAAGAGAAAACGAAGTATGGCTTTTTGTCTCTACCTATTGTGTCAGGTGGGATGCTTTCTGCTGTGACAACAAATCCAGATCAGATGGAAGCAGACGGGGGATCTGCTGCTTCATAAACAGGGTGGGCGGGCTTCAGGCACAGCTGGGCTGGGGCTCCATTGACGCCCCCGGATCTGCTTTCCTCGTCTCTCTTCATCCTGCAGGCCTTGCTCTAGATTTAGTTCCGTATTCTGGCAGATGCTTCCCTTGTAGGCACATCACAACCATGAGGGCTTGAGACTTGTATCTTTCCAACTGCAAGGCCAGTGGGAACAATCAGCAGCCCCCCGATTCCTGGCAAAATGCTCTTAGTCTCTCACTGGCTTCTTTGCCCACCTATAACCCAGGGCTGTGGCAAGGGAGATAGGAAAACTGGCTTGTGTTGGGGCACATGCCTCTCCCCTGAGATGGAGGTGGGACCCCTCCCCGAAGTGCAGAGGCTAAGAGTAGGGAAACATAGTTTCCTAGAGGGAATTTGGTATCCAATTAACAAAAGAGACAGAGGTATAGATGGTGCATAGCCAGAAAATCACAAACACTGTCTTTCTCCTTACTCCAGAAATGATTTGCAATAACCCCAGCAGGAGAAAACTTAGGCTAAGGGAAGCTACTGTCATTAAGCCCAGGATGTAGCTCTGAGCTTCCTGGCAACCAAAGGCAAAGTCTTGTTCACAGACCGCTTGCTCATCAGGATTAAGCAGTAAGGAAGGATCAACAACTGACAAAACTTTCCTATGATTCCAAGGGTCATTTTATTTATTTATCTTTTTATTTTAAAGATTTTATTTATTTGAGAGGGAGGGGACAGGGAGAGAGAGAGAGAGAAGCAGACTCTGCTGAGCAGGGAGCTAGGCGTGGGACTCGATCCGAGGACCCTGAGATCATGACCTGAGCTAAAGGCAGGCACTTAACCAACTGAGCCACCCGGGTGGCCCTCCAAGGCTCATTTGAAATTGTCCTCTCCCTGTTTTCTCTGCCCATCTCCAACATTTCTTACTGTTTTATTTTTTTGTCTTGGGCAGTCTTCACCTTTTTCTCCTGCACTAAGCAGAGTCCTTTTCCCCTCTCTGCCTAGAGCTACGATATGGCCTGCTGCCCTTTCTTCACAGTCGAATAGGCAACTATCAGAACATCCAGGGGCTTGGATCAGCTCAGCGATCCCATTTGACTGTGTACTTCTGGCGGGAGGCAGTGAACCTGAACTTGAAAGGCTAAAAATCCACTGCCTTCGGATCATCAGTCAGCCAGAAACAAAGAGTCGAGGGACTTGGAATTTAGTACTGTTTCTCTTTGAGTCATCTATAACTCCTCCCTCCACCCCCTGACTCTCCCCCTTTGGACAAGGGCTGAGCTGGATCAGATGGTGACGCCAACATTCCTGCCTGACTGTAGAAATCGCCTTGTGCAGTGGGAAAGTCAAATTCTCCTCCCCGAAACCCATGTCACAATGTCTTTTGCATCAAAAAGGTTTTCTGAGATTTTCCTCCCAGACCACATAGTTTCTCACAGATCCTGAGAGTTTCACAGTCAATTCTTTTTCCTGTGTTGACAAGTGGAGGAAGCACATCTGCAGGGGCCAGGCGTGCGCTGGCCCCTTCCTGGCCCTGCTCTCCTGGGCTCGTCTGTTGATGAAGCAGGAGCCGAGCCAGAGCGGCCAGCCCCTGCAGATGTTGAGGGGAGGGCTGGCAAGAGGGCCGCTCATTGGGCTCCGCAGGGAACCTTCCTGACAAATGTCATGGTGGCTTTGGGAAAAGAAAATGTTGACCGGATGACCCCTTCCTCCCCGCTCCTCGGCTTCAAGTTTACAAAGTAGCTACAGAGAACTGTTGATCCTTCAAAGTGAGGGAGAGGAGGGCACCTTTTGGCCTTACTGCTTGGGATATTTTCTTTCCTACATTGGTCCTATTTGCACCTTTGTAACGGCCAGCATTGTTCCCCTCTGGAAAAGCCAGATAGGAGGCTAATTTGACTGTAGAAAGGAAGTGATTTGTGACCTTTTCCTGTATGACCTGATCAGTCTCTTCTGTGTTATTCTTGTGGTCTGAACTTCAGTGTTTTGACTTGCAGTGGTATGTTCTCTTCATGGGTTTCTGGACTGTGGTCCTTTTACTTGGCAGAGCATTACGTGGCTGGGCAGTAGCCACCTGCATCTCCAAGGTGAGGACCATTGCTCAGAATAGGCCTTAGGTATTTAACGTACTCTTGGGGAATAGGATGTGACCTGGTAAGCACATGCCTTAGGTTGCCTCTCCTGGTAGAGGGACATCCCCAGCATAAAGAACTTTTTCCGGCTGCTTTGTCTTTCCAGGATGCAGTGGCTTTCTTCCAACACAGATGCCCCACTAGGGCATGATTCATGTTATGTACTTAGAACCTTATTTTAAAAATTGGATTGCAGGGTTGCCTGAGTGGCTCAGTGGGTTAAGCCTCTGGCTTTGGCTCAGGTCATGATCTCAGGGTCCTGGGATGGAGCCCCAAGTTGGGCTCTCTGCTCAGCCGGGAGCCTGCTTCCTCCTCTCTCTCCTCCTGCCTCTCTGCCTGCTTGTGATCCCTCTCTCTCTGTCACATAAATAAATAAAATCTTTAAAAAAAAATTGGATTGCAAAGTAGAGTGTATCTTAGATGATTCAATATGGTTTTTCTTTTTTCCAGTAGTTTGGGCCTATTCCAAATGGACTGATTGTGGTTTAAACAAGAGGTCTTTTATTATGCTAACTGATAGCACATAAACACAGATGAAAGGTTTTCTCCCTGAGAATAGTTGTCCGTTCTCAACATGAAAGAGTGATGAGCATTTTCACTGGTGGCAGGAACTTTGTTGTCTGGTGAAAGAGAATGATTTAGCAGTATAGCAGGTTTGTGCCTTGCCTTAGCGAATGGTCACTTCTGCAGGTGCCTGTTCTGGGTCTGTGCCCAGGACTCTCCTTCAGTAGGGAAGTTGTAACCCTTACACTGAACTCAGGAGACTTCCTTTAAACAAGCAAATGTTTCCAGTTGACAAGGGGAATGTACACATGACTCCAATTAGTGAATATACTAATAGCTCTTCTCCATCTATGGTTTTAGCTGTGTTAGCTAAGAGAGAAAAATTTCTCCTTTTGTCTTCCCAGTTACTCATCTCCAATGAAATTTCTTATAGTCAATTCACCTTCGCCTTTAGGGATGAACAGTTCATTTTTAAACATTGACTAGAAATCTGTGAACAGTGTATTTAAGCTCTGTAGGTTGGGATAATACCCTCAGAAGTTTAGCTTATAATCACTCTCATGGGTCATGTTCCCTGCATTGTCTTCTGGGTGGTGCATGCACATGGGACGAGCTCAACGATCAGTTTAACCTTTGGGCTTCTTTGGGAGGAAACAGGATCTTTGTTCTAGCAGTTGACACTCATTGCAGAACTATTAGGAGAGGACGAGAGAGAGAAAGAGAGAGATGCAGGTCTTTGTGCAAGATCATGGCCACTCGGGCCAAAAGCTGTGTGTTTGTGGTGATTGAGTTTATGTGTCAACTGGAGGGTGTTTTTGGATGAGATAAGCATTTAAATTGGTGAACTTGTAGTATCACAGATCACTCTCCATAAACGTGGATGGGCTTCATCCAGTCAGTTGAAGGCCTGAATAGAACAAAAAGACCTGCGTCTTTCAGTAAGAGGGATTTCCAGCTTCATCTGCACCATCAGCTCTCCTGGATCTTGAGCCTGCCAGCCCATGCTGCAGATTTTGGCCTTGCTAGCCTCCATGGATCTATGAGCGAATTCCTTATAAGAAATCTCATAGTATATATATCCTATTAATTCTGTTTCTCCGGACAACCCTGATTAGTACAGTGTGTCCTGCTGAGTCTGGCTCATTTGTGCAAGACTCTAGACTTTCAGTCAAGGAGATCTTATAGATGAACATCTATGGTCTTTCTTAAAACGTACCACCAAGGGCGCCTGGGTGGCTCAGTGGGTTAAAGCCTCTGCTTTCGGCTCAGGTCATGATCTCAGGGTCCTGGGATCGAGGCCCGCATCGGGCTCTCTGCTCAGCAGGGAGCCTGCTTCCTCCTCTCTCTGCCTGCCTCTCTGCCTCCTTGTGATCTCTCTCCCTCTGTGAAATAAATAAAAATCTTTAAAAAACAAAAAACAAAAAACAAAAAAACGTACCACCAAAACCACCCCTCCGGTCTTTCTCAGAAGCACATTCTTGGTGTGCGTGGGTGCCATCTGGTGCCAGTTATAGGTACTGCAGAGTCCTAGCCTAGCTTCACTGTTTCCTCGCAGGCAGGACCCCTTTCCTTCCGTAAGCGCATGTGAGGAGACATACATATTCATGTGCATCGTTCATTCTTTTATTCACTCAACAGACATTTAGTGAGGGTTTGCTTGTGCACAAAGAAGGCATTGCAGCAGATGCAAAAAGCAAGCAGCCTCTCCCCCTCACTGAGCTCATAATCTCACTGGAGACAAGGAACGAAAGCAGGTTATTATAGTCACGGGTGCTCAGGGCCAAGGGGGAAAGGTGAACAAGGAGCTGAGGCATGAACCATGGGGATTTGATGCTGGGGCACCATTTGATGGAGTGTTTACTCTGTCCAGGCATGGTGTTGGCTCTGGACATAGAAAGGTCATGGCCACCTCCCTGCAGCAGCTTTCAGGTTGGTGAGCCCATTCTCCTTCCCTGCCTGCTTCCTTCACAGTGGGTACTTCCCGTAACGAGTGTAGATGTGTTGGCCAATAGCTGAAACTTAGATTCGAATGACATTATCTCCTTCGATTTCCTGTCTCTATGCTTGAGGAGAGGTAGCCTCAGAGAAGTGTATGACACCGTAGTGAAGCAATGGGTTTTGACGGTTGACTGTCCAGGAGCAGATCCAGGCTCTGGAGATCTTCCCTTAATTTCCTTGTGTGTTCAAGACAAAAAGTAGTATTGGCCTTGTAGGGTTATGTTATGGGAATTCAGTGCAATAACATGCAAGGCCAGTCTGAGTTTTTTTGTTGCAAGCACCAGAAATCAAACTTCATTAAGTAGAGAAAGGATTTTTTGGAAAAATACCAGACAGCTCACAGAATTGAGCTATCTGGAGTGCTTCTGTTAGTTTCTATTCTCTCTCTCTTGCAAAGCTCTTACATTTGTACTCTCCCAGTCCTCACAGATGAAGGCAGGACTGTGTCCAGCTCCCAGGCATACACTTTTCAGGTTGGTCCTCTAGGAAGAACCCAAATCTCTCAGCAAATCAGATTCCCGGGCAGGCATCCTGAGCAGCCCAGCTCAGGTTGAGTGGGGGGCGGGCAGGACATGTCCCCCTGGCCTCTTGAAGCATCCCTGCTGTGGCAGCAGAGAACAGCTCTGCCTGGTGGGCTGTGCTGGTGCCAGTCAGGGTCCCATCGGGTTGGCTTTGCAAGTCCCGTTCCAGGCGAGGGGACTGAGTGTCAGAGAGACACCCACTCTCCTTCCCGGAGGGACCCGAGTCTTCCTGAAAGCCCCTGTGGCTCTCAGCCTCTGTGTCTTCCATGTGCTCATCAGAATGTTGGGCCGGGCTGTGTAGATCCACCCTTGTGTCTTCTCAGACCCTGGCCTCCGAGGGCTCTGGTCCCACAGGGAGCCACTCCCAGCCCACCGGCAGCAAGCTTCCTGCTGACGCATGCCTGGGACTTGGTACGGGATGGCCTGGCCTCGGTCCTGTTTGGCTGTCACCTTCCACTAACATAGGACAGCCAGTGACTGTCCTGCAGGCACAGAGCATCAGGGATGACTTCCTTGCATTTGCCAGAGTGTGGCAGTGATTCTTTAAAGATCGGGGCCCTGCACTCCTAAGCTCCCAGCGGTACCCATGGAGGAGGCCACTGCTGAGGGCTGTGTTGTGGGGATGAGGTGAGAGTGTCCCTGAAGAAAGCAGGGGCTGAGGTCGGGAGGGGCTGGGCCTGGGGCAGGACTGATCCCCTCACTCCTCTCAGTGTCTGCTCTGGGCAGGATTGACTAGAGGGAGGAGGAGGAAGCCGTTCTGGTCCTGTGCCTCCCTGCTGGGGTCCTGCCCCTGCCCTTCTCAGAACGACGGCATTTCAGCTTTTTTCTGTCACCAGCCATCCCTCTGTCGTGGACTCAGACGTCCCTTGAGACTTGGGGGTGCCCCTCCACCCACAGACGTTGGCGTTGCTTTGGTGGAGAAGCCCTGTTAAGCCGATCGTGGTTGCGACTTATCGAGCAGCTGCCGCATGCTGGAAAACAGAGTGGCGGTGTCAGGACCTGACAAGCATGTGTGGCAGACCGAGGTCCGCCCGGCCCTCAGGCTCTCCCTATTCTCTAGCCACTACTGGAAGAATCTCTGCCAAATTCAGGCCCATTGGAGAGTCCCCCTAGCAGGAGTGGGTGGGGAAGGCAGGGGCTTCCGAGGCTGTGCTCCCCTCATTTGAGGTCTGTTCCTCCACCCCCGAGGCAGGCTGGCTTGGCCCATCTCCTGCATTGTCTCAGGCCTAAGGACGGGTCTTTGCCCGCCTCCCTGGCCCATTCCTTTCCGATCTGGCCCTGTGTTGGGTGTTGAGGCTGTCTCCAGGAAGATTCTGTGGCGTCCCGCCCTGTGGCCCTCGCACTCAGCCTTGTTGTGGGGACTGGCCCTCCTCTGGCAGGCAGCCCATGACTGCTGGAAACAAGATGATCCTTTAGAGCAACGCTTGTCTTTGTTTCACTCATTCGATGGCACGGTATGATGACTTTGTGGTGGATGTGTTGGGAAGGCTGACTTGGGGTCAGCCAGAGGCCTGGAGACTCTCTGGGAGAGGCCAGCGCTCCGGGGCTCACCCCAGGTGGCTCTGGGCTTTGGAGAGGCAGCCGCTGTCCTTTATCCAGGGCCAGCAGCGGAGCTAAGCTGTGTTGTCCCTGCGCCTCGAGAGTGTTCGTCCTTCCTCCACAGCCCATCTCCGGGCCACGAGCTCTGGAATGATTCGGTTGCGGTGGTCCCTTCTCTCAGGAGAGTCAGGGCTGTGTAGACCCCAGGTAAACACCTCCCTTGGGAAGGTCAGGCACCTCAGGTGGCTCGAGCTGCTGGCTGTGGGTCAGCGGGGGACGGCGCGCAGCAGGAAAGGGCTGCGGTGGTGATCACTGCATGCCCGTGTTACTGCTGCTCGGAGTGCTGTGGGTGCTTGGGCCCGCGGGCTGATGACCCGAGGAGGCCAGCCGGTGCAGTGCAGGGTGCGGTGCAGGGGGAGCTGGGTGTGGGTGATGCAGGCAAGTAGCACATCCGGGAGGCTTGGGATGAGACTCGCCACAGGCTGCCTGGTAACGCGGAGCCTGCGCCACGCTCCCTCCCCTTGCTGCCCATAGGCAGAGGTGCTTTGGGGTGAGGACAGAGTGAGGCAGTCTGTCCTGCTTGGGGTGATGATGGTCTCAGTGTCTGAGCAGGGTGTGGTTATGATGAGGGTCATAAAAGTCTGTTTATTGTTTTAATGGCAGATGACCAAGCTAAGATGCTCTCCCCTGGCGCTGGGTGGATGGGGGGTGCAGGGTGCCTTGGGGCGAGTTCTCAGGACTCACGCACTGTTCCGGTCTGAGTGGCAAGTGTGAGAGAGTGTGCGTGCGAGAGACACACACAGGCGGAGAGCACGGCAGCACTGGGGCCCTGGGCCCGGGCTCTGTAGCAGCTCCTTTTGAGGGGATGAGGCTGCGGCGCTGTGATTCAAGACCGGGGAGCTAGAGGGGAGGGGGCCCTGAGGGTCTGTTCCCCGTCCTCCCTGCCGAACCCCTCAGGGTGGGCACCCAGGCTCTGGGCTGACAAGGTGCTCAGGGGGCTGAAGTCCCATCCCAGCAGGAGTGAAGCTGGCCGCTAGCTCTGGGGCCAGGGTAGGGATGGACTGGAGCTGGGGCAGGGTCTGTGGGAAGAGCGAGAATTAAGACAGGGATCTGAAGGGCAGGGTCAGGCATGGAGCATCCGGATGGGGGGTGGGGTCAGTTCCAGATCTTTATTCGATGCTTAAAGGTCAGGCACTGGGGAGACCTCACTGAGAAGAGACCAGTTCCTTTCCTGTTGGGGCTTAGAGGCTAATAAAGCTGGGGGCATCCCCGGAGGGCCTGGGGAAAGTGGAGCCTTTGTCAGCAGCAGAAGACAGCTGCACAGCTCTGCTGAAAGCGCCCACGACCGCCTTCCCAGAAGACATTTCCTGCCGTCAGCTGAGCTTCTGGAGGGAGCCCCGACGGGCCCTGACGACCTCGGTTCTGTGTTCCTCTATCTCTCTGGGCCTCAGTTTCTCCATACGTAAAACGGAACTTGGTAACTTGAGAGATCATTACGAGGTTTAAACAGAATATATGAAAGTACTCTAGAGGTCGGAGCACACCGTGGAATTATGAGTTCCTGTTCGGCAGGGTGACCTTCAGCATTCTTATTTCTGAGACTCCTAGAGTGTCGCCATCCAAGGAGGACGCTGCTGTTACAAGGCCCAGGCCTGGCGTCCACAGATGAGAAGACTGAGGTCAGGGAGTGGCTGTCCTCTCTGTGCCTTGTCTTGTGGGGCACAACGCATCACCACCCAAGTGATAAAGCATGAAGAGAGGCCACAGTGTCCCTTCTCCTCTTGATGGGCTGACGTGGATGGTGGAAATCGAATGACAGATCTGGCCTCCAGGGTGGGAAACTTCCCGGTCATGCGGGCTCCTGCTCTTTGCAAGACAGAGCTGCGAGTGTCTTCAGATCCTGATCCCGGGTCTGGGTCGGTTGGGGTGACAGCACTCCTTGCTCCGTGACATCCTTGTGCAAATCAGACGCTTCCCCCCTCAGCCGATCCTCAATAAAATCAGTAACATGCATCCTAGCTTTCCCTGCCGGGACCACATTAATCTTTACATTTTTGCCACATCACTGGTTCTCATGACAGCTCAAGATGTTTTTCTGTTTCTCAGTATCCCTTTTATTAAAAGACTTCTGAGCCCCACAGACGTGTTAACCAGCGGCCCCTCTGCGCCCCCGAGTCTTTCCATTCTCCCAGCTCAGCCTCTGCCTCCTCGCTTCTCCCACAAGTCTTTCCACATCATTCATTTTGACATTTAGAAGTTTCCAAGCTTGTTCTGAAATGCCACAAAACTGCCTTTGTTATTTGCAGGCTTTGGAATGCTGAGCATCCCAGGACACTGGGCAGGAGGGCCGGCCTGTCCCGGGCAGGACGGGCAGGCCGGGCAGGACCAGAGGGCCTGATGCTGCTGCGGGGAGGCGGGCTTCCCAGGTGGAGAGCGGTACTGCTCCTGTCCCTCCCTCCTCAGGGCCACCCGGCCTCAGATGCCGCCTGCTTCCTGGCCTCTCGTTTCCACAATACCAGGCTCTAGTTTGGGTCTTGCTGAGGCTCAAGAGTTGGCCCAAGTATTCCCTCTGCTCAGGAAGAACACTCTTACTGAACCCACAGCATGATTTCTTCACCTTTGGCTTGGTTCCTGCCCCTCACAGGTCCTCCAGTGTTCAGGAGAGAATGGCAGGGAAGACAGACCTGAGTATGTTTGGGTGTCCGGGGGTGGACGCTGTCTTCTTATGCAGGCCTAAGTGCGGGGCCTGTTTTTATGAGATTTTTACGTCCAACTGGCTTTGGCTGAAGATGCCATTTTGCAAGCCCGGGATGTTCTTCCAGCCATCTGCTAGTCTGGGGGGTCTCTGGGGGCATGGGTACAGAGGGGGTGGGCAAGGCCGGACTGAAGCTGGCTCTGCAGGAGACTGGACTGCCATGCTCTGTTCAGCCTGCTACCTTCCTGGGTCTGTGCCTGAGCAGTGCACAACGGCCCTCACAGAGCGTGCGCCTCGTGGAGTTTCCAGAACTGTGCAGGATTACGCAGACGCTGCTGCACCCCCAGTCTTAACGTAGACCCCATTTTCCAGTCCTGCTTTAGCCGGTACTGAAATCAGTAAGACCCACTTCTGGCTTCCTTTTCTCGAGTTGTTCCCAGGCCGTGGGTTCACAGGCTCGAACAGTTCCCCCAGAAGGCAGGCATCGGTAACTACGTTTTACTTTGTCTCCTGAACACACCTGCACTCACACTCACCATCACTCTTCCTAAAGCAAAGCCCATTTTACTGCCAGAAGGAAGGGAACAAAATCAGAGTGAAAGACAGTGTGTAGCAAGAAAGGACAAATCTCCCACTGACATCTTTACTGACATCTTCACTGTGCACTGACGTGAAACTGGGGCAGCCAGTGTCGGGTTTCACTTAGTTAGGGGACCAGTGTTTTTGAATCGGAGCTCCTCATCCCCCCTATCATCCAGGCCCAGCACCCGCATGAGCAAGAGAGCTCGCGGGTTTCAAGCCCGACCGCCTGAACTTTGCTGGTCCCAACAGCCATCTGCCTCAGCCATCCCCCTTCGACCCCCCTTCCACCTCTGAAGCCAAAACCAAAAATGAAATCCCAACAGATGTGTGCTGGCAATCAAATGTGGCAGGCCTGGCCCGTCGCGGATTGACACACTCTGGAGAGGAAGTCACGATCGAGTGGAAATTGCTGCGATCCTGCTGGCATTGTGGGCAAGTGGGATGGTGTGGACACGTGCAGTAGAGGTGTAGCCATGTACATATGTGGGGTTGGGCTGAGGGGTGAGGAAGAGGAGGGATGGCATGGCTGGGCTGGGACCCTGACACATCACTGTGTGGCCCGCAGTGGGATGTGCATTTGATTTCCTCACCCCGCACAGGCATACCGAAATCAGGGTTTACAGAGCAACACGCAGCCTTACTGCACATGACACCCTTAAATTAAAAAAAAAAAAAATTCTAAAATGCTGTTTCTGATCCACTAAATTGATTTCAGGGCCCACTCTTGAGTCATGACCCAGATTTTGACAAATACTCAAGTACCTTGTGAGCCTTTTCTTAAATGGGGACTATGTGATTCTTCAATCTGTTGTGGAGTAAGGTACAGGTCTTCTTTAACATGAGAAGATATTTAATGCACTTAAAATTGTGACAACTTAGTGAAGGGGTCTGTTTCTTTGGTAAACTCAGAACATTTAAGAAAATGGAAGAGTGAATAAACGAGCATATTTATAGACACTTAAGTCCTTGGATGGAAGATTTCAGGACAAATAAATTTTAAAAAAGTATTATTTGGTAGGTGAGGTCCAAGTAGACACAAATAACAAATGTTTTTGAAATTAAAATTTATAGTAATGGATAATATTGATTTGTAAATAAGTTTTGAATATATCAGTAATAGAAATGATAATGTCAATATTTACTGAGTCATTATATGCCTACTCTGTTAAACATTTTTTTTCTTTTTTAAAGATTTTATTTATTCATTTGACACAGAGAGAGAGAGATCACAAGGAGGCAGAGAGGCAGGCAGAGAGACAGGGAGAGGAGGAAGCAGGCTCCCCGCTGAGCAGAGAGCCCGATGCGGGCCTCGATCCCAGGACCCTGAGATCATGATCTGAGCCGAAGGCAGAGGCTTAACCCACTGAGCCATCCAGGCGCCCTCTGTTAAATGTTTTAATTCATAAGATACTTCATAAGATAATCCATAAGAACTTGGTCTATTTAGGAACTTCCCTTTATTTTCCAAAACAGAATGTAGATCTGGGGAGATGAGGTGCATTGCTCTGGGTTGGTGATCTTGTTTCTTAGAGCTGGGAAGGTCTTTTGTTGTTGTTGTTGTTGTTGTTTTTTAAAGATTTTATTTATTTATTTGACACACAGAGAGATCAGATCACAAGTAGGCAGAGAGAGAGGGGGAAGCAGGCTCCCCGCTGAGCAGGGAGCCCGATGCGGGCCTCGATCCCAGGACCCTGAGATCATGACCTGAGCCGAAGGCAGCGGCTTTAACCCACTGAGCCACCCAGGCGCCCTTGTTGTTGTTTTTTTTAAAGATTTATTTATTTGAGGCAGGGGGCAAGCACGGGGAAAGGGGCAGAGGCAGAGGGAAAGAGAACCTCAGGCAGATTCCCTGCTAAGTGTGGAGCCAAACTTGGGGCTCGATCTCATGACTTTGAGATCACGATCTGAGCCGAAACCAAGAATTGGATGCTCAACCGACTGAGCCACCCAGGCCCCCCTGGGAAGCAGTTTTTAGATGGTCTTGTCCAGAGCTTTTAAAGTTTTTAACCGGGCAATATGTTGTTGGGGAGGACGGTGAAGGCGCAGTAGGGAGCAGAAAGGGGCTGGTGCTCAGAGCTGCTCTGTCCTGTGATCCAGCGTGGCTGCCTCAGCTCTAACAGAGACCAACTTTGACCCGGTTGGATCCAGTTACACATTCTGGGGATGAGGGAGATCGGCTCACCTTCTGTAGTCAACTGTAGTCTGGGTCTGGGGTCATGAAGTATAAACACTCTGTTAGGGTCTCAACTCTGCGGGCGCGGCGGAGAGTTGGGAGAGTCTCCGTCTGGGCAGATACCTCACAAGCGGCCACGATACTGTGGAACCCTTTGTTAAAATAAGATCTTACCTCAGAGACACATGTAGGATGGATAAAGACAGAGTTGTTCTGGTAACAGGGACCAAAGTCCTACCGAACTGGCACCCCTCCCCTGGGGCTTGTGAGTGTAGTTTTAAAAACTATGGATCTATTTCTACCCCCTGTTTTTATAGAAAAATGAGGCCAGAAAGTGGGGTCACCTCCTCTGAGGTGTCGAGGCTGGTCACTCAGAGGTGATCTCGCTGCATCCGAGTGTCATGGCTGGGACCGGCACCAGAGCCCCGGCTCCTTGTGGAATGTCCGCTCTCCTCCTCGCTCCGTCCCCTCATTCCCAGTAACATAAACACACTGCTACTGGGAAAAGCCTTTTGTTTCTTTTAAATTCTTCTTTTTAGAAAGAAAACCACTTTTGTATTTCTAAGGTGAGTTGATTTTTGACTTGCAGAGTTAAACACACACACACACACACACACACACACACACACACACACACACACACGGCAACTNACACAGTGAAGGTAAAGGGGATGCCTGAAGATGACCTGTGTCCCTGGCCAGGAGTGTGGCCGGACGGTGCTGGCAGGGCCTCCTCACCAGACCGAGTCCTCCCCAGCACCCTTCAGTCCTCCTCTCTCCTTCGAACATAGGCAAGGGTCTGGTGGCCCAGACAGACTGGCTCTGGTCACCAACCTTGTGTCATGTTGAAAATGTTCTTTGGGGCCTCCCATGGGATGGTGACTTTCGTCCTAGTGCCTCCCAGTGATGCCTCCATGTGTGGGCAGACAGCCTCAACGAAGCACCTTGCAGGAACATGCTAAACTTGGTGGCCCGTTTCCATGAGGGTTATTACACGTACACTCGGGGAGATTGCCTCCTTACCTCCTGGCAGACTGTTATAGGGAAGGGTGCTTGGCTGGCCGCTGGCAGGTAGCACACAAAGCCCCATAGCTCCTCAGTCCACTGGGTCATCTCACGCTGTCTGGAGGCTCTGCCCTGCGTCTGCACGCAGAGCCACTTGATGGCACTGTTAGAACTGCAGAACAGAGGCTGCCGCCCTTGAAACAGCCCCCCCCCCCCCCCCCCCACCTCCTTCCAAACAGAGGCAGAATAAAATCATTTCCTAGCCTGTTCCTGCTGGCATGACCCCCACCCCCTGGAACCCATTCCTGGCTGGGTGCGAAGATTTAGTAGCCCCCGTGCCCTCGCTCCCACCCTTGTGCTCCCATCCTTCCAGCCTGCTTTCCAGATCATTATCATTCTCTGTGTCTTGGGGGCTTCTGGGGTTCCAGGCAATCTACCGTAGGAGAAAGGGCCGTGAAACGCTTCTATGAACCTGGGAGTCTAAAAGAGAAAGCAGAGTGTGTGGAATCCTTCTGGCCACAGGACTTGTTTTCTAGAAGAAAGAAGCAGTTAGCTGTGGAGGGAGAGCAGAGGCTGCATGGAGAGGGGTCGTTGGGAGAAGGTGCCCGGGAGGAATGGGAGGAATGTGCACACAGTGCAGGAAATGGGCTCTCTCGGGCGGAATCTTGGCATTAGGTTGCACGGATTAAAGGCTTTCTGTTCTTGGCTTCCCAGCTGCCACTGTGTCAAAATCCCCCTCGACCCACCGGGTCAAGGGTGGGTGGGGGCGTGGTCACAGGCGACCCTTGCCTTCATCCCTTGTTTTGGCCTCTGGTTCCCTGTTCTTTCGGCCACTTCCTCTTTCTCAGAGATGTGAGGTGGGGGGACCACAAGCTAGAAAAGATGGGGAAAACACCGCTACCCCACCTTGGCACCCCAGACCTTGGGTCCTCCTGGCACAGAGCCACCCACCGCTGCCCCAGCCTGCCTTCCCCGGGCTCCCTTCCCCAAGAGGAAGGAGAAAAACGCCGTTGCTTGGGAGGAATTAGCTGCAAGAAAAGCATTTTCCCCAAACAATTACCAGGAAATACTGTCTTGACTGATATTCTTGGACATGCGGACATGCGCTGCCCTCCTGGCAGAGTTATCTGAAAGCTTGTTCAACCACGTAAATGCTGATGAGATGATCCCCAAGCTCAGAGTGGCCCACTGAGGCCTCCTGGTTTCCCCTCGGGGGGTGCTGGGTATGCTCCTCACGTTCCTCCTGCCAGCCAGTGCCAACTTTGAGCGGGGACCCAGGCCTGCTCACCTGCCCGGTGGCAGGTGGGAGGTCACTCTCTGCTAACTCAGGCCCCGACTAGGGCAGGTGCATGCCTTCAACCCCATGAGTAATACCGGCTCTTCATCTTCAAAGGGCCTTCCTAAGATTAACCAAGTAGTCACCCCCAGGAGAGCTACAAAGCAGGCTATTATTGTCTTCATTAAGCCCGGGGTGGGGGAGGGAGATGAGTGGAGTCCCCACCCCAGGCCAGTGAGAGTCTGGGTTTGGGCGCAGGTGAGCAGTCGCTTGGGATGGCCCAGGGTGTCGGAGGGTGTGTGGTGAGGATGAATCAAGAACATGCTAAAGTGGAGGCTTCTCACTGGGCTGAAGTCAGGGATTGCCAGGAGGCCCCAGAGTGGGGGAAGGGAAGGATTGGAGGGTTTGGGGGCGAAGAAAGGGTGTCTTGCTGAACCTAGGGCGAGTAGATGCAAAGACAGGCTAACACGAGCCTACCCACGGAGAAACTGGTGCTGGTTCTGCCCCTCTGAGCCATCCAGATATTTGTGAAATGAGTCTCAAAACACTTTCCTTTTCGTATCTGTGTGAGGGTTGTGAATGACTAAAAACGATCAAGCACATGTCACTGAAGCACCTGGCAGACCAGAAGTGTGATGTGACAGCTCGGAAGGGCTGGAGGGGAGTGTTTCTCCAGGTCACTCTGAGCCACGGGTTTGTCCTCTTTCAGGGGCACAAGGCAGGCTAGGGCGTCTCAGGAGGTAGGGCTGTGTCCTGGTGACAGAGTGAGAACCGAAGCACCTTCTGGAAGCCAGACAGCAGAGCAATCCTTTCAGTCAACCCTGTCTGCAGCTGCTTTTTATAAACTTGGCATAAATATGTGCTTGGGAACGCCAGGACAGTGTATCTGGAAAATATTTGCTACCCTTCGAACACACACACACACACACACACACACACACACACACACACACACATGCTTGGAAAGGGAAAAAAAAAGAAACACAACAGAAATTGTGCATAATACAGAGTGGCTTCACTTGTGGTTTTTTTCCATTACTTCCTCAGTTCATTTTTCTGCTGCCAATTTTAGAAGGCCATAAGTCATAGTTGTTGTTAAACTTCGTCAGTTAAAATGTAACTCTAAGAACAAGTCATATGATGTGTTGTAGCCAAATGGCCTTTTGGAGGGAAGTTGTCGTGGAAGGCAGAGCTCACGAGTGAGTCCCGGGGTCCCCAGGCCTCCCCTGGCGGCCGTGCACTCTGTGCCCACTGGCAGTCCCGGCCCTCTTGGACCCGGAGCTGTCATTAATGCCACAGCTCCAAAGGGCCACCTCTCAGAAGACAGGTGATGTGATGAGTCCAGTTTCCAATATTTACTCCCTGTGACCCAGAAGCAGAATGTGGTCTCATTAAGGGTGATTTGTCACAAACCCCCCACTTTGCTCTCCTAGAAATGACGGGATCCACTTTCTCATAAACCTTGACCTGGTGGAGTCAGAAATTAAGAGGCCAAAAGGGAGGAATTAGCTCTTGGAGGCTGGGAGCGCCCAACCTCTCCCCATCTGCCCAGAGGAGCAGCAGACCCAGGGCTGGCAGGCAGCCTGACCCGTGCCTCGGGGCTCTGGGGCCTCACGCTGGACTGGCAGCCTTCTGAGCGCAGGGCCCCGGCTTTCCCCAGCCATCCTGGTGTTGGAGGCAAGGCCAGGAGCACAGTCAGCGCTTACACATGCTTGTGCTTAAAACCGAACTCAAAAGGGGCACCTGGGTGGCTCAGTCAGTTGGGTGTCTGTCTTCATCTCAGGTCAAGATGCTGGGGTCCTGGGATGGAGTCCTATATTGGGCTCTCTGCTCGGTGGGGAGCCTGCTTCTCTCTCTCTCTCTTTCTCTGTGTCAAATAAAGAAATAAAATCTTAAACAACAACAACAGGAGCTGAGCTCAAAGACAAACACCAGCAAGGCTGTCTGCAGAATCAGCCTGCAGTGTAGCAAGGCAGGTGGGGGGGGGCGCTCCTCTTTCCAGTCCTATCTTTTCCCTGTGCTTCTGTGTGTTTTCCTTTCCTCAGTCTGACTGTCCACGGGAGCTCCCTTGGGGTCCCAGAGGAGAGCAGGGGAAGTCGTGGTGGGGATTAGGGAGACTTGCTCAGTGGCCAGGCTCCTAAACCGTGAGGCTGGGTGTCCTCCTTGTGAGGCCACACCAGAACTGGGACCGTTGTTCTGAAAAATAGATCACTGCTTTCATCCGTGAGCCCATCAGGGAAGTTATGGGAACGACTGACGGGTCTGATTCCACACTCTACCCCTGACTTGCCACGTGACTTTTGGGGACAAGCAGGGTCCTCGCAGTTGCTGATCATCCATCTGCTGTGTGGGGGGACACACTCCCCGTACGCTCCGCGTGGTACCTCATTTGGAATGCAAAGGCCACTTCACTGCCTGGGCGCAAGGTCCTCCGGCCTCGATGCTGGCTGTTAGGGCGAGCTGGCGCCCCTGGTCTCAAAATGCAACCCTGTAGCGCCTCCGCTGGCCTGCGTGAGACTGTCCTGCTTGTCTTTCTGGACCTTCTTTCCTCCTTCAGGGCAGGAGGCTTTTGTTCATGTATTCGTTCCTTCATTCATCCGCCAAGTGCATACTACAAAGCTCCTGTGCTTGGGGCTGTGCGCGGGCTGTAGCATCCGTCAGGGAGCAAGGAAAGTCCCTGTCTTCACGGTGTTTTCATCCTCGTCGGGAAGACAGGCAGATGGATGTGGGCCAGCTCATCCCACAAAGAACTTTTGCGTAAGATGCTGACTACAGCAATAAAAAGCAGGAACAGATTGCTAAGAGAGCGCACAACAGGAAAGATGACTTGTCTGCAGGAGTAGCCAAGGTGCCCTTGGATTTGCTGCTTAACCTCCCGGAGCCTCACCTGTGGAATGGGCACACGGCCATTGGCTTCACGGGGCTGCTGTGAGAAGTGGGGAAACTGATGGATGTGGAAAAGCACTTTGACAAGTGTTGGCTGCTCCCATAAGTCTCCTGGGTCCCTAGTAATCCGGCACCAGCTCCCATGTTCTGCCCTCTCTTCTGGATAAACCGATTTAACAGTCCAACCTTGCCTGGACAAACAGGGGAAAACCCATTCCAAAAACAACTGGCCTGAAAACCATTTTCTTGGGAGGGAGTTGGAGAATTGACGTGCAACCAGATCCTTCGGCCCGGTCTCGTTGCTGAATGCCGCATCTTGCCACGGCCTGGAAAGAGCACATGTGGGGGACAAGTTCTGATCGCCCTTCCATGCGTGCTGCATACTGAATGCTGCTCTGCCCTCTGGCCACAGCTTCTCAAATGCTCTGTCTACGGAGACATATTTAAAAGACTCAGGAAATGAACTCGCATTTTTTTCCCTCCCCCTCCTTTTCCAGAACAGTGCAGGCTTCCTGGAAGAAAGCAAACAAAAACAAGTGTGACTGTTTAAAAAATTATTGGAAAACCCATTCTGAACACTCCGGCCTTGAGTGGCTCTCCTGGGCGGAGGACGCGTCACCTGCTGCTTCCTTCTCCCCTCCCCCCCCCACCGTGTATCTGGGGGAGGGGGCGGGGCAGCCGTGTGGCCTTGAAGGAGAAGGGAGTTGACTGGTGAGCAGGCCCCATGACCAGGCCCCCTCACGCACCCGTGTGCACCTGACACGCACAGACACGGATGGGGGCCCACGTGTGTGCCCCTGAAATCAGAGAATTCTCTGCCTCCAAAGTGCAAGCCGACTTCTGCCCTGCGTGTGGGGGACTATTTTGGGTTTCTAGGTGTTCTCGTTTGATTTGTGGCATTCTTGGTGCTGTTATTAATAACACCGTTGGCTGTACGGAGGCTGAAGATGAAGCCTTTTCATTGCAGCCATCTGGTCAGAATGCTTTCCCTTTGATGAGGGAAAAACCTTTGCTGGGTTTCAACTGGAACGCTGCCTCCCAATTAAGGTGACAGCAGATGCCGAATGGCCCCGTCTTTGCAGGAATAGGAGGCTCAGGCAGGCTCCAAAGCGCCGGCTCTGTCCGGGAGGGAGCCGGCCTCTCGTATTGATGGGGCTTTGGCAGGCCGAGCAGGCTCCACTCGGGGGGCTCGGCCAGGAAAGCCTCCGTCAGGTGTTTACCGGCTGGGCGGGCTCTGCGCTCAGGTTTTCCAGGGTCGGGCGGTGACAGCGATGCGTTACAGACACCCTCAGGAGCCGCTCCTCTGCTTTCATAACAATGACGGATTTTTTTTTTTCTGACTCATCTTCAGAAGATCCCCCCCCCTTCTTCGTTTGAAAATAAATATAATTAGTAACAGGCAGACGTACTGTATATAGCCAGCCCTTCCTATCCGGGAGAGTTATAATTAAACGTACATGCTGTCTGTTGTTCCCCGTCTGCTAAATGCCTCGCCACCCGCTCTGGGGAAGCGGCAGCCCTTGGGTGGGTGCTGCAGGGAGAGAGGCCTGTCAGGGCTCTGAGCCCCGCGCCTGGTTAGAAGCGGTGACACGGCGTGGGCTGAGTGGACGTTGTCCCCTCGCACGGCCCCGGCCTGGGGTGGTCTCCGTTCTCCACCAGGCTGCTCTGGGCCGCCCCGGGGCGGTCTGCACCCCCCTTCTGCTCCCCGCCCCCTGGCAGAGGGAGAGTTGCCAGGTGTGGTTGTCATGGTAACATGGTGGCCGTTGCGGCTGCTGCTGGTGAGGGGCACCTGAGCCACCGCAGGTTAAGACTGCTCTGCTCCGGGGCGCCTGGGTGGCTCAGTGGGTTAATGCCTCTGCTTTCGGCTCAGGTCATGATCTCAGGGTCCTGGGATCGAAGCCCGCATCGGGCTCCCTGCTCAGTGGGGAGCCTGCTTCCCCCTCTCTCTCTCTGCCTGCCTCTCTGCCTCCTTGTGATCTCTCTCCCTCTGTGAAATAAATAAAAAAAATTTTAAAAAAAAAAAAAAAAAAAAAAAGACTGCTCTGCTCCGGCGAGGAGCCAAGACCGCCTTCCTTTGTTCCCAGCTCCCTGCCTGGGAGGCCGGAGCCGCGGCCCCGCCCCGTGTGGCGGGAGCTCAGACAGGTTCTCCCCAGGTAACCCTCGGCTGTCCTTCCGGACAAAAGGGCAGGCTGGCCGTCCGGTGGCCACTGTCCAGGCCCACGGAGAGCTCATATTCTGCTGAAATCAGTGGGTCGGGCAGGCCCAGGAATGCACACACACATACCTCGTGGGCATATTCTGGGCCTGTGGCGGGGCCGACAAGCTCGGTGAGACAGGCTTGGTGACACAGGGGAGGCTGCGCGCCTCCTGCCCGCTGTCCCTCGGGCGGGCGAGGCGGGGACCGGATGACTAGTTGGCCTGGATCGAACGCAGCAGGCGTCATCTGAGCCACAGGCACCTTTACCCAAGTTGCTCCAAGTGTTTTCCGAGCAAACAGTTGTTTCATAACACCCGTGAGAAGTAGGTGGGGTGACAAAGCATTCTTTGTCCCTGTCTTACGGATGGGGAAATTGAAAAGCTTGCCCATCCAGGTGGCGAGGCCAAGAAAGGAGGAAGGGAGCTCTCCTGCCCAGGGCTCGGGGGCACAGAGGGCCAGGATCTCAGCTTGGCTCTCGAGCCAGGATGTGCCCTGTCACCAACTCCTGGGGGGTCCTGGGGCGCGGGGGCAGACCTATCAGAGAAAGAGGCCAGAGGCGGAGGCAGGCTGAGGCTTCTCCCTCAGCACCGAGGGGCCTCCGGGAACTTACTGGCTGCCCTGTGGTTGAGGTGTTGACACTGGCTGTTGGGGACCAGGGAGGTGTCAGTTGGCTAGAAGTCACTGCACTCTCAGAGGTGGTCAGCAGATACCTTTTGAGCATCCTGTGCTGGCGCAGGGATTGTTCCAGGCACCAGGGGTACAGTGGTGAGCGAAGCACCCAGGGCCCCTGATCTGTGGAGTTCGCAGGAGACACATATTCCACCGGAACATTGAGAAGAAATCATTTTGGAGAGTGCCATGTACCATGAGGAAAGTACAGATGGACACATGCCAGAGACTGGCTGGAGGGGAGGCCGGGAAGAGGGGCAACCTTACAGAGGGACCGGAGAAGGCGTCTACAGGGCTAGTCCTGCAGCAGGAGGAGGAGCCGGCCCTGGACGACTATTCCAGAGGGAGGGGACAGCTGTGCGGTGACCCTGAGAGGCCAGTGAGGGTGGCTTGCCCCAAGGTTAAGGAGAAGGATGCAGCTCCTGGATGGTGGCCAGAGGGGGAAATGCGGGGACCTGGTCATGGGCCATGGGGCCAGGTGTGATTCTGGATGCGAGGGCAGGTGTGGATGAGTCAGGACCTCTTGGAGAGGAAGCCCTGACGCCTTCTGAGGAACTCGACGTGGGGCACAAAGGAGAGGGTAATGAAGGCTGACTTCTAGGCGATTGCTTGAGCTGGAGGACAGGGCTGTGGATTAAGGCGGAGGGGAGTTTGAGATGCCTGCTTCCAGGTGGCTACATCTGGGGTGTGGGCCTGAGTGTTTCTGAAGCTCTCCCCCTCAGACCTCGGAGAAGAAGGATGGTGGGTTCCATTGAAGGACGGTGGGGTCTGTCTCGGTGTGTCCTGAGTTCACCTGTGCCTCCCAGTGCTCAAACCTAATCCTTATCGAGGCACAGACTCCTGCTGAGCAGGTCTCTGTCACGGTTGCTTTATGACGTGGGGAAGAGACCAGCCAGGTGTGTGTTGTCCCCCTTCTCCATGGGGGACACGTCCCAAGAACCCCACTGGGTGCCTGAGACCACAGACAGTACTGAACCCTGTATATACACCATCTTCCCCCATGCTTATGTGCGATAAAGTTTATAAATTAGGCTCAGTAAGAGATGGACGACGATAACTGATAATAAAAATAGAGCAACTATAGCAATATACTGTACTAAAAGTTAAGTGAATGTGGTGTCTCTCTCAAGATATCTCTCTGTACTGTACTCACCCTTCTCGTGATGACATGAGATGATAAAATGCCTGCCTGGTGAGGTGAAAGGAGAGGAATGACGTAGGTGTTGTGACCTGGCATTAGGCTACTCTTGACCCTCTGGCTGTTCGTATCAGGAGGATCATCTGCCTTCCGACCGTGGCTGACTGCAATAGCTGAAAAAGAGCAAAACCACCGATAAGGGGGGACTTCTGTCCGTGAGGTGGGGAGCAGCCTTCCATGGACCCAATTTGCTTGTCCCTTTCCATCCAGCTCCCTGCCTTCCGCAGCCAAATCCTTGGTCATTTACTCTTGGGCGCCATAATGAGGCTGATCTTACCAGCTGTGGATCTTGCCTGTCTTTTTGGTTGATCAAATGGAATGGTGGAAGTTGGCAATTTCTTCTAAGAAGGGGCATTTGAAGAGGGTGGGCCCATGGGGTCACTGACCAGAGAGGAGTCCCCTAAGCAAAAGGGCTAGGACTCTTTGTGGCCATTGACTTGGCACGTAGCTTTGAAGAACATGTTAATGTGTACTGCATAGTATAAATTGAAAGCTTCAGAAAGGATTGCATTAGAGAAAACAGCCTAAGTCCCCTGTTGGACACACCTACTATATCTCACTGCAGGGTCAACTCAGAGCCATTAGTGCAATGGAAATTCCAATTCTGGGTCTCCAAGGAATTATTATTATTATTTTAATTTTTTAAAAAGTAGGCTCCATGCACAGTATGGAGCCCAACACAGGGCTCAAACTCCTGACCCTGAGATCAGGACCTGAGCTGAGATTAAGTGCCCTATGCTTAACTCACTGAGCCACCCAGGCGTACGTATTGTGATTTTTTAAAGTAAGATCTATGCCCAACATGGGGCCTGAACTCACAACGCAAGAGCAAGAGTCACACGCTCCACCAACTGAACCAGCCGGGCACCCCTCCAAGGAATTACTCTGGAGTTATGCATGTGTTAGGATATTTACATCTATGGGAATTTGCTGGTATCTTATTGTGAAGCTCTACAGGGGGCTGGTCACATCTTGGATTTTACAAGGAAGTTTCAGGTATACTGAAAACCTCGTCTTGGGAGGTTGTCTTTCCATGGTCCCAGAAATAGGTTCAGTGTTAGTTCTCATACCCCAAGAACTCTCTGGGTGAAGACTCAGAAGCTCACTCATTCAGATCCACTTTTCAGGGGACGGAATCACTATCGTTTGTGGGGGGCTTTCAAGCTCACCAGGTGCTGTCATGGCCCTTTGGTCATTCGATTCTTTCCATGACTCACAGCATTCCTAGCAGTTTGTCAGTGCAGATGCAGCAACTAAGAGAGGTTAAGTCCTTTGTCCCAAGTCACACAGCAAAGGGAGATCTGAGAATTAGTCCCAGTCCTGCGACCTCCCTCACTTTCTCAAGTCCCTGTCATTGTACCTTCGGTGGCAGGGGGCCAGGGTGGTTCAGGGCACCTGGACTGACGTGACTGTGAGTTTGGTAAGCCTAGCCTGGGCGGTGCTTGGAATTCCCTGAGCTGGCTCTTAGGAACTCGTTCTGCACACAGAGGGCTGTGTTGCAACCGGACCAATGGATGAGAAGGTTGAGTTGGACAGCCATTACTTCACCAATGTGAGTCAAGGTCGTTTGTCACCTCAGGAAGCGCACAGAGCTGCGACACTCAGCAGGGAAGCGTGCTGCTTCTGAGCCAAGCCCGCAGGGTGGCCTGGCCTCTTTCCCATGGGGCAGGGAGAAGGGGAGCTTCTGGAAGTGAGGATGTGCCAGAGCCCTGGGGAACTTTGTCATACCTGACTCAGCCCCTCTTCTGAGAAAGGAACCAAATACCATGTGGGGGTTGCGCCCACGAGCTGGGGTAAGGGGATCAGTACACGGGAGCCACTGGCAGAAGCTGGCTGACTGCCATCCTTTGGCTGAGGCCCTTCAGATACTGTGACAGGCATGACTAGACGGCCGGCAGCTCCCGACCCTCTCTTGTCACCTGAGGAAGTCAGGCCAATTGTGAGCTATCAGAGTGTCCTCCGAGAGATAATCTCTCTTCCTAGTTTAGCAGGTGGTACTTGCTTTTTTGTTTTTTTTTTTTTTGATGAGGGAGTCCAGAACTTTTGCACTTACACCTTTGTCCATCAAAGTGCTGTGCCTCAGAGGAAGACGCTTGCAGGGGTCTGGGCCTGGGGGTGAGGCCTGGACATTGCCGCCAGTGCTCCGGGCAATGCACGCCCGTGTTTGCTGAGCGAGGACAGAGCCTTGTCTCACTGGGCCTCCCATTGTATGTTGGCAATGTCGGCCTCTATTAAGGCTTCCTTTTGGGCTTTCTTCCTCAGGGCAACAGCACTGAGAAGTGCTTTGTAGTTCATTACTCAGTCCTCAGCTCAGGTGTCCCTCCCCAAGAGAGGCCAATCTTGATGTTTCCTTGGGCACTTAGCACGACCAGAAACTACGGGTCTGGTTGCTCCCTTGCTTCTGATGCCCCCTCTCACTTAAGTGCAAGCACCATGGGGGATGGGACCATGCCTGGTTCAGCTCGCTATCACACCCTCAGCACGACACGCAAGATCTATTTTTGCAAGGAAGGAAGGAATGCAGCCAAGTCGTTGACGCGAAGGTGGGTGCCCGGAGGGGCAGGTCCATCCAAGCAGATGCTTCCAGGCACCATCACCAGCACGGGGCAGCCTGTGGGCTCCTGGACCCCTGCAGGCTCTCCTGGGCTTCGAGGTCCTTATCTGATGGCTTTGTGGGTCATGCGGATGAGTCAACAGCGGACTGGGAGGTCAGGCAGTACTTTAGCCTCAGAAACTGCACGTGTCCACAGGACGGAGGAGCCCAGGAATGTGTTTTTCGTTGATGTCAACCCTGCTGCAATAGACCACACCTGCTTCTTGACCCAGGAACGTGGGAAAGAGAAAGGCATGGCTTGGTTTAGAGCTGGCAGCCGAGCGGGTAATAGTAGAAGAATGCCCTGCTTCTGATTCAGGGCGGGGAGGGGCTCTGGTGCCCTGCCATGGCCCGAGGGCCGCAGGGCAAGTCCCTCCACGGCTCCTTGCCCTTCCCCATCAATGTCCTGGCGAGTGGCTTGTTCCGACAAGTACTCACTTTCGGGATAGACCGGCCTCTCTTTTGTCCAAAACCTTTCTTTGAATTAAAGCTGTACAAAGAACCTTTCGAAGAGGACAATAATTGGGTTGGGAAGACAAGACCGTGTCACATTTGGACACTTGAGTCCTTAGCTCCTGCCCTGAGACTTTCTGTCCTTTGCTCCTCCTGTGCCCACAGCACACCATGCCTTTTGGCTCCCAGCCTGGGGTGGCATCCTTGGGTTCCTCCTCCTTCTCTGGAGGCAGTCACAGTGCCTGGAATCTTCTTCCTTTCCTCCCCCCGCTCCCGCTTATCCTGCTAAGAGGACGTGGCAATTGAAGCAGCAGGCTTCGGGAGCCCAGAGTCGAACCCTGCCCAGAGACCCTGACTTCACGAAAATTCTTCAGGCGCAGAAAGCAAGACTCTGTAGAAGCACAGCCTCTGGGGCGACAGTAGTGTGACTTCCTGAAGGGCTAGGTTTAGCTCTGGGGCATTCGAGTGGGAGCGGGTGACTTGCTTCCCCCCGTCCCCCCGAGTCTCCTCCCTTGCCCCAGTGCTGCCGCTGGGGAGGTGTGACCTACCCTTCTCAGGAGTGGGAGGGGCTGCCTTGCTACCCTCAGAACTAAGCATTGGTATTACCTGGGCCATGTCATTTGTCCCTCACAGCGCCCCTATGCGGTCGGTACAGTCAATACCTTGTAATTTGTCCTGGAATGTGAGCCTGGGGTGGTGGGACCCGTGTCTCTATAACGCCTGCACCTTGCTATTACAGAGGGGGGCATTGGATGGATGGCCCACAGGGTGGACCTTCTGTAGGAATCCTATTCCCAGCTAGTGATGGTTTAAAAGCCCGGGGCTATGGGTTATGCACTTTGGATTTAACCTACATACCAAAGCTTTTGTAAATCCCCACTTGGTCAAATGAGCAGTATTATTTATGCCTTGATTTTTTAAAATACTGGCTATGTTTATTTCTTCTTGCCTCTTGTTCTTTCAAGCTTGAAATTTCTCAGCACATCAGAGTCTTCAAAATGCCCTCAAACTTCTGTCTCCAAAGGCATTTTTACTTGGCTCTGCGTGGTGGGAGACGCTTCTCCTTGAGGAGGTTAAAGTTTGTTTTTGGCTCTTGAGTTGGGTGGTGTTTGTAAGAACAGATACTAAGACAGCAGCCTTTTTCTCAGATGAGCAGCAATTTATGTAACGTTTTCATGGATTTCAATTATTCCAAGTAGGGGTGGCCAAGGTCTACATGGTGTTTGATGCTCAGTGGTTTTATCTGCTAAAACCTGCTGTTTTTATGGCTTTGAAAAATCTTAATAGAATAATTCAGTGTTGTCAGACCCGAGAGGACGGTTTTGCCCATGGCAGTTGGTGTACAATCAGTGTGTGTTCATGCCACACGGGAGAGATGACCATATTACACTCAGAAGTAGTTTCTCTCTCTTTTTTTTTAAAGATTTTATCTATCATCTATCTATCTATCTATCTATCTATCTATCTATCTATTTAGAGAGTGAGCGGGGGGGGAGGGGCAGAGGTAGAGGGAGAGAGAAAATCTTCAGCAGATTCCCCACTGAGCATAGAGCCCGACACGGGCCTCAATCTCACGACCCATGAGACCCTGACCCCAGCCGAAACCAAGAGTTGGAGGCTCACCTAACTGAGCCACCCAGGTGCCCCTATTTTTTTTTTTTCTAAAGATTCTCCTCTCTGGTCATTTAAAAAATATCACCTCGTTACCTAGATAACCATTTTTCATAGTGGAGAATAAAACCTAATTCTTAACTTCTTGCCCCACTTTGTCTCAATTTACTGCATCGCCTTGGCCCACATGCACCTGTGTCCTGATCGCCCCAGGACTGAGAACATGCCGCCTGTCCTCTGCATGGCCAGCCCTGGCCGTGGCCATCCTTGCCGCCCCCTGCCTTAGGGGTGCCCCCCCGCCCCTCGCCATGGGGGACATCCTGAGGAAATGTACTGTGTGACTCTCGGGACCCTCACTCTTCCTTCTCTGCATAGTGAGCTGTGCTAAGCGGGGACTCGTCTGCACTCCTGTCTGCCCTCCCTCACCTGTCTTTCCTCCCCGGTGCCACTGACAACATTCCTGCTCGGGTTATGTCTGCTGGCTTCGAACTTGACACTCGTTTCCACACTCGCGTTTCCAGGTGCATGATGGGCGTCTCCCCAGGACTGTCCCCCAGATACATCAGATTGGAGAGGGTAGGAATGATCTCACTGTCTTCCTCTGTTAAGTGTGTTCATCTTCCAGGATTTCCCTTGTCAGATGGGGGCGCTCCAGTCGGTCCAGAGGCCTGCGACAGGAAACCTGGTCTCATCCCGGACTCTGCCTCACCTCTGGGTTCTGTGGCCATTGGGCGGAGCTGAGCGCCCCAGTCTGGGCCCACATCTGTCTTGTCTGGATGATGCAATGGCTGATCTATTAGTCTCCTTGCTCACGTCTCTTCTCCCTTGAAACGCTGTCCGGATCAACGAGAGCGGGAATCTGACCATGCACCCCTCTGTAGAAATGCCTCTGTGACTCCTGATTTGTTGGGAGTCATACCTGAGCTTCCGGCAGGGCATGCAAAGCTGGCCCCATCACCTGGGCCCCATTTCTTGCCACTCTGGGATCTAGAAGTTCTGAGCAACTTCTGTCCCTGGCATTGGCATGCTGGTCGTGCATGCTGCCTTGATAGGTATGGGTCCCTTTGCCAGGGACACCTCCTGACTTCTCATCTGCCTGACAAACTCCTATCCATCCTGCAAAATCCTCACCCAGTGTCACCATAGCTTCCTCCGAAGACAGATTCTTCTATGAGACAGAATCAGTGGCGTGCAGACCTCACTTGTTTTCCACATTACTCTGTGGTCGTGACTGTTTTTCCATGGCTCTCCTCTTCCTCAGGCAGGAACTGCCTCTGTACAACCCACTTTCCAGCACAGTGTACAGCACATAGTAGACTCTCAATAAACAAGCTGAGCTGAGACTGCAGGTATTCTAGGCAAGTACCAAGAAGCCAGAGTCCTTGGTTGTGATCCTGAGGCCTCATCGCAGCTAATGATGGCCAAAGAGAAAAATCTGACAGGGACCCAGGGACATACAGAGCTCTTCTCCCCTTTGCTGGAGTGGCTGACTGCTCTCCCATTTCCTATTTTGGGCAGAAGAGCTGAGCTTGATTTGGCTCTGTCATTTACTGACCCTGAACGTCCTGGAGCTTCAGTTTGCCAAAGAAAATGAGGATCCGATAGGATAATGCAGTGGGGAGCGTGAAGTGAATGGTGGGGGCACTGGGGTTCTCGTCATGCCTGTCGGCACCTGTCCTCTCTCTCGGCGACACTGGTGAGTGTGACGTGGGCGCCCCCACCCCCCGTGCGCATGCAGAGCTGTTGAGACAGGCACTCGCACCGTCCAGGAGTCGGGGATGCGGTTTGAGTCTGCGATGGGTCAGGGCCCCCGTAGCAGCTGCGTTTGCTTATTGGGGCCACGGCTGGAGAAGATAATAGCACTCTTTGGGGATGTGTCTAAGGTAGGATAGTGATGGAACCACAAAGTCGAGCCCACAAAGGGGGCTCCATTTTGGCTTCATGAGGTGGGAGTGGGTGGCAATGGGAGTCGGGGAATGGGTGGGGTGGGGTTGGGTGTGCCCCCGTCGAGTGGGCAGGCCTCCCTCCTGTGCCGCTGCGGGTGCGGGCAGCCATCACGCACCCTGGGAAGCCTCCGGTCACGCTGTCTGCCACAGCTCCGGCCAGCAGATGAGGTAGCAGCAGCTCCAGAAGCCCTGGCACCTGGCCACGCGGCCCGGAGCAGAGCAGCACTTGCCGCAAGTGCACATCCGCGAGGGGCTTGGGCCCGGGCCTGCTGCTGGCCTGGTGGTCTCCGTCGGCGTCCTGCAGAACACCTGAATGGACCTTATCCTGAAGCCAGTGTGTGTTAACTCCTGTCATTCGCTAACCAGATGACTCATTGCTTACTCTTCCTGAGTCCTCAACCTTCTTTCCCCAGGAAGATCCCTATAAGCTGGCCATAAAGTACACCACGTGTGGTGTGCCAGATGCCTCTGCAGATACCCGACTCCATTCCGTCCCCGCAGGTGGCTCCCAGGCAGCGGTCACCTTCCACTGACTCTCCTCCTCTCGTGGGGCTCGCTGGTGGCTGCGGCCTCGCTCCCTGACCCACCTCTGTCCACAGGATAGACTTCCTTTTGTCCTTCTATGTATATACCTTTCCTCGCTCACTCCTGCCCCAGATGTTACTGAGCTCCTACTAGGCCAGACACTCTGCTCAGCCCAGGTGGGGAAGCCTAACTGAGGCGCGGTCCCCCCCTTCCAGAGCTTGAGAGAAACCCCCCACAGGGAGTGTGCTAAATGCTGTGAACCAACAAATCCTGGGCAGTCATTGCAGAGGTGCTCAGCCCTCTTCACAGAGAAAACACAGTGGTATCTCGTCTGTCATCAAAAAGTAATAAAATGGGCGTCTGGGTGGCTCAGTGGGTTAAAGCCTCTGCTTTTCGGCTCGGGTCATGATCTCAGCGTCCTGGGATCGAGGCCCGCATCGGGCTCTCTGCTCAGCAGGGAGCCTGCTTCCTCCTCTCCCTGTCTCTCTGCCTGCCTCTCTGCCTACTTGTAATCTCTCTCTCTGTGTCAAATAAATAAATAAAATCTTTTAAAAAAAAGTAATAAAATACTTATTATACTTACAGGTATATGCAGCACCACTGAGGATCTTCTGGGACAGGAGCTATGTGAAACTCTCGGTGCCATTATTATAATCAAAAGCACCTAATGACCACATATACTAATGCAAACATAATAATCCTGGTTTTTTTTTATTTTTTTTTAATTTTATTTTTATTCTTTTTTTTTTAAATTTTATTTTTATTCTTTGCCCAAGGGGTACAGGTCTGTGAATCATCAGGCTTACATCTTTCACAGCACTCACCAAAGCACAAACCCTCCCCAATGTCCATAACCCATCCACCCTATCCCTACCCTCCCACCCCCCAGTAACCCTCAGTATAATCCTGGTTTTTTTGTGACACCGTGGCTCAGTGAAAGATTTTTGTAGACCAGCCATAGTGTGCCAAAAGACCTGTCTTTTCTTTACCTTTCTTTCCTTCTTTCTTTCTTTTTTTTTTTTTTTTAAAGGATTTTATATATTTGAGAGGGAGAGAGCACAAGTAGGGGGAGCAGCAGGCAGAGGGAGAGGGAGAAGCAGGCTCCCTGCTGAGCAGAGAGCCCAGGGCAGGTCCCAGGACCCTGGGATCATGACCTGAGCTTGAGCCAAAGGCAGGTGGTTAACGACTGATTAGTGACTGAGCCACCTAGGCACCCCAAGACCTTACTTTTTTTTTTTTTTAAAGATTTTATTTAAGAGAGATCACAAGTAGGCAGAGAAGCAGTCAGAGAGAGAGAGAGGGAGAAGCAGGCTCCCTGCTGAGCAGAGAGCTCCATGCAGGAGTCGATCCCAGGACCCTGAGATCATGACCTGAGCCGAAGGCAGAGGCTTAACCCACTGAGCCACCCAGGCGCCCCACCCCAAGACCTTACTTTTTAAGCCATCTTTTGGGTAGCCCAGTGAAATAGGAATGCTGGAATAAAAGTGTGGCGCAGGATGGGAACCTCTCCCAGGTGCACCTTACCATGCGCCTCACCTGGATAAATACACATTTGCATATCAATGTATGGATTACAGACTTCCTTTTCTCAGGCCTGGGAGGTGCCCTGTTACACATGCAGGGGCACCCACAGCCAGAGAGCTCTCAAATCCCTAGCAACATGAGAACCCGGGCCTAGTCCTCGGTCTTCAGAGCCCCAGGGGCCAGCTCTGCATAGCGATTTCTATCTGCTTTCCCTTAAAGGAAGGGATTCTGCTTTATAACTCGCCCTGCCTTTAAATGTGGGCCTGGCCTCCAGTCTCAGAAGCTGCGCTGGCTTCTGCATGAGCCAGCCAGATTTTGAAATTACCTCTGGAGCCAGTCATTATAAAAAGCCTGGTACTCCGAGGGGAAGAAAGGCAGTTTTCATAATCACTGATGAGCTCACCAGGTATGGATGGAACTTTTCAGATGGGCCCAATTAAATAGCAGGCCTCGAGCTCAGGGCCTCACGGTGCTGCTGTGGGGAGCAGGTGGGAGGAGTATCAGATGTGTGAAGTCCAGGTGACAGGTAACTGGATCCCTGCGGCGGAGTCACTGTGTGTGATGCACTGTAGGAAGCGGTGTGTTGGGGGAGGGGGGCAAAGCCACGCCCCTCTCACCTGTCTCCAGAGGGGCCAGCAGCTTAACCCAAGCCTCTTCCTGCAGGACTGCCATTGGCTGCTTTGAGTCCATGAAAGCTGATATAAATCAGTGCAGTTTCCGCCGCAGCAGTAATTAACCCGCGGGAACCTCATCGGAGCAGGTAGTTTCAGGAGAAATGGCGCTGGAGATGCTGGAGGGAGATTAGCTTTTTCAGCTCTCATGGTGACTTGTGTGCATTTCAGTGTGTGTTCAGTTCCAGCTCATGATCATTAAAAAAAACCCAACCCTCATAAATTAAGTCACTAGGCAGGGGAAATCGACTTTGTTTTGATGGAGGGCCTGGGATGCTGGTCTGCTTCGAGGGAGAGTGCGGAGGCTTGGCTCCCAGCTGGTGTCCTCAGTTTTCTGGCCTATCTGGGGAGACCTTTGGTCTTACCGACTTGTAGAACCTTCCTGCTCAAGGACCTACGGTTCTGTTCACTGTAATGAATCAGAGGCCTGCCTGAGTTCTGGGGAAGCATCTAGTCCATGTGCCTGATCGGCAGAGGGCAGATGACATGTGACCCTTAGTTCCAGTTGCTTGGGGAACAGGACTGGCTCCTCAGGGCCCTCTCCACATGGGCAACTGGCCCAGGATTCCAGGAGGCAGGATGATTCTGGGGGGACTCTCTGGCCCAGGGAGCTGAGTACTCTGAGAGTGGGCCCTCTGTTCTGATCATTTTGGTCTAGCATCTAGCACATGGTGCTCAAGACCCAAGAACCATTTGTGGAAAGAGGGAGGATACAAAGGAGGAAATCTTCTCTGAAATTCCTTCCTTAAACAGAACCCTACCTGCCCTCACCTCAAGTCCCATTCTCTGTAGCTCACTCGTATTTCCATCAAGCACTTGGACGTGTCTTTAATGGGTTCCGGGCACAGAACAGGGCTGGCTCTTCTCCTGTGGCGATGCTGTCCTCCACTGAGAGGTCTCGGTTCCCACGTGCCCCTTGAGCACATGCGCCCTTCCCCTTCCTGGAGGGTGTGCTTGGTAGGGGTCAGTGAGGCTGATCCTGAGGGGCTCAGAGACGCAGAAATCTAAACCTGACCGTGGTTTTAGAATGCTGAGTTATCATTTCCCTTACCTGTACAAGGAGGCTGATGGGTGTGTGGGTGGGGGTCCTCCTGGTAGGAGCGTGGTGAGCATGACTACATCACAGTGCCCCCAAACCTAGAGACAGATGCTAAGGATAACTATTCTTATCTCATAGCCACCTTGAAGTTGAGTTTCACAGGAAAAGAGTATTAAAGCCTTTAACCTTTATATTTAAGCGTGGAATGAAAAGGGTGGCTTCCCTTTATAGGAATTTGAAGTCTTAGAGGTCAGCTGGTGCTGTGGACTGCATGCAGGTTCATGTCCCCAGCCCCCCACCCCCAAAATTCATATGTTAAAAATCTATCCTCAATAGGATGGTGATAGGAGGTAGAGCTTCTGGGGGTGATTAGGTTAAGAGAATGGGAGCCCTCTTGAATAGCTTTAGTGCCCTCAGAGAAGAGACCCCACCGAGCTCCCTCGCTGCTTCCACCATGTGTGGAGAACATAGCGGGAAGGCACCATCTATTAATCGGGAAGCAGGGGCGCCTGGGTGGCTCAGTGGGTTAAGGCCTCTGCTTTCGGCTCAGGTCATGATCTCAGGGTCCTGGGATCGAGGCCCGCGTCGGGCTCCCTGCTCAGCGGGGAGCCTGCTTCCCCTTCTCTCTCTGCCTGCCTCTGCCTCCTTGTGATCTCTCTCCCTCTGTGAAATAAATAAATAAAATCTTAAAAAAAAAAAAACAAAACAAAACAAAAAAAAAAAATCGGGAAGCAGGCTCTCACCAGGCAGTGAATCTCCTGGTGCTGGGATCTTGGATTTCCCAGCTTCCAGAACTGTGAGCAATTAGCATTTGTTGTTAAAAAGCTTCCTAGTCTATGGTATTTTGTTATAATAGCCCAAATGGACTAAGCCACAGCCCTACCAAACTCATGCAATAACTTTATTTCCAAGGGAAGCAGATTACAATGAAATCTCTGAGATTGTTAAGTGTGTGTGTGTGTGTGTGTGTGTGTGTGTGTGTGTGTGTGTGTGTGTGTTATGAGTGTATGGCAGCAGCATTTTGGTGTCATAAGCACAGACATCCTTTGTCATCCTCTAAGTGGTTTGGGGAAGGAATCAGATAAACTTGGAGAACTTCAAGTCCAAGGTTCTGTTTCTAGCCTTGGAATACTCAAAGACCTCCCCAGCTGTGCTGTGTTGGATGTGGCTTTCAAGAGGTGGGAGGGAGGTTGGAACTGCTCCTGGAAGTCTCTGAGCCTCTCGAAGGACACTCTGCATGAGAAACCATCTCTGCCCTGTCTGCAGCGGATGCCATGCTGCTGAA
Organism: Ailurus styani; assembly: GCA_002007465.1. NCBI lineage: Eukaryota > Metazoa > Chordata > Mammalia > Carnivora > Ailuridae > Ailurus > Ailurus styani. The sequence goes on from LNAC01000556.1 coordinate 296,785, forward strand.
GACCAGTGGCAAAGCAGGAAGTAGAAAGGATTCTGAGCCCAGAAGTAAACCCTCATGTATGTGGTCAACTAATATTTGATGGGGAGCCAAGAACACCCAATTGGGAAAGGATAGTCTTCAGCAAAGGTGTTGGGAAAGCTGGAAAAGCACAAGCAGAAAAATGAAATTGGACTGCTATCTTCCACCACTCGCAAAAATTAACTCGAAATGGATCATAAGATCCAAAGCTAAAATTGCCAGAAGAAAACATAGGGGAGAAACTCCTTGATATTGGTCTTGGCAATAATTTCTTGGATATGCACTAATGAAAACAAAGCAAAACAAAGCAAGTAGGACTGCATCAAACTTAAAACCTTCTGCACAGCAAAGGAAACAGTTGACAATATGGAAATACAATTTACAGAATGGGACAAGACATTTGTAAACCATGCATCTGATAAGGGGTTAATATCCAAAATTTATAAAGGATTCATACAACTCAATGACCAAAAAAAAAAAAATCCCCTAAACAATCTGATTAAAAAATGGGCAGAGGAACTAAAGAGATGTTTTTCCAAAGAAGACATCCAAATGGCCAACAGGTAAATGAAAAGATGCCCAGTGTCACTCATCATCAGGGAAATGCAAATCAAAACTGCAATGAGATATCAGCTCACACCTGTCAGAATGGCTAGTATCAAAAAGACAAGAGATAACAAGTGTTGGTGAGGATATGGGGAAAAGGGAACCCTTGTGTACTCTTGGTGGGAATGTAAATTGGTTCAACCATTGTGAAGGTTCCTCAAGAAAATTAAAAATACAGTATGAATCAGCAATTTCATTTCTGGGTATATACCCAAGAGAAATGAAGGGGATTTTGAAGAGGTATACACAATCCCAGTGTTTATTGTAACATTATTAACAATAGTCAAGATATGGAAACAAGCTATGTGCCTGTCAACAGATGAGTGGGTAAAGAACCCTCCCCCACCACACACACAGTGGAATATTACTCTACATGAGAAAGAAGGAAATCCTGCCATTTTCGACAACATGGATGAACTTTGAGAACATTATGCTATGTACAAACTTGTTACTAGCAGATAAATAAGTCCTGGAGATCTAATAAAACGGTACAGTGAATATAGACAACAATATTGTATTTATCAAGCTTGCTAAGAGACTCGATCTTTGACGTGACATGGTAGAGGTGCTAAATACAGTGACAATCATATTACAATATATAAATGTATCAAATCACCACGTTGTATGCTTTAAACTTATGTAATATTAAATATATGTCAAGTATATTTCAATAAAAAAGGAGTATTCTAGGTACACTTGGCATACACCCCCCAACGTGTAGAAATCCAGGGCCCTCATTCTCCCCCTAACTGTGACCCTGACAGTTCTCCAGGAGCTCAGCACCCTGGCCATCTCCCAGTCCCCAGAGACTGACCGCCATGGTGGAGTCACATACTGTCCTTGCTCCAGCTTTTTGGGACCCTCAATAGATAGGTCTTAGTCTAGTGACAGGAGCAGTGGGAATGCATTCATTCTGAGGTTGAAGACTTTCATTCAATATACAACAAATGTTTATATGCCTCTGCTTTGTATCAGACACGTGTGATACACTTTTATGTTTATTCCATTGAGTCCATGTGATAATCCTGTGAGATAGGAATTCTCTTTTCCATTTAAGAGACGAGGAAACCAAGACTCAAAGGGGCAAAGAACACAGCTAGAGATGGGCTGAGTGGCTCTAGAATATCCATCCTTTGACATCAAGTGTAGTTTGTATAGAACACCTCGTATATTACTGCAGTATTCAGGTGCTCAAATATTTGCTTTGCTTCCTTTTTCCTTTGCAGTCTGCATTGTGGACTGTACCCCTGTGTCCTTGAGTGTAGAGCCTGCTGCTGGGAGGAGCTGGAAGACCGTGACCTCATTGGGGCCTGAAGTAGGGTTCCAGGGGGGATGGACAGGTTTAGCAAATAAAAGTGCAAGATGCCCAGTTAGAGGTGAATTTGAATTTCACATAAACAATGAGTATTTTCATTGTAATATAACTATGTCCTGTACAATTTTTAAGATATACTTATGCTAAAAAGGTATTCCCTTGTTTATTTAAAATTCAGATTTAACTGTAGTTCCAGTGAAGCGTGCAGTTGATCTAATGCTGAAGAAGGCTCCATTTGCAGAGGCTGGGATTGGACTCAGCTTTGCTCATGAGCTCTGTGGACTCTCCAAGCTCTTTCTGACATCAGTCTCACCATCTACACTCAAGGTTACTAACTGGCAACTTGGGCAAAATCTAACCAGCCATGTCTTGTTCAGCTGATGAGATGTTGATTTTTAAAATTTATTTATTTATTTATTTATTTATTTATTTATTTGAGGCGGGGGGTGGGGTGGGGGGAGTGGGCAGAGTGCTTGAGAGAATCTCAAGAAGACTCACCACTGAGCGTGGAGCCCAACATCAGGCTCGATCTCACAACCCTGAGATCATGACCTGAACCAAAATGAAGAGTCAGAGGTTTAACCAACTGAGCCACCCAGGTGCCCTGGGAATGATGTTGATTTTTTAAAAATTGGTCAATTTTTGAAAACCAGGAGTTTTGTCTTTTTTTTTTAAAGATTTTATTTATTTACTTGACAGAGAGAGAGAGAGAGAGAGAGATCACAAGTAGGCAGAGAGGCAGGCAGAGAGAGAGGAGGAAGCAGTCTCCCCGCTGAGCAGAGAACCTGATTCAGGGCTTGATCCCAGGACCCTGAGATCATGACCTGAGCTGAAGGCAGAAGCTTAACCCACTGAGCCACCCAGGTGCCCCTAAAAAACTTTAAAAAAATTTTAAAAGGATGTCATTTAGATTTGTCTGTAGAAAACCAGGAGTTTCTACATACAAATCTAAATGACACCTTTTTAATATTTTATTTTAATTCCCGTGTAGTTAACATTCAGTGTTAGGTTCAGGTGTACAGTGTAGTGATTCAACAGTTCCATATATACCCTGTGCTCTTCATAAGTGTGACTCCTTAATCCTCATCACCCGTTTCACCCATACCCCCACCCACCTCCCCTCCAGTAACCATCAGTTTGTTCTCTACAGTTAAGAGTCTGTTTCTTGGTTTGACTCTCTCTCTTTTCCCCCACTTTCTTATTTGTTTTGTTTCTTAAATTTCACATATGAGTGGAATCATATGGTATTTGTCTTTCTCAGACTTATTTCCCTTAGCATTATACTCTCTATCTCCATCCATGTTGCAAATGACAAGATTTCATTCTTTTTTATGGCGGAATAATACTCTGCTGTATATACCACATCTTCTTTATCTATTCATCTATTGATGGACACTTGGACTGCTTCCATAACTTGGCTATTGTAAATAATGCTGCTAAAATCTCAGGGATGCATGTATCCCTTTGAATTAGTGTTTTTTTATTTTTTGGGTAAACACCTAGGAGTGTGATTAATGGATTGTAGAGTATTTCTGTATTTAACTTTAAAAAAACCACTTATTATTTATTTAAACAAAAGATTTTTTAAGTAATCTCTACACCCAGTGTGGGGCTCAAGCTCACAACCCTGAGATCAAGAGTCACGTGCTCTACCCACTGAGGCAGCCAGGTGCCCATCCCCCACCTTTTTTTAAAGACAGGTGCCCCCTTGGGGTGCTTGGTTGGCTCATTCGGTCAAGTGTCCAACTCTTAATCCTGGCTCAGGTCATGATCTCAGAGTCATGAGATCAAGCCCTTCCTGGGATTCTGTGCTGAATGTGGAGCCTGCTTAAGATTCTCTCTCTCTCGCTTTGCCCCCCACCCCCACCCCCACTTGCACATGCTCTCTCTTTCTCAGAAAAAAAAAATTAACGACATGTACCCCCTATTTTTAATTCTTTGAGGAATCTCTGTACCATTTTCCACAGTGGCTACACGGTGTCTCCACATCCTTCCCAATACTTGTTGTTTCTTGTGTTTTTTATTTTAGCCATTCTGACAAGTGTAAGGTGATACATCATTGTAGTTGTGATTTGCATTTCCCTGATGATGAGTGATGTTGAACATCTTTTCCTGTGTCTGTTGACCACCTGGATGTCTTCTTTGAACAAATGTCTATTCATTTTTTTTTTTGCCCATTTTTAATTCGATGATTTGTTTTCTAGATGTTGAGTAGTATTAGTTTTTTATGCATTTTGGGTACTAATCCTTCATTGAATATGTCATTTGCAAATATCTTCTCCCATTCAGTAGGTTGCCTTTTAGTTTTGTTGTTTGTTTCCTTCACCATGCAGAAGCTTTTTATTTTGATATAGTCTCAATAGCTTATTTTTGCTTTATTTCCCTTGCCTCAGGCGACATACCTAGAAAAACGTTGCTATGGCTGATGTCAGAGAAATCACTGCCTGTGCTCTCTTCTAGGATTTTCATGGTTTCAGGTTTTTAGGTCTTTCACCCATTTTGAGTTTATTTTTTGTGTATGGTATAAAAGTAAGTGGTCCTGTTTCATTCTTTTGCATATAACTGATAATTTTTCCAAACACGTGTTGTTGAAGAGACTTTTCCCCATTGGATATTCTTTCCTGTTTTGTCAGAGATTAATTGACCATATAATTGTGGGTTTATTTCTGGGTTTTCTATTCTGTACCATTGATACATGTGTCTACTTTTGTGTCAGTACCATACTGTTTTGATTACTACAACTTTGTAATATAACTTGAAGTCTGGAATTGTGGTACATCCAGCTTTGCTTTTCTTTTTCAAAGTCGCTTTGGTAATTCGGAATCTTTAAAAAATATGAAATTCTTCATGAATTTGTGTGTCATCCTTGGCAGGGGCCAAGCTAATCTTCTCTGTATCATTCCAATTTTAGTGTATGTGCTGCCGAAGTGAGCACTAAATTTGCCGAAGTGAGCACTAAATTTCTGACTTTTTTTTTAATTTCAAGTTTTTTATTTAAGTTCAAGTTAGTAAACACATATGGCCAAATTGGTTTCAGGTATAGAATTTAGTGATTCATCGGTTACATATAACAGTACTCATCACAAGTGCCCTCCTTAACACCCATCACCCATTTAACCCATCCCCCATCCCCCCAAAATCAAATCTGCCATGCTGAGCCCTTGAGACCACATGGCAGCAGTCATCTGCAGCCAAGTACTAGCATCCCTCTTAGACAGGGCACACACTTACCGGTTTGCCCCATTCCCATTCCCATCCCTCCCTGTGGTTCCATTCTGCCCACTTGATTCACTTCTATTTGTCTACCCCAGCGGCCACTGAGTTTTTGACTCCTGATATATACTATGTGCCAAAAAGTCTACTTCTTCCAATGACAGCAAGAATACCAAGAGTTTTCACTGGACTGGCTCCACCCATTTCTTCCATTTTATCGCATCTCCCTCCCAGTCCCCTCCCTCAGTGCTCGTGATGACCATGCACTGGCTATTGGTTGTCCCCTCCCCCCAAGCAATGCCAGCCTGACCCCAGAAGGCCAGGCCATGGGCATGGGTCCCTTTGAGATGGCTCCACAAAGCCCTCCCGACTCCCAGAATGCCTCCATTGCACTCACAGAATCACATTGCCACTTAGTTGAATTTCTTCATTGTACACAGATTAAGAAATGGAAAATGTGACGCTCAAGAATTGCACGCAATGAAAACTGTATAAAACTGTGACTAGAACTCAGGCAACAGGGACGTGGGAATTTCTCACCAAACCACGTGCTATGCGTGAGGATCTTGCCTCAGTGCCCCTCACATCTCCACTGCAGGGCATTGTGCCATATGCGTAATGAGCTCTCTGACTGATTGATTGATTACTCACTCAGTGCTCTTGCCAAAGCAGTTCTCACTCTGTTGAATAAATTATCTTTATGCATTGCAATCTCTAGAGCTGAGATTAGGGAGAGCTCACTGTAATCTTCAAATCATTTAGCAATGTCTTGGAACCACTGGACATGACACAAGGATCTAGGAAAAATGTGCCCTGTTGGCATGTGGAAAGGAAGGGGGGGAAAGCAGGAAATCTGAGGCACTGTGCTAAGGATTTTAGTTTTATTTTTTACTGCCTGAAGCCAAACGATGCTCACTGCCTGTTTTTATAAATAAAGTTTTATTGGAACACAGCCATACATTCATGCTACAATGGCAGGGTTGAGTGGTTGCAGCAGAAACTCTATGGTCTGCTGACCCTTAAATATTTACTGTTTGGCTCTTTATAGAAAAAGTTTTCCAAACCTTGATGTAAACCATTCATCAGCCCTCAAGGGTGAATATTACCATCCTCACTTAACCTAAGGGGAACTGGTACGCAGAGAGGGTAGTGTTGCTTGTCCGTCCTGCCGCCCAAAGCATGGTGGGATGGAATGCAGGTATTTGATTCCCAAAACCATCGTCATTTGACCACATGCCCACAGGATGAAGTCCAAATTTCCTAGCAGGGGTCAAACCCACTTGTCCAACTTCTCCCTCTGGTGCACCCATCAGGCGAGCAACTTTGAACTCCCTGCTCTCCCTGCTGGCTTCCAAACATGCCTTGCAACTTTCTTCATCTGCGTCTTCATAAGCGATATTTTCTTTTCACCAAATCCCTGACCTCTTTCTCTGTAAGTGAAATCCCTTTATGATGCATCGCAAATCTTACCACCTCCATGGAACCTGCTCTTTGTCATACAGTTAATGAGTACAAGAGCCAACATTATTAGTATTTTCTTTGAGCTGTGAACTAGGCTGGCTGCTCTGCTCTATATTCTAGGTAATCTCTTTATGACAACCCTATAAGTAGGCACTGATAGTCTCACTTTCAAGGGGCACACACAGGTTGAGAGAGGTTAAGTAACTTGGCCAGGGTCCTAGAGCTAGTGAGGTTTTGGCCCAGGTCTGTCTGATGTTCAAGTTCAGCTGTTATGACCGTGCTTTATGCAGAGTCCACTGTCTGCTCTTGCGGTTTCTCTTACAGACCTGGCTTTATAGCATTTGCTCATCCTGTTGTGACGGTGCCTGTCTCCTGGGGGCTGGGAGACACATCCCTTTACAGTCGTAACCTGGCCCATGGGAGGATCCCAGCACCTTGTCTTCACCATGCCAACCCTGAACTTCATTCTATTGTTCTATCCATATTATTTCAACAGTGTTTAGCAATTTGGGGGAACAAGATTTACCCCAGTTCCTTTCTGTTGGTGCCACCGTATCTCTGCCTCTGAGTGGACTGTGTGCAGTTGACAACCCAGATCCATTCTTGGCTCAGCTCGGCGCTTAGATTTCACTTTGGTCGCTTGGTATGCATTTATTAGTGTTTAAAAAAGGTTGGTGTTTCACCCATAATTAAATCAAAGTTCATAGCTGTGAATAAAAGATGGGTTAAAAGTAGCAAGAGCAAAATGACTCTTTTTCCCCCATAGCCTGCCTTCCTCTAGAAAAACCCCCATTTTGAGCAGTGATGTGAATCCACACACCCGTATGGGCTTGCACAGACTCAAGAAAGAGAAATGTGTTAAGCTATCATTACTCACTGATAAATAATAACAGCAGCAACATCAACAATAACATCCTGACTGCGGTCAGTTGGCACACTTCGTGGTGCGTTTTAGCTGATGGGAGCTGGGGTGTAGACAGGGCGCAGGCCCCGCCTTCTTGGGGCCCCTAGCCTGCTGCAGAGCACTGTGATTGGGGATCTCAGGAGAGGGGCCCTCGCTAGCCTGTAGGGTGGGAGGCACAGGGAAGAGCCCAGGAGAGGGGCGAGGGAAGGTGGTGGCCATGGGCCTGTGGCATCAGGTGGAGCTTGGTGCAGTCCTCAGACAGTTCTTGCTTTGTCTGCAACAAGTGCCCGAGCAAGGAGCATTCAAACGCAGGTCCTCTGGTGCCCAGTCTGCTCCCTGCAGACTCTGAGTTCAGAGGAATGGTGGAGTGGCGGTTGTCTCTGGGGCCACCCGCTGACTCCCTGGTCTCTGCTGAAGGGATATGAAGACCATGGAGAGGTGGACGGTGCATGACAGCCCTCCGCAACCCTGGGTTCTACCCCCCTCACATCCCTTCTCTTACATCCACATCACTGGCCTCATCAGGGAAGAGCATTCTTCCCTGGGAATGACACAAACGAAAGGTGTAAAGAATCCACTGGCTTCTGTTGCCTTGCATTTTAACGGAGGTTCCAAACAAGTTACCTACGGGGTGTGTCTGAGCCACACTGTGGAAGGGTACAGAATCATTGACCAGCTTGACAAGTGATCCATCCCATCAGGATTTCTGGAGGAGAACTGGCCAGGTGCACCACTAGCCATCTTGGCTGGGCTTTGCCTGCCCAAGTCTCCTCTAGGATGCTGGAAGGAACTGGAAGGTGCAAGGTAGAGTCAGGGTCTGGAACAACCCTGGGAGGAGCCAGGGAGCTTCTCCTCTTGTTTTCTCATCTTGGTTTGTGGCCACTTCGCCGTGAGACCAGAGGCAGGGAGTATTCAGGCTGGGCAGTGTCACCTCTGCCGGGTCTCCCTCACAGGGTGGCGGATGACACGTGGCTTCATGTGCACGGCCATGTTTTGAATGGTTTCTAGGAGCCCTGAGTGCGTGCTAGAGAGCCATTGCCTCGTGTTCTAGAAGGATGGGAAGGGATGTAATGACCCGGGTCTGGGCTGGGTCCCAGCTGATGCATAATCCTGTCTCTGGCATCTCTCTGTGGGTTTCCCCTTGGTTTTGAGGGGCAGGGCGGGGGCGGGAGGCTAAGTGTTTCTTGTTCAGTATTCCTGGTCCCAGTGATAACAGAGGTTGTGAATTATGGACGCAGCAGCAAATGTTTTTAATCTCCCATGAAATAAAACCAGTGTGTTTTCTGCACCAGGGGCCGAGGGCGAGGGAACAAGCAGACAGCTGCTCTGATATGGCTAACTCGGGCTGACGTCAATGAGAGTCAGTCCAGGCCAAGGGCTCCACTCAGGAAGCTTCAAAGTGATACCGAAAACAAATTTGCATTTTTTCCTTTCACGGGAACTCAGCTACTCTCAGTTCCACCGAGATGTTTTCACCAGCCTCTGCAACTGGCTAGTTATGTTGAATAAACAAGGCTTGCAGTGTAATGGGAATGCAACGTGAGGTTTTGCTTTATTCTTCCCCTTTAAAATTTATGCAGTGAGATTAATGTTCCCTGGCCGTGGATGAAAACACTGGCAGGCACTGACTTTTCTGCTCCTCTTAGGAAATAGTCTGTCCTAAGGTCGCTTGAAATGGAAAACAGTCTCAATTTGGAATTTGAACGTCCAGGCCAAGATATTAGTCAAAACTGTAAACTTTGACATCTCGTTCTTCTCCCCGCTCCAGCCTCAGTTGTGGAGAGCTGGAAGCCTGCGTGGGAAAGGGGGCTTCTCTGCTGGACTCCTGCACCCCACTCCTGCTGCCCCTCTCCCCCCAAGGTGGAAGCTAGAGAGGAGGAGAAAAGAGAGGGCAGCTCTCATTTGAGAGGGGATGTGGCGGGGGGCTGGCTGGCGTCTCCCGGTGGGGCTCTTCTGAGGGCCTGCGCTTCTCTGCTGGGTGGACGCATCCCACTTCTGGGTGGTCACTTGCGACTTTTCCCTCCATCCCGGGGTTTTACTGCCAGCTCCTTGCTCCTGGGGTCTCCGGCCCTCCAGATAGCCCCTTATTGGTCATGCCCAGAGATGACGCCACACTGGCCCCTTCCCTGTGGGGCCCACATCTGGCTCTAACCTTCACGCCTCGCTTGCCCAGACATACTCTGGAATGGAAGGTGACCCCAGCCCAGGGACTTGGTGCAGGACTCACCTGCAGATTCGTTCCCCGTGGTTGCTATAATACATCGCCGCAAAACTCGATGGCCTAAAGGAAAAGAAATGGACTCTCCCCCAGTTCTGAGGACAGAAGTCTGAAATCAGTTTTACTGGGCTGAAAAGTCAGGTGTCAGGAAGGCTGAGCTCCCTCTGGAGGCTCACGGGGAGGCTTTGCTCTTTGCCTCTTCTGGCTTCTGGGGGCTGCTGGCATTCCTTGTCTTGTGGCCCCGTCAGTCCGGTCTCTGCCTCTCTGGTCACATCACCTTCTCCTCCGTATGTGGCTGGATTTCCTGGCTGGGGAAGGGCCCTGGCCTTGTCTGCCCTTAGCTACAGGGAGTCACGTGGTAAACTCTCCACGTAGCTGCGTGGAACCCCCACCCCCAACACGTGTGGGGTGAGCGGCAGGCCCCTACTTGCCCTTCAAGAAGCGTGTCTTCCTTCAAAGATACTCCTCTCTGCAAGCCCCCTCTTCAAAGTCCTGTCTCTCAACAAGCTGATTTGTTTAGACTTTCTGGGCAGTGGGAAGATTCAAGGTTGTGGATCTTCACCATTTCCTGTGAACACCTCTCCTTGCTTTGCAATTTCACAGTGGAAGCAGCGTGGCCCCCGAGTGCCCCTTTTGCACATTCGGTTATGTTGGCGATGGAATTGTTAGTGGCTGATGGTGCCGGGGGCTGTCCCCTTCAAGGCGGTGCACTCCGTGGCCTGTGGAGGGTGGGGGGGCGGGGGGAGCTGCCCACACCCGGCAGCCTGGCCTCAGATGCCTCCATCTGCGGAGAGCACGGAGCAACTTGTGTGAGTTCCCACCATGGTGCGTGGTGCCACCTGGGGTTCTGTCCATGCTGACCGCCGCCCCTCCTTACACGGTCAGAGGACGGCCGGAGGGAGGCTCCGAGAAGCAGGTGCTGCAGCACCACAGTGCAAGTCTGGTGACAAATGATGCAGGCCCACTTCAGTCTTTCCAACTTGCAGCTGGGGGTGCTGATCGAGAAATTTCCTATTCTATGGGCTAGCAGATCGTCATTTGATAAGGGCTTGATGTTCGTGCGAACTAAGCCCAGATGGACTCACTGGTCTGGAAGGAAAATGTACTACTCGGGTTTCAGAGTGTGGGTCCAGCTTTTAGGGGGAAAAAATGGAACAGATTTGTTTGGAAGGTTCCGGAATGTTCAGATAATAAATCCTCTTATCTCCTTCTTCCACCTTAGCAGTGAAGACAAGTGGCCTGTCTCTTGACTGCTAGAATCGGGAATGAAAAATCAGAGCTGGGCTAAATTCCTAGAGACTTGGGATGCTTGTTAACAGGAAACCCTTTTGTTGACAGTTACCTGTGAAGACTGTAGTTTATAGAAGAAGGGACTGACAAATATCAGTAAAGCCATTGTTTAAAATGACTAAGTCCTCAAAGGCTGAGATTGCTCAGGGATCTGTCAGCATGCCTTGATTTTTTTGGTTAAGATTTTATTTTTATTTTTTTTCAATATAATCTCTACACCCAATGGGGGGTTCAAACCCACAACTGGAAGATCAAGAGTCACATGCTTTACTGACTGAGCCAGTCAGTCGCCCCTTGACTTTTTTTCTTTACTGAAACATTTCTCCTTTCCCCTCTTACCACTGCAAACCAGTGACTCGACAGAAAATTCGAGTCTTCTCCTGTACTCTCCTAATTCACCTTAGTGCTGATTCTCAGAGGCCAAAATGTCATAGGCTTGGGTCTGTTCTGAGTGGGCACAGCTCTTTTATTCAGATAATTTGGGGAGAAACTGGGGAAAATTTGGGGACAGTCTCACAGCCAGGTTGCCTCTAGTGTGATAAAACGGAAATCTGTTACCTGGTGCCTTCATTTGCTGGGACAGCCATAGAACACCACAGACTGGGTGGCTTACACCGAAGAAGTTAATTTTCTCACAGCTCTGGAGGCTGGAAGCCTGAGATCAAGGTGTCAGCAGAGTTGGCTCCTCCTGAGACCTCTCTCCCTGCCTTGCCGATGGCCGTCTTCTCTGGGGGTCTTCACATGGTCGTCGTCTGTGTGTCTGTGTCTTAGTCGCCTCTTCTCATAAGGACGCCACTCACACTGGATTAGGGTCTACCCACGTGACCTCATTTTCCCTCACTCCCCTCTGCAAAGATTCTATCTCCAGATAGAGTCCCATTCTGAGGTAGTGGGGGTTGGGACTTCAATACGTGAATTTGGGGGTCACAGGTTAGCTCATAGCACTTAGGAACCCCTGATCTGAACTCAGCTCTTCAGGACTGGACTGGGATAGAGTGCCATGGGAAGAAGTGGGTCTGGCTACTTTCCTCCTCACGGCCCTGTTTCCACTCACGGTGCGACTCCACAGGCCTCTTTTCTTCCCTCTGATTGTCCTGCTCCAGCCACAGCAGCCCGATGTCAGGGACGGGACTCTCCATGGCTCTGAGCCTCCTTTTCTGTTCCTTTTGGACACACCTTCTCTTTCCCAGCAAAGAGGGAGTCTCTTCAAATCCTGCCAGTGGTCACAGTCGGGTGAAATATGAACCCAGGGCTGACCTGGGGGAAGGGAGCCACCAAAGGGCATCCAGCAGAGGAGTGAGAAGGCAAGTTTGTGCCTTATTTTTAGTACCAGCCTGTGACACACCACCTCCTCCCCTTTGCTCCCCCCTCACACGTGTAACCTCCTGGTCCCAGCAGGCAGATGGGCCTGCTTTGACTCATGTCTCTGCAATTTACTAGTTGTGTGGCCTTGGCCAGCTGACTTAATCTCCTTGGGACTTGGTTTCATCATCTGTAAATGGGGATAGTAATGTTTGCCTCACAGTGTTGTTGAGGGGAATCACTTAAAATGGTGTTAGGGGCTGAACTGTGTCCCAAATTCCTACGCTGAGTTCCTAACTCCCAGTTCCTCAGAATGTGGCTGTTTTTAAAGACAGAGTCTTTTAAAGAGGTGATTAAGTTAAAACGAAGTCATTAGCGTGGACCCTAATCCACCATGACACCACGACTGCTGTCCTTATTAAGAAGAGGCGATTAGGACACAGACAGACACACAGAGGGACGACCATGGGAGGACACGGCAGGGGAGAAGATGGCCATCTCCAAGCCGAGAGGCTTCGGAAAGAGCCAATCCTGACCACACCTTGATCTCTCACTTCCAGCCTCCAGAACTGTGAGAAGATAAATTTCTGTTGTTGTGGGGATGTGGTACTTTGGTACTTTGCCCTGGCAAACTAAGTCACCACGTTTCAAGCTGATGACACTGGAGAAATCCTGGCTGCAAGCCTGTCCCCAAATCTTGCTCAGTTTCCCCCTGAGGGGAAGATTCTTATTTGATTATCTTATTTGATTATCAGAATAAGAGAGAAGTGCCCACTCAGAACAGATCCCCATCCGAGCCAACAGCATCATGGCCTCTGAGAATCAGGAGTGAGGTGATTAAGGGCCCCTGGATCTCAGACTTCTAGCCTCCAAGACTGTGAGAGAGTAGATTTCTGTTGTCTCGCGCCCCCCCCCTCCCCCAGTGTGTGGTACATTGTTACTGCAGCCCTAGCAAACTAACACACCTGGGATATAAAACGGTTTTCTTCCTTTTCTTCTGCCCTCTTGCCCCTCACCACCCCCAGCTAGAGCAGTCTTGGACTAGGCCTGTGCAATCTGCAAACTCAAAGACAGGCTACACATGCTCACGGCTAAACATAGAACGGGACTCACAGAACAAGGGAGAACAAAAGACCATGTTAGAAAAGCATCTGGCACCTAAAACAAAAAGTACCTTAAAAATCACCTAAAAGTTGGCACCTTAAAAAATGGTGAAAGGTGGCTCTCAGTTCATGGTTGCTTTCTTGGGTTTTTCAGGGGTTCCCTGCCAAGCCCCTCTTCCCCGAAGTTGTCATGACCTGGGGAATCATCTGGAGCCTTCATGGTCACTCAGAACCCCCTCAGGCTCTGTGCCTTAACTTTGGGAAAACGGACAGCTTTGCAATATTGTCTTCCAATCCAGGATCATGGCATCTCTCTTCCTTTGATTTAAGATCTTTCAAGAAAGGCTTATCATTTTCTTCCATAAAGACTCGCATATCTAGGGATGCCTGGGTGGCTCAGTCGTTAAATGTCTGCCTTCGGCTCAGGTCATGATCCCAGGGTCCTGGGATCGAGCCCCGTATTGGGCTCCCTGCTCTGCGGGGAGAACCTGCTTCTCCCTCTCCCACGCCCCCTGCTGGTGTTCCCTCTTTCGCTGTATCTCTCTCTGTCAAATAAATAAATAAATAAAATCTTAAAAAAAAAACCGACTCGTATATCTTTTGTGATTTTGTACTTCTGAATGTTTTAATTTTTTTGTGCTTTTGGTAATTTTGAAGTCTACATTTTGTTTTCATTGCTGGTGTACAAAAAGGCAACTGATTTTTATATTTAGATTTTGTGTCCGGTAATCTTGTTATGCTCTTTTTAAGGCTAAGAATTTATATGTAGATGATTTAGGAAGAGTCCTCTGTAGAAACCATATCATCGTTTCATTTCTTTTTCTTGCCATACTGTGTTGGCTCCGACTTCCAGCATCAGTCATACTTGTCCTGTTCCCAGTTGTAGAGGGAAAGCCTTTAGCATTTCAACATCTCATGTTTGTGGTAGGCTTTTTTAGTAACTATCTTTTATCACGTTAAAGAAATTCCTTTCTATTCCTAGTTTGCTGAGAACTATCCAATTTTTAAATCACGAACACATACTGATTTTTCGCAAATATTTTTTCTATGCCTGCAGGGATAACACAGACTTTTCCTCCTTTTGGGGCGCCTGGGTGGCTCAGTGGGTTAAACCTCTGCCTTCGGCTCAGGTCATGATCTCAGGGTCCTGGGATCGAGCCCTGCCTCGGGCTCCCTGCTCGGCAGGGAGCCTGCTTCCCCCTCTCCCTCTGCTTGTCTCTCTGCCTACATGTGATCTCACTCTCTGTCAAATAAATAAATAAAATCTTGAAAAAGGAAAGACTTTTCCTCCTTTAGTTTACTGATATCGTGAACTACATGACTTTGTTTTCTAAAGTTAAGTCAACCTTGTGTTTTTAATTTAAATCTATCTTGGTTATTATACATTAGCATTTTCATACATCATTAGATTTAATTTGCTAGTTTTTATTTTATTTTATTTTTAAAAAGATTTTATTTATTTATTTGACAGAGAGAGACACAGTGAGAGAGGGAACACAAGCAAGGGGAGTGGGAGAGAGAGAATCAGGTTTCCCTCTGAGCAGGGAGCCTGATGCGGGCTGGATCCCAGGACCCTGGGATCATGACCTGAGTCTAAGGCAGACGCTTAGCGACTGAGCCACCCAGGCGACCCAATTTGCTAGTTTTTAAAAAGGGATTTTAAATGTAAATTCATGATTAAGTTTGGGCTGTGATTTGGAGATTTCTCATTTGCCTCTCCAGATGTGGTCTCTCCCTTGCCTTACTATGCTCACTGCCAAGGGGGAGCTGAGCAGTATGATGGTATGAATTTCTGTAATGAACTCTCTGGTAGAGAGTTGGGCTGGGCCAGTGGGAGCCCTGGCAGGAGACTGGAGAGAGGGAGGAGAGTGCGGTCATCCCAGGCTGGCTGTATACTTTGATGGAAGGTCACCAGTCCTCCCAAGTGGTCCACTCTATCCTTATGGGTTCTGGTAACTTATCTCTTCTCTAGTTCCTATCCCAGGTACAGGATCCTTTGTTACTCCCTTTCAATCATAAACTGTAAACAAATCCTCCTCAAATTTTCTTATTTCCTGCTGGGACTTTCACTGATGCAGCCTATAACTTAACTTTTTTGTAATAGTCTTTCTGAATTTTATAATCAAGAGTATGATAGCTTCACAAAAAAGGAGCTGGAACTGTTTCTTCTTTATGTTCTGGAATAGTATTGGTTCCTTCATAGAACAAGTTAAAGCTTTGGTAGAACTTGCTGGTAAAACCATCTGGGTCTAGTGTTTTCATTGTGAGAAGAGTTTGGCCTACTGACTTCAGTTTCATTAGTGGTTGTTAGACCCTCCCTCCCTCCCTCCCTCCCTCCCTTCCTTCCTTCCTTCCTTCCTCCCTATCTCTCTCTCTCTTTCCTCCTCCTCCTCCTCTTTTTCTTCTTTTTTTTTTCCGCCTGGAGTTAGTTTTGGTAAGTTGAAATGCATTCATTTACAAAGTTACTGGCATTTATTTTTTGCACTATTTCTTACCAACCATTTTCCTCTACATTATACTTAAGTCACTAAAAAAAATAATGCACTTTATTTTTTAGGGAAGTTTCAGGTTCGTAACAAAATTGAGCAGAAAGCACAGAGCATTCCCATATACCGCCCGTGCACCACCTCCCTCACCATCGACACTCCTCACCACAGTGGTACATTTGTTATCACTGATGAACTTACATTGACATAATTTTCACCCAAAGTCTGTAGTTTACATCAGGGTTCACTCTTGGTGCTGTACGTTACATGGGTTTTGACAAATGTCTAATGACATGTGTCCATCATCATAGTACCATACGGAGTATTTTCACTGCCTTCAAAATTCTCTGTGCCCTGCCTATCAGTCCTCCTACTCCTGGGCACTAGTAATGTAATCACTTTTCATTCTTAATAATTTTTATTTGTATTCTTCTTTTTTCTTGGTTAATCTTGTCCTAAGTTTGGCAGTTTTACTAGTCTTTATAAGAGCTAACTATCAGCTTTTAAAATCCTATTGTATATATGTTTCTTATTTCATTAATTTCTCCTCTATTATTTTTTCTTTTACTTTCTTAGGTTTTTTTTCTTTATCTTTTTTTGTTTTTAAGTTTTTGAAAACTTAACTTGTTAGATTTCTGTTTTTATTCTTTTCCAATGTAAGCATTTAAGGCTGTACATCTCTATTTAAGTGGCACTCTGGCTGTATTGCACAAGGTTCTGTATATGGCATTTATGTCCTAGTCTGATTGGACATATTTCCTCATCTCCATTTGGATTTCTTTTTTGATCCATAAGTTCTTTGGAAGTGTTTTTCTTAATTTCTAAACACTTTAAGTTTTCCATTTATTTATTTTTGTTTTTATCGTTTTTTAAAAGATTTATTTATTTATTTTAGAGAGAGAGTGTGCACAAGTAGGGGGAGGGGTGGAAGGAGAGGGAGCAAGAACCTCAAGCAGACTCCCTGCTGAGTGCAGAGCCCCACTCCGGGCTCAATCCCAGGGCCCTGAGATCATGACCTGAGCTGAAATCAAGAGTTGGCCGCTCAAATGACTGAGCCATCCAGGCACCCCTCCATTTATTTTTTTTTTATTATGGATTTCTGACTTGATTGCATTATAATTAAAAATTCTGGTTTGTAAAATATCAATCTCTTGAAATTTGTTGACTGGCTCTATGGCTGAGTATGTGGTTAATTTTCCTAACTGTATGTGCTTGAAAATAATGTGTAATATGTAATTGTTAGACATGGGTTTTCTGTATAGATGCTTTAGGTCAAGCTTGTCAGTTGTGATGTGAAAATGTGCTATATGTTTTCTGATTTTCATTTGTTCATTCTATGACAAAATCTCCTGTGATGGTCATTTTGTGTGTGTCTCTCTCTTTTTTAAATGGGGGGAGGCAGGGAGGGAGGGGCAGAAGGAGAGGGAGAGAGAGAGAGAGAGAGAGAGAGAGAGAGAAGGAGAACCTCAAGCAGACTCCCTGCTGAGTGTGGCGCCAGATTCAGGGCTGGATCTCATGACCCTGAGATCATGACCCAAGCTGAAATCAAGAGTCCCACTGAGCCACCCAGGTGCCTCTTGTTTTGTCTCTTATAGTTCATTCTGTTTTCTTTTTATATACTTCGAATCTACATTATTAGATAGGTACAAGTTCAGAATTACACCTTTTACCATTATGCACTGACACTTCCTATCGCTAGAAAATTTTTTTTTGCCTTGAAGTCTATTTTAATTTATATTAATTACTAATGTAGTAATACAGAAGCTTTCTTTTTATAAAGGCATACCTGGAATATTGCTTTTTGTCTTTCTGTTCTCAGCCTGTTCTGTATTCTTATATTTTAGTTGTATCTCATAAATGTCATAAGGCTGGATTCAGTTGACAGTCTTTTCCTCTTTACCGGAGCATTTAGTCTGTTTGCAATTTTTGTAATTAACTTATAGGTTTTGGATTTATTTTTATCATCTTTTGTGATTCCTATTAGTCCTGCATTTTTCTTTAATTTTTCCATCTTTGCCTTTTTTTGGATTGAATGAGTATTTTTTTCTTATTCCATTTAACTCCCTCTACAGACATGGGTGTTATATTTCTTATTTCTTTTTTTTAATTAGCTTCAGAGGTAGAATTTAGTGATTCATCAGTTGCAAATAACACCCAGTGCTCATTGTATCAAGTGCCCTCCTTAATGCCCACCACCCAGTTATCTCTTCCTCCCACCCACTTCCCCTCAGGCAACCCTGTTTGTTTCCTAGAGTTCAGAGTCTCTTATGGTTTGCCTCCCTCTCAATTTTCATCTTATTTTATTTTTCTTTCCCTTCCCCTGTGTTCATCTGTTTTGGTTCTTAAATGCCACTATTATTTCTATTATTTTAGTAATTAACCTTGAAATTTTAAAATGTGAAATTAACGACTACCTTCACCCTCCTCCTGGGTAAGGTAAAGACCTTTGAACACCTGAACTCCCATCATTGTCTCCTGATGTATGTGCTATTACCATTGTGTATTCTAGTTCTGACTTGTTTTATTTTAACTACACAAATTGAACATAATTATTATTGTTTTATACAATCAATTTTCATTCAGATTTATCCACATATTTACCATTTTGTCTGCTTATCATTCCTTCTTGTATTCAGATCTTCCTCTTCTGGTGTCATTTTACTATTTTCTGAAATAAGTGAAGGTCTCCTTGGTGGCAAACTCTTTCAGTTTGGGTTGTTAAAAAATGCCTTTTATCCATCTCCTTAAAAAATAATTTCCATTCTTCTTGGGCACACAAACACCAGTGGGCCAAATTTCTTTTCCTCCATTAAGAAAGGACTGGTATTTAGAAATAAGTGCACCTGATTACTTGGGCTTTTCATAGTCAGTGTTTAAATGTCTATTTCCTACACATCTCATAAATACATATTTTCCCCAATTTTTTCTCATGCAGAATACTGATTGGAAAATATTTTTTTCAGAAATTCTGAATTTTTTCACAATTCTTGCACAAATGCAATGCTGCATTTTATGCAATTAAATTTTTTTAGATTTCATTTATCACATTATGACAAAGTTTTATGGTTTTCTCTTTGTAGCTTGTCATTTCCATTTTAAAGATTTTAGGAGCAGAAACTATTAATTTTGCTATTAGGGTTAGCTATTTTTTTTTAAATGTTGTCTAAGAAATGCTTTCCTCCCCCAGCTGAGACCTGAATTACACTTAATTTTTTTGGAAAAGTTTTAAAGGTTTTTTTTTTTTTTTAAGATTTTATTTATTTATTTCACAGAGGGAGAGAGATCACAAGGAGGCAGAGAGGCAGGCAGAGAGAGAGGGGGAAGCAGGCTCCCCGCTGAGCAGGGAGCCCGATGCGGGCCTCGATCCCAGGACCCTGAGATCATGACCTGAGCCGAAGGCAGAGGCTTTAACCCACTGAGCCACCCAGGTGCCCTTAAAGGTTTTTTTTTAAGGCTGAATAATCTCTTGTATATATGTACCAAACTTTATTTTTTAATCTATTGATAGGCATTTAGGTTGTTTCTACATCTTGGCTCTATTGAACAGTGCTGCAGTGTTGTTCTAATTTTAAAGGGAATATCTAGAATAATATTTGTTGGAAGTTTTCTTTTTCAATTTAAAAATTTTAAATTTGGGGGGAGCACGTGGGTGGCTCAGCTGGTTAAACTCTGACTTTTGATCTCAGCTCAGGTCTTGATCTCAGGATAGTGAGTTCAAGTCCTAGCATGACGACTACTAAAAAAATAATAATTAAAAAAAATTTAAAAAGATTTTATTTATTTATTTGAGAGAGAGAGCAAGCACAGCAGGAGGAGCAGCAGAGGGAGAGGGAAAAGGCTCCCTGCTGAGCGGGGAGCTGAATGTGGGGCTCAATCCCAGGACTTCGGGATCATGACCCCTAACTGAATGAGCCACCCAGGTGCCTCCAAAATTACAAATTTTTGACTATAGTAAAGTACACATAAAATTTACCACCTTAACCATTTTTTTTAGTAGTGTCTATGCTCAATGTGGGGCTTGAACTCACAACCCTGAGATCAGGAGTCACATGCTCTTCTGACTGAGCCAGACAGGCGCCCCACCACCTTAACCATTTTTAAGAATACAGTTGACATTGTTGTGTAACCAATCTCCATTATCATCTTGCAAAATAAAACTTTATACCTTCTAAAAAACAACTTCCTCTTCTCCTCTTCCCTTGGATCCTAGAAACTACCACTTGACATTCTCTCTGTATGAATTTAACTACTCAAGGTACCTCATATAAGTGGAATAATACAGCATTTGTCTTTTGGTGCTGGCTTATTTCATTTAGCAAAATTCTTCAAGGTTCTTTCATGTTGTAGCATGTGTCTGAATTTCCTTCCTTTTTAGAGCTGTATATTCCACTGTATGTATTTACCACATTTTGTTCATCTGCTGATGGCCACGTAGGTTGTTTCCATCTTTTGGCTATTTGAAGGATGTGAACATGGGTATGTAAATATTTCTTGGAGACCCTGATTTCAGGGTTTTTTTTGGGGTATGTACCCAGGAGTAGAATGGCTGGATCATATGGTAATTCTACTTAGACGTTTTGAGGAAGTGTTATATTATCTTCCAGAGTGGCTGCACCATTTTACATTCCCATCAAAGTACACAAGGGTTTCAATTTCTCCACATCCTTACCGACACTTATTATTTTCATTTTTTTAAAAGATTTATTTATTTGAAAGAGAGAGAAGGAGACCATGAGCAGGGGGAGGAGCAGAGGGGAAGACAGAAAATTCTCAAGCAGACTCCCCACTGAAGGCGGAGCCAGACATGGGGCTTGATCCCAGGATGACCTGAGCTGAAATCCAGAGTGGGCCATTTAACCAACTGAGCCACCCAGGTGGCCCTATTTTCTGTTTTTTGTTTTGTTTTGTTTGTTTGTTTTTTGTTTTTTGTTTGTTTTTAATAGTAGCCATCCTAATGAGGGGAAGGTGATATCTCATTGTGGTTTTGATATGCATTTCTCTAATGATTAGTGATGTTGAGCATCTTTTCATGTGCTTATTGGCCATTTATATAGCTTCTCTAAAAAAATGTTCTTAACCCATTTTTACATTGGTTTAAAACTTTTTTATATGTTCTGGATATTCTTCATATATTCTGGCTATTAACCCCTTTGCAGATACATGATTTGCAAATATTTTCTCCCCATTCTGTAGGTTGACTTTTTCCTCTGTTGATTATACATTGGGGAGATCGAATACATTTTTTTTTAAATCAGGTTAAGGTTCCCTTTTATGCTTGGTTTACTGAAAGTTTTTTTTCTTTCTTTTTTTAAATCATGAATGGGTGTGGAATTTTATAAAATGACTTTTCTGCATCTGTGGAGATGATAAATAAGATTTTTCTCCATTTACCTTAATGTAGTAAACAATATCAGTGGATTTAAAAATATTAACTATTTTTGAATTCTTGAGATAAACTCAATCTTGTTGTGGTATATTATGTATTTTTATATGCATATTTATATTTGTATATGTATATTTATATTATGTATTTTATGTATATATATGTATATGTATATTTATATTATGTATTTTTATATGCTGGATTTGATTTGCTAATATTTGTTTAGGATTTTTTTGCATCTTTATTCATTAATTAAATGGAGTTAATAATTTTAATTTCCCATATGGTCTTTATTTAGATTTTGGTGTCAAAATTATACTCACCTCATAATTGTGGAGTTGTGGTGCTGTCTCTCTTTTTCTATTTCTTGGAAGAATTTTTTTAGTTTCTTTTTGTTCCTTAAGTTTAGTAATCAAACTATTCTGTAAATTGTTTTGACCTAATGTTCTCTTTGTTAGAAAATTTTAATTGCTATTATTATTTTATTCATGTTTTTATTTCTTTGGTAATGGGTTTGGTAATTATTTTTTTTCTAGGAATGTATCAATTTTATCTAAATTTTTAACTTACTGGCATAAATTTGTAGAGGTATTACCATAGCCTTTTATTTTTATTTTATTTTATTTTATTTTATTTTATTTTATTTTATTTTTTATTAACACATAATGTATTCTTTACTTCAAGGGTACAGGTCTGTGAATCATCAGTCTTACACATTTCATAGCACTCACCATACCACATAACCTCCCCAATGTCCATAAGCCAACCACTCTATCCCCCCACCCACAGCAACCCTCAGTTTGTTTTCTGAGATTAAGAGTCTCTTATGGTTTGTCTCCCTCCCTGGTCCCATCTTGTTTCATTTTTTCCCTCCCTATGCCCCACGAACCCCTGCCCTTCCTTTCAAATTCCTCATATCAGAGATACCATGTGATAATTGTCTTTCTCTGATTGACTTATTTTGCTTAGCATAATACCCTCTAGTTCCATCCAAGTCGTTGCAAATGGCAGGATTCTGTGTCTTTTTGATGGCTGCATAATATTCCACTGTATGTATGTATATATATATATATATATACATATATATATATATACCACATCTTCTTCTTTTTTTTTTAATTTTATTTATGTACTTGACAGAGAGAGATTACAAGTAGGCAGAGAGGTAGGCAGAGAGAGAGGAGGAAGCAGGCTCCCTGCTGAGCAGAGAACCCGATGCAGGCCTCGATCCCAGGACCCTGAGATCATGACCTGAGCCAAAGGCAGAGGCTTTAACCCACTGAGCCACCCAGGTGCCCTATACCACATCTTCATTATCCATTCATCTGTTGATGGACATCTAGGTTCTTTTCATAGTTTGGCTATTGTGGACATTGCTGCTATAAACATTCGGGTGCACATCCCCCCTCCAATCACTACATTTGTATCTTTGGGGTAAATACCCAGTAGTGCGATTGCTGGGTCGTAGGGTAGCTCTATTTTCAACTTTTTGAGGAACCTCCATACTGTTTTCCAGAGTGGCTGCTCCAGCTTGCATTCCCACCAACAGTGTAGGAGGGTTCCCCTTTCTCCACATCCTCGCCAACGTCTGTCGTTTCCTGACTTGTTGATTTTAGCCATTCTGACTGGTGTGAGGTGGTATCTCACTGTGGTTTTGATTTGTATTTCCTTGATGCAGAGTGATGTGGAGCACTTTTTCATGTGTCTGTTGGCCATTTGGATGTCTTCTTTGCAGAAATGTTTGTTCGTCTTCTGCCCATTTCTTGACTGGTTTATTATTTTTTTTATGGGTGCTGAGTTTGAGAAGTTCTTTATAGATTTTGGATGCAAGCCCTTTATCTGATATGTCATTTGCAAATATCTTCTCCCATTCTGTCAGTTGTCTTTTGGTTTTGTTGACTGTTTCCTTTGCTGTACAAAAGCTTTTAATCTTGATGAAGTCCCAATAGTTCATTTTTGCCCTTGCTTCCCTTGCCTTTGGTGAGGTTTCTAGGAAGAAGTTCCTGCGGTTGAGGTCGAAGAGGTTGCTGCCTGTGTTCTCCTCAAGGATTTTGATGGATTCCTGTCTCACATTGAAGTCTTTCATCCATTTGGAGTCTGTTTTTGTGTGTGGTGTAAGGAAACGATCCAGTTTCATTTTTCTGCGTGTGGCAGTTTTCCCAACACCATTTGTTGAAGAGCCTGTCTTTTTCCCATTGGACATTCTTTCCTGCTTTGTCAAAGATTAGTTGACCATAGAGTTGAGGGTTCATTTCTGGGCTCTCTGTTCTGTTCCACTGNTGGTCTATGTGTCTGTTTTTGTGCCAGTACCATACTGTCTTGATGATGACAGCTTTGTAATAGAGCTTGAAATCTAGAATTGTGATGCCACCAACTTTGGATTCCTTCTTCAACATTCCTTTGGCTATTCGGGGTATTTTCTGGTTCCATATAAATTTTAGGATTATTTGTTCCATTTGTTTGAAAAAATTGATGGTATTTTGATAGGGATAAATTTGTAGATTTCTTTAGGTAGCATAGACATTTTCACATTTGTCCTTCCAATCCAGGAGCATAGGATGATTTTCTATTTCTTTGTGTCTTCCTCAATTTCTTTCATGAGTACTTTATAGTTTTCTGAGTACAGATTCTTTGCCTCTTTGGTTAGGTTTATTCCTAGGTATCTTATGGTTTTGGGTGCAATTGTAAATGGGATCAACTCCTTAATTTCTCTTTCTTCTGTCTTGCTGTTNCTTTCTTCTGTTTTGTTGTTAGTGTATAGAAATGCAACTGATGTCTGTGCATTGATTTTATATCCTGACACTTCACTGCATTCCTGTATGAGTTCTAGCAGTTTTGGAGTGGAGTCCTTTGGGTTTTCCACATAAAGTATCATATCATCTGCAAAGAGTGAGAGTTTGACTTCTTCCTTGCCGATTTGGATGCCTTTTATTTCTTTTTGTTGTCTGATTGCTGAGGCTAGGACTTCTAGTACTATGTTGAATAGCAGTGGTGATAGTGGACAGCCTTGCCGTGTTCCTGACTTTAGGGGAAAAGCTCTCAGTTTTTCTCCATTGAGAATGATATTCGCTGTGGGTTTTTCGTAGATGGCTTTGATGATATTGAGGTATGTACCCTCTATGCCTACACTATGAAGAGTTTTGATTAAGAAAGGGTGCTGTACTTTGTCAAATGCTTTTTCAGCATCTATTGAGAGGATCAGTATGGTCTTGTTCTTTCTTTTATTAATGTCTTGTATCACATTGATTGATTTGCGAATGTTAAACCAACCTTGCATCCCAGGAATAAATCCCACTTGGTCGTGGTGAATAATCCTTTTTATGTGCTGCTGGATCCTATTGGCTAGTATTTTGTTGAGGATTTTTGCATCCGTATTCATCAAAGATATTGGTCTGTAATTCTCCTTCTTGATGGGGTCTTTGCCTGGTTTGGGGATCAAGGTAATGCTGGCCTCATAAAAGGAGTTTGGAAGTTTTCCTTCCATTTCTATGTTTTGGAACAGTTTCAATAGAATAGATATTAATTCTTCTTTGAATGTTTGGTAGAATTCCCCTGGGAAGCCATCTGGCCCTGGGCTCTTGTTCGTTGGGAGATTTTTGATGACTGCTTCAATCTCCTTACTGGTGATGGGTCTATTCAGGTCTTCAGTTTCTTCCTGGTTCAGTTTTGGTAGTTTATATTTCTCTAAGAATGCATCCATTTCTTCCAGATTGTCAAATTTGCTGGTGTAGAGTTGCTCATAATATGTTCTTAGAATTGTTTGTATTTCTTTGGTGTTGGTTGTGATCTCTCCTCTTTCATTCATGATTTTATTAATTTGAGTCCTTTCTCTTTTCTTTTGGATAAGTCTGGCCAGGGGTTTATCAATCTTATTAATTTTTTCAAAGAACCAGCTCCTAGTTTTGTTGACCTGTTCTACTGTTCTTTTGGTTTCTATTTCATTGATTTCTGCTCTGATCTTTATGATTTCTCTTCTCCTGCTGGGTGTAGCCTTTCTTTGCTGTTCTTTCTCTAGCTTTTGTAGGTGTAGAGTTAGGTTGTGTACTTGAGACCTTTCTTGTTTCTTGAGAAAGGCTTGTATTGCTATATACTTTCCTCTTAGGACTGCTTTTGCTGTGTCCCAAAGATTTTGAACAGTTGTGTTTTCATTTTCATTTGTTTCCATGANTATTTGTTTCTGTTGAATTTTTTAAACTCTTCTTTAATTTCCTGGTCGACCCACTCATTCTTTAGTAGGATGTTCTTTAGCCTCCATGTATTTAAGTTCTTTCCAACTTTCCTCTTGTGGTTGAGTTCTAGTTTCAGAGCATTATGGTCTGAAAATATGCAGGGAATGATCCCAATCTTTTGGTACCTGTTGAGACCTGATTTGTGACCCAGGATGTGATCTATTTTGAAGAATGTTCCATGTGCACTAGAGAAGAATGTGTATTCTGTTGTTTTGGGATGGAATGTTCTGAATATATCTGTGATGTCCAACTGGTCCAGGGTGTCATTTAAAGCCTTTATTTCCTTGTTGATCTTTTGCTTTGATGATCTGTCCATTTCAGTAAGGGGGGTGTTCAAGTCCCCTACTATTTATTGTATTATTGTCAATGTATTTCTTTGATTTGTTATTAATTGGTTTATATAATTGGCCGTTCCCATGTTAGGGGCATAGGTATTTAAAATTGTTAGATCTTCTTGTTGGATAGATCCTTTAAGTATGATATAGTGTCCTTCTTCATCTCTTATGATATTCTTTGCCTTAAAGTCTAGTTTATCTGATATAAGGATTGCCACTCCAGCTTTCTTTTGCTGTCCATTGGCATGGTAAATTGTTTTCCATCCCCTCACTTTAAATCTGGAGGTGTCTTTGCGTGTAAGATGAGTTTCTCAGACAGCATATCTATGGGTCTTGGTTTTTTTTATCCATTCTGATACCCTGTGTCTTTTAGTTGGGGCATTTAGTCCATTTACATTCAGAGTAACTATTGAGAGATATACATTTAGAGCCATTGTATTGCCTGTAAGGTGACTGTTACTGTATATTGTGTTTCTTCCTTTCTGGTCTATGTTTCTTTAAGGTCTCTTTGCTTAGAGGACCCCTTTCAATATTTCCTGTAGGGCTGGCTTGGTGTTTGCAAATTCCTTGAGTTTTTGTTTGTCCTGGAAGATTTTTATCTCTCCTTCTATTTTCAGTGAGAGCCTAGCTGGATATAATATTCTTGGCTGCATATTTTTCTCGTTTAGTGCTCGGAATATATCATGCCAGTTCTTTCTGGCCTGCCAGGTCTCTGTGGCTAGGTCTTCTGTCAGTCTAATATTTCTACCATTGTATGTTATAGACCTCTTGTCCCGAGCTGCTTTCAGGATTTTCTCTTTGTCACTAAGACTTGTAAGTTTTACTATTAGATGACGGGGTGTGGACCTATTTTTATTAATTTTGGGGGGGCTTCTCTGTGCCTCCTGGATTTTGATGCTTGTTCCCTTTGCCAGATTAGGGAAATTCTGTATTAAGATCTGCTCCAATATACCTTCTGGCCCTCTCTCAATCTCGTCCTCTTCTGGGATCCCAATTATTCTAATATTGTTTCGTCTTATGGCATCACTTATCTCTCGAATTCTCTCCTCATGGTCCAGTAGTTGTTTGTCTCTCTTTTCCTCTGCTTCTTTCTTCTCTGTCATTTTGTCTTCTAAATCACTAATTCTGCCTTCTGCCTCATTTATCCTTGCAGTAAGACCCTCCATTTTTTATTGCACCACATTAATAGCTTTTTTGTTTTCAGCTTGGTTAGATTTTAGTTCTTTTTTTTTCTCCAGAAAGGGTTTTTATTTCTCTAGAGAGGGATTCTTATTTTCTTCCATTTTTTTTNCCTTAATAATCATCATTCTGAACTCTAGTTCTGTCGTATTACTAATGTCCGCATTGCTTAGGTTCCCTAGCCATCGTTACTGCCTCTTGTTCTTTTTTTTGTGTTGATTTTTTTTGTGCCTTGTCATTTTATGCAGATATGAATAGGTAGGTGGATCAGAGAACAAAATACTAAAGGGTAGCAATAACCCCAGAGAAATGACACTAATCCAATCAGAAGAGACCTAGAACTGGGGAGGGAGAAGAAAGAGGGAAAAAGCCAAAAACCAAAACCAAAACAAAAACGAAATCAAACAAACAAAAACATAAAATAAAATAAAACAAAACCCTATATCTATATTATCCATTTCTGCTTCTATATTTATCTCTATTTCTGACTATCTTTATCTCTATATTTATCTCTATCTCTATCTCTGTCTATATCTATTAGACTGGTTAATTGAATAGAACCTATACATATATAAAAAAATAAGGTTAAATACAATGAAGGGATAAAATATTACTATAACAATTAAAATTAAAAAAGATTAAAAAATGTTGATAATAGTTAAAAAACGTTAAAATAGGAAAAAGGAAAAAACTTAAAAGAGTAAGAAAAAAATAAAATTCAAAGAATTTAACTTTGAACAACTAAAGAATCATGGGGAAAAAGTCATGAATTCTCTGCGTTGCTTTCCCCTAGCTCTGCAGTTCCACAATTCTTGGCAGTCTGTGAACTTGGCTTTGGCTGGATGTTTTTGCTGATTTTTCTGGGGAAGGGGCCTGTTGCTGTGATTCTCTAGCGTCTTTGCCCAAGGCGGAATTGCCCCACCCTCACCAGGGGCCAGGCTAAGTAATCAGCTCGGGTTCGCTCTCGGGAGCTTTTGTTCCCTGAACGCTTTCCGTACCTCGTACCGCTCCAGAGGCCGGGAATGAAAATGGCGGCTCCCAGTGTCCGACCCGGAGGAGCTGAGTGCTCAGGTCCTCAGTCCTCAGTGCGCCTGAGAGAAAAGCAGTCCGTCCCTCCCGTGTCCCTGGTCTCTAGCTGCTCTCTGAGCTCACCTGGCCTGTGACCGAGTGTCTCTATCTCTGCATGCGGCCCGGTTTAGAATCTCCACACCCGGCAGATTCCTGCAGCCGCTCCTGCGCTGCCCCTCCTGGAGGAGGAAGGAGGGGTCTCTCCAGGTCTGCTGCCCGTGGGGTCCCAGCTCACAGATCAGTGGCCCGACTGTGCTCTGGATCCCGGCCCAAGGTAACACTGAGCTGAGAGACACCTCAGCTCGGCTCCGTCTCTCCCGCCGGCTTCTCTCTGAGACCTGGGAGCTCTGTTGTGCTCAGACACCCCTGGTCTTTTTGTGTCCCTGTGGGTCCTGAGACCACACTGTCCCTGCAGGGGCTTCACCCCCCGCTTGGCCTCTGGGGCGACGTCCCTCAGTGGAGCCGACTTCTCACAGTTCCGAGTCTGTGCTCCGCTGCTCGCTCCCTTGCCGGCAGCCGGCCCCTCCCCCCGGGGTCTATCTTCCCGTCGCTGCAGATTCACTTCTCCGCACGTCCTACCTTCCAGAAAGTGGTCGATTTTCTGTTCCTAGAATTGCTGCTCTTCTTCTCTTCGATCTCCTGTTGAATTTGCAGGTGTTCAGAATAGTTTGATAGCTCTCTGGGTGAATTTCTGGGACCTGATGATAATTGGTCTCCTACTCCTCCGCCATCTTGCTCCTCAGTCTAAACATTGCTTTCTTATACTGGTTGCTTGTTTTCTGTTTCATCAGTTTAGTTTGCTGTCTTTACTATCTATTCTCTTCACCACATAGATCCCCTTACCTCCCTCTTTATGTTGTTCTTGCCTGATGTGTCCCATCTACATATATTGAAAAGCTCATTAGAAGATATTATAATTTTTGCTTTTGGCCATTACCATGTTATAAAACATTCCAGAAGAGAAAACCAGTTTAGTATATTTATCCAGATATTGACCATATCTGTTGCCCTTCCTTCATTTTTTTTTTTAAGTAATCTCTGTGTCCAACATGGGGCTTGAAATCACAGCCCCAAGATCAAGAGTTACCTGCTCTACTAACTGAGCCAGGTAGGTGACCCATTCCTTCTTTCATTTTTGATGCTCTGAGTTTCCTTAGGTACCATTTCTTTTATGTCTGAAGAACTTTCTTTAGCAATCCTTGAGAACTGGCCTGCTATTGGTGGATCTTTGTTTTCCTTCAATTGGGACTGTCACTTGTTTCATCTTCCTTTCAGAAGGCTGTTTTTGCTGGGTCTAGAATTCTAGTTGGACAGTTCTTTTCTTTCCACACCAGAAAATATTGTTCCATTTCTTTCTGGCTACCATGCTTTCTGATAAGAAATCCACAGGAATTTCAGTGGTTGTTCCTCTCTTGGCAATGTGTCACTTTTCTCTGGCTATTTTAGAGACTTTTTTTCTTTGTCTTTAGTTTTTAGGAGTTTGATTATGATATGTTTGGCATATAGTTCATTGAGTTTATTCTGTTTGGGGTTTTTGAATCTGTAAATTTATATCTTTTGCTAAACTTGTGAGTTCATTTCCCAGAGTGGGAAAAATAGCCAGTTCCCTTCCACTTCAGTACTAATTTGAATTCTGGTTTTCTTACCCAATTTGCCTGCTGTTGTTTACTTTTCAGAGTCCTCAGTTTATCTGTGCATTCTGCTTTTGCATTCAGTGGGAGATACAGTGTAGCATGTGCTCACTCCATCTTACCTAAAACTGGAACTTAGAGCAGATTTTTGTAAACAGAATTTTCAGTTGAGGGTTTTTTGACCACTAAATTCTTAGCTTCAGTTATTTGGGGCTGCCAGGGTAGGTTAGAACTGCAGGTCCACATTGGGTCTAGCTTGTGGTTGCACATTTTTACGTTGAAAATTTTCCCTTTCTGTGCTGTGCCAGGGTACAGATAGGGAACCTTCTTTGCAGTTCCTGGTCTAGTTCACTCTTGCCGTAAGAATGTGCCAGGTTTATAGGGAGCTGTAGATGCTTCTTATTAGACTTTCCACCATGTCTCCTATTTCATGCACTTCTCAAGACCTAGGGAACAAGAGCTCAGGTTACTAAACTTGGCCAATGACCTCAAAGTAGGAGCTGACTTTGGTGATATTTAGGTAGGTAATTTAACTTAGGATTCTTTAGGTTTCTGACTTGACTTAGTGTTGCCTCAAGTGTTCTTTACTTTTTTTATTCTTTTCACAATTTATTATTGTTGGAGCACCGGGCTGGCTCAGTCAGTACAGCATGTGACTGTTGATCTTGGTGTTGTAAGTTTGAGCCCCATGTTGGGTGGAGAGATTACTTAAAAATAATAAAAAAAAATTTTTTTTAAGTATTATTAGTTAAAAAAGATTTCATTCACTATTTTTTGTTGCTTTCAGTAATTGTGTTGGCCAGCCTATCAGTCCACCATCTTGCTGGTAATGAAAGTCCAGATAGAAACAAGTTTTGGACTCCTAATCATGCTCACTACTTTGCTGAACCTGTAAAAGATATCTTTGTGGATGTGTGCTGTTTTCCTTATGGGACTTCCATTTATATATGTTCATTTAATTTGCCGTCTTTAAAACAGTGTGTGGAGATGATGATGAAATACACAGTGTTTCAAGAAGTCAGTATATTGGGTGCCTGGGTGGCTCAGTTGGTTAAAGCCTCTGCCTTCAGCTTGGGTCATGATCTCAGGGTCCTGGGATCGAGGCCCGCATCAGGCTCCCTGCTCGGCAAGGAGCCTGTTTCCTCCTCTCTCTCTGCCTGCCTCTCAGCCTACTTGTGATCTCTCTCTCTCTGTCACATAAATAAATAAAATCTTAAAAAAAAAAGAAGTCAATATATTTTATGTAAAAATTTAACCCATACTTAATACCTGATCTATAAGTGAATGAAGGTATGCGGAATGCTTTGAAAATGGTAAAGCACTATGTAAATATAAGATGTTATTATATAAATAATTTAAAATCTCTTTATATTTAATCACACCATGGATTATTGTGAAAACTATATTAAAAGGGCAATTCACAATAAATGCCTGAGTAGAAGCCCCAGGGGGTGATGAGGACCAGCTGCACACCTGTCTTTCACAGATTTCAAGAAGCTTCTGCATATGAACTTGAACCAAATTTTTCTCATACAGCAAGCAGAAGCAGTCAGTTAAGCAGTGGAACCTTTGGGAAGTTCATTCCCGAATTTGATTTTTGTACAGTCATAAGTCTGTAAGTTTATAAGGCATTTTATAGTTGTTTACAATGATGGAGGGACACACTTCTGTATTATCTGTGGCATTTGCAGGGTTTGACATCAGAAACCAAACATGTGTTCCTATACTTCACGTTCTTTTTCTCATTGGCTCCTTCACGGTGGCACCTCTGTACTTTATGTCTGAGATGGCTGTGAAGTGTGGCATTCCCTATGCATCTAACCAAAAACCTGGGATTGAGCCCCAAGCTGGGCTCCCTGCTCAGCGGCGAGTCTGCTTCTCCCTTTCTCTCTGCTGCTCCCCCTGTTCACTCTCTCTCTCTCTCTCAAATAAATAAGTAAAATCTTAAAACAAAACAAAACAAAACAAAAAACAGCTCACTGTCAATCCTCAGACTATGTTTAGGGCAGTGATTCTCAACCTGACAGAACATCAGATTCACCTGGGAAGGTTTGAAAAAACCCTCTGGCCACACCCCAGAACAATTACAGTAGAATCTTTGGGTGTGGGGCAATTCTGATGTGCAAAAAGGTTGAGACTCATTGTGGGACTTTGTGAGGAGGGCAGCAGAGCTAATCTGTGGGAAGATGCTGAAGTTTCTGCAGAAGTACCCTCTGCTGGGCATCCCAGCTTACCCTGCACATGCTGGTCTCATGAGGGCATTAACCTGCTAAGAGAGTGGGGAAACCCAGTGTGTGCAAAAGTACTGAGGTTGTAGGGGTTAAAGATGACTGGAGGGAGCTGACGAAGGTCATGGAGGCTGCAGGGCAGAGAGAGGGCAAGGAGGCCAAGGGTGAGGCAGTAGAGGCAAGTGTGTGGACAGACCATGGAATTCATGTTAATAAGATCATTCTGACTTCAGTGGAGAGGGAAAGGAGACATAGCCACATCCTCAGTGGGACAGGTGTTGGCAACTTGGTCTCAGGGCCAGTGTAGAGAGGAGTAGATTCCAGAGACATCCAGCTGGACAGGACTTGGGGGGTCTTGGAAGGGCAGATGTGGACCTTGATAGAAGGGCAGAGGTTTCAGGCTAGGGTGGGCCTATGTTCTAAAGAGATACCCAGTGGTGCCCAGTAAGTGTCATTCCTGCTGAGGCTGATTTTAGGTGTGACCTTGGGCTTCTTGCTTCACTTTGGGGACCTCAGTTTCTCCATCCATGAAATGGTGGGATTGGAGCAGGGTTCTCATGAGCTTTGTGCCCCCAGTCCACACTTCGAGGAGCCTCATGGCTGTTGTCCTCAGAGACCTCAAGCCTAGTAGACTGGCCACTAACTCGGTTTTCACGGGGCCATGGTACATCCCTTTGCTGCTTTCTAAGAAGGCCCCTGGGCCCCATAACGATGAGAATTTCGTTCTGTGTTCACCAGTGTTTTCCTGAACAGTACCAGGTGCTTAACTGCCACTCTTAGGCACTTACGACTTGAGAAACTCTGCAGTCTCCAGAGCTTCTGAAGCTGTTTCGTTCTTCTCGGTTAGGATGGAGGTGCCCTGCTCACTGCTCCTGTGATGACAGCAAGTCCCCCCAAGAAGCTGAGAACTTCAGACACTGGGTCTGCTGCCCACACTCAGCGGCCGACCTGGAGCAGACAGTTCTCGTGACTAGGGCGAGGAGAGGCGTCTCTCTCTCTCCTGCCTCCCTGTCACCGGGACCCCATCCCATCTGCAGAGTGGGCTGGAGGCACACGGTCCTGTCCTCCGCAGCTCCCCATCCTGCTGCCCTCCACACCGGGCCTTGTGCCTGTCTTCCTTCCACACGCGTGTCTTCACAGGTAAGCTCCTCTAGCAGATTTTTGCTCCTTGATATTCAGAGACCTTAATGAAGGTCTTTTGTGGATTCCTTTTGATTCCTTTTGTGGGTTCATTTGTGTTTAGGCCTTATGTTTAACCGTGGAGTGAGCAGCTGGCTTACCTTTAAAGGAACTTTGAGTCTTAGGGGTCAGTTGGTGCTTTGGACTGCATGTTTGTGTCCCCCACAAATTCATATATTGAAACCCAAAGCCCTAATGTGATGGGATTCTAAGGTGGGGCTTTTGAGAGGTAATTGGGTCACAAGGGTAAAGCCCCCATGATGAGATTAGTGTCCTTATAAGACAGGAGAGAGATGATCTCCCTCTCTCTGCCAGTAAAGACATAAAGATGCAGAGAGGAGGGGGCCCACTATAAGCTAGGACGAGCTCCCACCAGAACCTGACCTTGCTCACACCTTGATCTTGGGATTTCAACCTCCATAACTGTGAGAAATAAATGTTATTTAAGCCACCCCAACTGTGATATTTTTGTTGGGTCAGCTCATGCTAAGACAGCTGGGTGGGCATTTTGAGCCAGAGGAGGACCTTTCTGTTGCTGTTGATCTCAGGTACCTGTAAGCTTATCCTTGTCGTAGTGAGCATGTGCATGTTAGTCCGCTAGGGCTGCCATAGCAAGTACGACAGATGATGGCAGGGGTGGTGGTGCTTCAACAACAGACAGTTATCTTCTCACAGATGTGGAGGCCAGAAGTCCAAGATCAAGGTGTCGGCAGGGTAGGTCTCTCCTCTCCTGAGGCCTCTCTCCTTGCCTTAGGAGATGGCCGCCTTCTCCCCCATGTCCTCACATGGTCGTCCGACAGGGTAGGTCTCTCCTCTCCTGAGGCCTCTCTCCTTGCCTTGGAGATGGCCGCCTTCTCCTCCATGTCCTCACATGGTCGTCCGTCTGCCTCTCTGTGTCCTCATCTCCTCTTCTTATAAGGACACCAGTCCTACTGGATTAGGGCAGATCCTCATGACCTCATTTAAGTTAATCACATCTTTGAAAGCCCTATTTTCAAATTCAGTCACATTCTGAGGTTCTGGGGATTAAGACTTCAACATATGAAGTTGGGAGGGGGGGCATTATTCAGCCCCGAATGATTTCCTTAGGTGCTGAAGGAGGCAGTTGGGACATGGGGCTAGATGTCCATTAAGGTGGTAAACAATATTTGTTGACTCAAAAGCATGACCATAAAGGGATGGTGGGTGGCAGTGGTGATGATGGTGGCATTGGTGCTATACATGTGGTTCCTCCCCGAACTCATATGCTAGAGACGAGCTGGCATTCGGCTTGTGGGAGACACCCCCACCCTGAAATCGGCTGTTTGGAGACACATTGTAAAAGGTATCTTCATTTGTTTACTTTTTGAAGATCTCAGCACCAAAATGGGGTAAACCTGATGTGATCAATTTAATCTCTAGTATGCCAATCACAAAGACTTCTTGCTGTTATCTTTTGATGTGCCAATTGAATAAGAAGTTAGAGGAATAGTATATTAAAGCTGCAACTCAAATAGTCTTCAGAATGGGCCTTCCTTTGTGTTATTATAAGAAGATCCCTACTGAAAAGCCGTGTTTGAAAACTCAAGTTAGTCTTCATTTTTCTGCAATTCATATTGAAATAAGCATTGAATTTTACACATGTTGATTTCTTTCCAAAGACCTCTTTCCACTTGTATTTGGGTATGGAGAACTTAGTATGTGCTAGGTTCTATGACATGGTCTTACCTTCAAGAAACTCAGTCCCACGGGGAAGACAGGGGAGTAAGCTGGTGACCATGGCTCACTGAGAGGGTCCGGAGTCATGGCTAGCCAAGGGACGAAGTGCCAATGCAAAGGAGGGTCCCTTCTCTCTGACCAGGGAGGTGGGAGGCAGCTTGTTGAAGGGCAGGTGGGAGCCAGCGGGCAATGGGGCAGTGAGGGGGTGTGGTGCTGGGGGTGGGGAGGGAAAGAGGGAGAGGCAGGGGAGGGGGCCATGCTGGCCACCTGTCCAAGGTTCCACCTGGCAATTTTCCTTCAGGGCCGTTGGTTGGTCCTCAGCTGGTTGGCCTATACTGTGTCTGTGCCCCATTTTTTCTGGAAAAAGTGCGACCTTGTCTTAGGTTCAAGGGTGGCCTAAGTGTCCAGACCTGGCCACTTAGCATATTCCAACCTCCAAACCCAGTGAGTGGGGAAGGGATGAGCACGCTGACCCAAAATGGCTCCACGAGACCCAACCCAATACTTCTCTTTCC
The DNA here is from genome assembly GCA_002007465.1 of Ailurus styani. Classification (NCBI taxonomy): domain Eukaryota; kingdom Metazoa; phylum Chordata; class Mammalia; order Carnivora; family Ailuridae; genus Ailurus; species Ailurus styani. The sequence goes on from LNAC01000556.1 coordinate 332,146, forward strand.
TTTGGGTGGCTCAGTGAGAATGTGAAGTCACCGCAGCTGTTTCCCTGCTGGCGAGAAAACCTGCCCAAGATTGACATGGAATAATAAAACTGAGCAGGGCTAGGAAGAGGCAGCCGCTTGAGAACCCGGCCCTACCCATGATTACATTCCTTTTCCCGACTTGTCAGTGGTGGGGCAATTTGTTCATTTATTGAGTATTTTGTGCTTAAGCTACTTGCCACTAAGAGCGCTGATGAGCACAGCTATCTTCCCATGATTACTGAGACACAGAGCATTCTGTTCAAGGGCTGGAAACGAGCATTTTGTTGGACTAATTTTAGAACATAGGACATAACTGAAAAATCAGGGGCTTCGGAGTATGACAGGATAGACTAGGTTTGAAACTCGGCCTTGGTGCTTAACACCATGTGATGCTTATTGGGCATATTTTTTTCAATACCCTGAGCCTTCGAGTTTTATCATCTGTACAATACTGTGCTCCAATTAGGCAGAAAACAAATGTCTATTGAACAAATGTTTGTTGAATATGTGAAAGCAGTGGAAATATATGCATATCCTCTTCATGCAGAATTATTTGCGTCTTCTGCCTCTGCATAGCATTGTGGAAAATGACCACAGGAGAGGTTAAGTGGCTTCTCTAAGATGGAACAAGTTTCTCAAGAGCCAGGTTGAGGAGTCTGAGTGAGGGAGGCGTCCTGTGGCATTGGGGGCTATCCACCCTGGCTAAGTACATCTCCCCAGGTGAGCAGGGAGCCTGTCCTGAGGGGTCACCTCCAGGTTTTCTGATAGGAGCCCCGGAAGCCTTTTCTGGATTGAAGAATGCTGTCAAGGGTGAAAGTTTGGTGTAGGTTGAAAGTGAAATCCCAACCTCGTGGTGTCTACTGACTTTCAGAGCCAGCCCTCGCCTGGGAGAGAGTGTGATGGGAAAAGAGACAGCAGGAGCTCCAGGTTGGGGCAGGACAGACACTCCCGAGGCCCATGGTGACAAAAGGCAGCAGGTGGGGCCGTGGAGGAGAACGTGTTAGAGGAGGGGCTCTGGGGTCAGAGGCTGCTGCAGAAGTGACCTGCACCGGGCCCCGGGTGATGGCTGCAAGTCAGTGTTCCGGATTTCCCAGCCTCCCCCATCCCTGGCTGCAGCCTTACAGCCACCCCTTCCCATCCACTGGACTGCAATCCCCCCAGGGGGGCCCTGTGGTGATGGCAGCTTCCGGCAGAGGAGTGGAGATGGGGAGATTATGTGTGCAAGAACAATAGGAACAAAGGCTGCTTTCAGGCTAGTGTTTGCATATATGCTTCACAGTCTAAGGGAATTAAAAACAAACACCCTCCGTTGTTTCAGAGCTATGTTGCATGACTAAGGCAGTGATTTACGGACAGGGCTGAAACCTCACTAATGGGTTCCAGTGACTTCAGTGGACCAAGAAAGGAAGACTTGTTCCCAAGGTCCCGGGTCGATGTTGGGGAGGGCTATTATGCCATAAATCATGGTGACCACGCAGGGGGTGTGGGCTTGCAGGAGCACTGGAGCCCAGAGGGAAGCTGTCCCCCTGAGAAGTCGAGGTGCCTAGTGGCTTGTCGGCTGCTGCCAGCCACCCCTGCCCAAAAATGCTAACTCCCCACAGGGCTGTAAACAGACAGCTGTTGCTCTTCGGGGCCCGAGTGGGATGGTGGTGCGCCCAGCCTTGCCGGAGACTCAACGTCTGGTCTTCCAGGATGCGGCCAAAGCGATGCTTTTTCCATCCCTGTTCTGGGGGGTGCCCAGCATGACGAATTCATTCCTGGTATTCAGCTGACATCTTCCTTTGCTCTCCCACTGCTCCTCTAGTGCTAATGCTCCTTGGGGTCCAGCTGAATCTCTCTCTCTCTTTCTTTCTCTCCCTCTCTCTTGCTGTGGCCAGCCCCCCCACCCCCCACAGGCACACCACCCATCCAGCTCTGCCACTGTGCTCCCCCAAGGCCATCACTTGATTTTGTAGCTCATTAATCATCTTTGTTGCTTTTCTCTGAAGTTTTGGAGTCATTCACTAGTTTCTTGGACAGGAGCACACAGAGCAGCTGCTACTTTCACAGGCAGAGGACAGAAGAGGGCCCTTCTCTCTGGTCACAGAATAGTCCCTTTCCTCCAGAGCCGTCCTTGGTGTCTGCACCCAGGACTGCCCCGACAAGCTTCCGGGGACTCTGTGGGAGCCCTGTCTACCTGAGACTCTTCCCAAGCAAAGCCTTTCCATCCCAGGATGGAAAGAGCTTCATGATGAGAAGGAGGTCTCTCCCCTTACAAAGCAGGCCCACCACAGGGATGTAGGAAACACTGTTGAGAGGAGGCTCACTCTGCAGAGAAATGCAGTGAGTGCACTGATTGCTTCCAAGTCAGCACGCCAGGGCTGGACCAGTGGGAGCCAGGGATGCAGGGGAGGGAGAAAGCATAGGGCTTTCCTCACTTCCCAAACGAACACACTGGTTGGTGTTACTTATCCTTGCAGCAGGACAGTGATCTAGTAAAATAATCAGGACCTTCGAGTCAGAGGATGGCATTGTCACTCACCAGCGATGAGATCTTGGCAAATTCTTTGGGCCTTAACTTATCGGTGAAGATGGAATAAAGATGATGGTGACGGGCGCCTGGGTGGCTCAGTGGGTTAAAGCCGCTGCCTTCGGCTCAGGTCATGATCCCAGGGTCCTGGGATCGAGGCCCACATCGGGCTTTCTGCTCAGCAGGGAGCCTGCTTCCTCCTCTCTCCTCTCTCTCTGCCTGCCTCTCTGCCTACTTGTAATCTCTCTCTCTGTGTCAAATGAATAAATAAAATCTTTAAAAAAAAAAGATGATGGTGACAATGATGGTTATGGTAAAAATGATGGTGATGATGATGATGGTGACGGTGATGGTGATGACGATGATGGTGACGATGACTATGATGGTGACGACGATGGTGATGATGATGGTGATGACGATGGTGATGATGGTGACGATGACGATGATGGTGATGACGATGATGGTGATGACGATGGTGATGATGATGGTGATGATGGTGATGATGATGATGATGACAATGATGGTGGTGATGATGGTGATGATGACGATGATGGTGGATGATGAAGAGAATCGCAGTGGAATGGTGGTGTCCACTCCCATGTGTCCCCGGCTTGGTGTGGTCTCAAGTGTGCCCATCTGGCCCCAAAGAACAGGAGTGGGAACTCTTTCTCCCATCCTTGTGGGGGGCTCCAGGGTCTGGCTGGGGCTCATACATGTCTGGGATGTTGTGGCGTGGCTGAGTGATTTGGTATGGAGCTGAGGGCATGAGGAGCTCTGGCAGGATACTGCTCCCACCCAGAGGAAGGCAGCACGATCTCACACCCCACCCAGGTGGGGTTCCTGCTGAGGCAAGCTGTTTCCCTTCTCAGTACCAAGTGGGCTCCTCTGTGCCCCCCCACCACTAGGGCACTCTCTCATAGTGCCCATTGTCCCCTAGCATTGCCTTCAGAACTTCTGGGACCCCAACCATCTCTGGTCCCTCAGGCCTGGAGACTGATCCCTTTTCCCCATCCTAGCTCCCTCCCTCTTCTGATGCCCTCCACAAAAGGCCTGTCGTGTGGTCCCTCCAGTCCACCAAAGTGGCACCTATCCCCTGAAGGCCACAGAAACTTGTTTATTTTCTTGAAGGCTGGGGAGGCCCTGGTCCTCAGCAAGGCCAGGGAGGGAGAGTGTATTCCTGAGAATCAATTGAGATAATATACATAAAAATGCCTCATAAGTACAAAAATGTGATGCAAATATGAGTTGCTATTATTTCTTCACCATGAAAACACTTGAAAGTAGCCCAGAGCCCTGGTCCATGTAGCCAGAGTCAGTCTGGCTTGTGTCAGGCCTTTGCAGGGCTAGTCACAGGAAAGGACTGAGATCTACCTTTGAGGGGTGGTTGGGTAGTCCAGGGAGACATGTACAATGTGGGCCACTGCGGGCTGCCTGTTGGCCTTCTGTCTTTTGTGTGGACGTGGGAGGCATGCCATCCATCTAAACACGCCTATAACTGACAGTTCTGAGTAACCCCAAATTGTCGAAACTCTGTTTTCACGCTTGGGGTAATTGCATTGCCTCACGTCAGGGAGCCTTCTTCTAATACTTAGAAACCTTTGCTCTTTAGAGGTGAATACATTTTTTTTATGGCATTGTTCACAATGGGATTTGATTTACAGGATAGAAAAGACTGCTGCATCTATTAACATTTGTCTTCAAATTGCCTGTTTCCTCCTCTCTGAGATTTTTAAAGGCTTGTCAGCAGTGTCTGACTCTGGTGTCCCAACCAGTCATTTCAGAGCCAGGCTCCCCTGGCTTCTCCCAGACACACCCTTTCTTTCAGGTCGCTCGCTTCTCCCTGGGCATCATGGGCTCAGTGTCTAGACTGGGGATTCGTGGTGGCTTTTCCCCACCGCATACTCCACGCTTCCCCCACCACCTCTGCCTCTGCTCATTCTCACAGCCCTTCCCTGAATAAATACGCTCTGTCAGACTCTTTATCCCCTCAATGTCCAAGGAAACTGATTCATCACACTGAGGTTTCTGTCTGGGAACTGCTTCCAGACAGCCCAAGCCATGTCCTGGCCCCAGTGTGGGGTCTGGGTTTGGGTCTGGTCCTTCTCTTCCTTTGTTGTGCTTTATTTGATCTCCCTCTGGGATGTGGTCCCTGCCTCTTTCTGTGCCATTATTTCACACAAGTCCGTGGCAGGCCCTAGGTTTACCCGGAGAGACATTTTTGCTGGCCAGGACTGTGTGAAGCTCCTCAACTCTGGTCCTAGGTGCTCAGGCCCATGTAACTCTTACTGAGTGAGCAGGCTTGGGCCAAAGGGTGAATCTGTGGGTGTAAATATGAATAAACCAGAGGCAGCTGGATTTGCAGTCACTTGGTTTCCCGTCTCAAGTTAGTGTTATTCAACAATCTTCGTGGCATTTTTAGGGCCTTTGATGGTGGAAGGAGGAGCATTTCTTTCCACTTAGGGAAATAACCACTCAGTTCGGTCTGGCATTAATTTTCTTGGTCAATTATTCTCAATCAAATGGCATTGTGAAGAAGCCACGGAGAACTTGTTCAGTAACTGTTCTGTTGTGTTTCTGTGGTTGTTTCAATGTTCAGAAAAAAATATTTTATCCCTTTAAGGAGTCCTGACAAGAAGTTACAGAGGATTAACAGGGACCAGGTTGTAAATCGGAGATGGACCATCCATCATGGAGGAGGGGCTGTTGACAGATTTAGCAGCCCTGCTGGGAAGAGGGAGACACTGAGTTCTCCATTTTGTGGATTCAGGATCCTATATCAAATGAGACTTCTTGATATATAGTGGAGCAGCTGAGAATTCAGATAGTTAGGGGCAGGGGGCTGATAGAGCAGGACATTCACAAGTCACCAAAAGAACATTTAGAAGACCATTCTTTCGACAGGCATCTGGCTTGGGGAGAATAGCTCAACACTCAGACTCTATCTCAGGCAATGTGGCAGGACCAAACCTCAACATTTAAAGAATTCCTTTCCCATTAAGAGACAGAGTCTCTGTCCCTCCTGTTGACAGACTTCAGACCGTTTTGACCAGTAAAGTATGGGGGAAGTGGTACTATGCAACTTCTGAAGCTGGGTCACAAAAAGGAATTCTGCTCTGTCTTGTTCACTGAGACAATGCTCTTGGATCTCTGTAACCAGCTAAGAAATCTGACTATCTTGTGGCTGCTGTGCTGCAAGGAAGCCAAGCCACATGGAGAGGCCACATGTAGACCCTCTAGTCTGCAATCCTAGGCTTTTTAGTTAGCTGAGACAGATGCCAGATGTATGAGTGAACAAGCCTTCAGATGATTCTAAACCCGAACTGTCAAACCACCCCCAGACATTGAGTCTTCCCTGTTGAGGCTCCAGACTTTGTGGAGCAGAGACAAGCCATCCTCTCTGTGCCCTGTCCAAATTCCTGATCCACACAATCCATGCACATAATAAGATGATTGTGCTAAGCCACTAAGTTTGGGATGATTTGTGAATGTAGCAATTGCTGCATTAGAAACTGGAATAGGTGACCTGTAAAATGGTGGAAAAATAAAGCAGGTAAGGTGTTAGAGAGTGAGACAAGTGTAGGTGGGGGAAGACATTTGGGATAGGGTGTGAGAAGACTTCTCTGAGGAGCTGACATTTAAGCAGGGATTTGAATGATGTGAGCATGTAGTCTCACCTCTGGGGGAAACAGATCCTGGTTGTAGAGAGCAACAAGTGCAAAGGTCCTGAGGTGGAATGAGATCACTCAAGGGAAAGCAAGGTAACTATGTGCCTAGAGCTCAGAGAGTGAGGTGGAGAGGGATGGGACATGAGAGGGGGCCATGTGAAGGGCTTTGCTGACCTTGATAAAGGATCTGAGTTTTATTGTAAACCAAAAAGAGGTTTTGAATAGGGGGATATTCTTTGGACTCATTCCCTCACTGACTTTAGCCAGTTTCATGACTTCGAATAGCTTTTATATGCTAATCAGTTCTAAATATATATTTCTCACCCAGACCTCAGCTCTAAATTCCAGATTCTTTATATGACTGCCTACTCAACTCTTCACATGGATCATTAATAGGTATTTAAAATGTAATGTGTACACATGATTAGCCTGTTCCTTGTCTCAAACCTCCTCCTCCCATAGTCCACTCAGTATGGTCAAACAGCGACTCTGTCCTTCTACTTGCTCGGGTCACCTCTGACCCCTTTCTTTTTTCATATCCCTGTCACATCAGTAAATCCTACTGGTTCTGCTTCCCATTGGTTCCCTCTGCTTTCATCCTCACCTTCTTTCCATGTATTCTCCTGGCACAAAGTGTGTCTGATGATAATCTGTTTTTTTTTTTTTTCTTCCCAGTAGCTTGGTCATTTTGCCCAGATGTCCAGGGGATTTTATATTTTTCTTTAAAGCCTAGAAATTTACCAGAATATATTTTGGTATTTTCGCGTTCCTTGTTTCAGGGTTGGTTTTGACTTTATATATGTAGTTTCAGATTTTTAAATTAATTTCAGAAAAGTTTTCTTGAATTGTGGTTTTTAGGTTTAGTTCTGGGTTTGTTTTTGTTTTTGGTTTTTTTTGGGGGGGGCACTCCTTTTATACAAATGTTGGATCTTCTTTGCCTATCTTCTGTTTTTGTTACTTTCTCTCAAATCCCTTTCCATTCTTTCTTCATTTCCTTTGATTTAACCTTTTCCTTTTGCATTTTCCATCTCTCTTAAGGTATTATCTTCTGGATTTATGTACTTTTACTACTACTGTGATCTGTTTTTGATAACGTGCTATACCAAATGTCTGGATTTTCCACATCAAATTAAGTAATCTGGTATACTTGCTCATAGGATCAAGGGAAACACTTGACAGCCAGATGCAGATGTAGATTGAGCAAGGTCTGAAAGGGTCCCAACCACAGGAACTTCTGTCTTTGAGGACTTTGGGGTGCACCACCCTCCTGGAACATGGATGTTTGTTGGTTTGGGAGCTCTTTGAACCCCTTCTTTTAGTTTTTTTGTGGCAATTCCATTACATAGGCACAATTGATTAAATCACTGGTCATTGGTGATGAAATCCCCAGTCCCTCTCCCCTTCCCAGAAGAGAGGCTGTGGGTCTGAAAGTTCTAACCCTCTAATCACATGGTTGGTATCCAGCTGGTTTCTCTGGCAACCAGCCCTCACCCTGAAGCTGTCCAAGGGTCCACCAAGAGTAACCTCCTTCGCATAAACTTAGGTATGGTTGAAAGAGGTTTATTATGAATAATAAAAGATGCTTGTCTCACCCTGTTGCTCAGGAAATTATAAAGATTTTAGAAGCTCTCTGCCAGAAACTGGGGATGAAGACCATATATATATATATTTCTTATTATATCACAATATCACAACCCTTAATCCTTTTTTTTTTTAAAGATTTTTTATTTATTCATTTGACACAGAGAGAGAGATTACAAGTAGGCAGAGAGGCAGGCAGAGAGAGAGGAGAGAGGAGGAAGCAGGCTCCCTGCTGAGCAGAGAGCCCGACGTGGGCCTCGATCCCAGGACTGTGGGATCATGACCTGAGCTGAAGGCAGCGGCTTTAACCCACTGAGCCACCCAGGCGCCCCCTTAATCCTTTTTAAAAAATATTTATTGAGATAATGTGTGAGAGAGAGGGGCACCTGGGTGGCTCAGTGGGTTAAAGCCTCTGCCTTTGGCTCAGGTCATGATCTCAGAGTCCTGGGATCGAGCCCCACATAGGACTCCCTGCTCAGCGGGGAGCCTGCTTCCCCCTCTCTCTCTGCCTACCTCTCTGCCTACTTGTAATCTCTCTCTCTGTCAAATAAATAAATAAAATATTTTAAAAAAATGTGTGAGAAAGAGACAGAGAGAGAGCACGAGTGGGGGAGGGGGCAGAGGGAGATGGAGAAGAAGGTTTTCCACTGAGCAGGGAGCCCATTGCAGGGCTCGATCTCAGCATTGGGATCCCCATGACCCTGGGATCATGACCTGAGCTGAAGGCAGATGCTTAATTGACTGAGCCACCCAGGCGCCCCCACAATATCACAACTCTTGCCTTCTTTTTAATGTAATCTAATTTCTGATAGGATTAAGAAATTTCTAGTGCTTTCCTGAATTCTGTCATTTTACTACTGAGTTTTTCTAGCTCTGATTTATGTTGTTCCTTTAGATTTTTGGGAAATAAATTATAGATTTCATTTATTTTTCTTATATTTTGGGGATCCTGGGAATAATTTGTCAGTTAGTTTTGTGGTGCATGTGATCCATGAATTTTGGTTTTGCTGTTCTGTACTACTGTCACTAGCTATTTTTCATGATGGAATTTGGGAAGATTCAAAAATTATGATATCACCCCAGAATCTTCTTCAGTTCATATTCAATGCATTAACTAGAATGGTGCTATTAAGATGTATATCGGATCATATCACCACTTTGACAAAAATGCTTGAGTGGCTCTCCGTGTCATTAAAGCAAGAGCCTAAATCCTTACATTGACTTATAAGGTGCTATGTAACCTGACTTTCTCTACCTCTCTTTCCTGGTACCTCTCTGAACTTACCTCACACTACTCTCAACCTTGCTTATTACATTGCAGGCACACTGTCATCCTTATTGTGTTTGAGGTATGCTGAAAATGGTTTTGCTTCAGTGTCTTTACACTTGCTATTCCCATTGATCTTTATTTAAATGTCACTGTCTCACTGAAATCTGCCTTGGCCCCACAGGGCAGATTGTAACCCCTCCTAACCCCTCCTAACATTACCTATTCTCCCTACCCCCTACCTTTCCTGCTTCATTTTTTAATTAGCACTTATCACCACATATTTTGTTTATTAATTTACTTATCAAATTTTTAAAGATTGTCTTTATTTATTTATTTAGAGAGAATGAGTAGGGGGGAGGGACAGAGGGGGAGGGAGAGAGAGCATCTCAAGCAGACTCCACCCTGAATGCAGAGCCCGATGCAGGGGTTGATCCATGACCCTGAGATCATGACTTGAGCCGAAATCAAGGGTCAGTTGCTTAACTGACTGAGCCCCCCAGGTACCCCGTATTAATTTCCTTATAATTTTTAAAGTGTCAACTAGAACATAAATTGCATGCAGGTGGATATTTCTGGTCAAAACTAAGTTTTATTGAATCAGTGAATACATTTCAAAATTCCCTCTGTGGAGAATAGCATGTGTAGGTTGAGAGAATTCAAAGGGAGAGACAAATTAGAAAGACTTCTGCCATTATTCAGGCGGGAGCTGGTCATGGAAGTGGGGGTAAACAGTTGAATTGGTGGTCTACTTTAAAGGTAGAAAAGGCAGATTTGCTAATTATCAACGTAGGTTTGTTGATGCTGCTTTATTATTTGATGAACTATTGTAACATGTGTGCATGAAAATGGCTTTATGACAGGCTGATCATATCTTCTGGTCCCATACATTCTCAATTAGTTTTTCATTGAATAATATGCCAAGTGTGGCTAGGAAAAATTCAAGAGTACTCAAGGAAGAGGGTATTTTGGAGGTGGGGGGGCAGAAAGGTGTTTCAGTGAGAACTTGCTGCATTATAAATCAGCCTAGGGATTAGTGACTTAACACAACACAGATTTTCTATGATTTTATGGGTTGGCTAGGCAGTCTGCTGATTTTGCCTAGGCTCACTCATGGGGCTTCTTCCAGCCAGAAGCTCAGCTGGGCTGAACATTCATCTCAGGATGGCCTCTGTCGCATGTGGCAGCTGTTGCTGGCAGTCAAGGTGGGGGGGGGGCTCACTTCTCCTCCATAAGGCCACTGCCCTTCTAGTAGGTTATACCAGCTTCCTTACATGGTGGTCCAAAGGTAGCATTTCAGAAGGGCAAAAGTGGGAGCTACCAGGGCTAGCCTTTGAAGTCATACCCTGTTGCTTCTGCTAAATTCTCTTGGTCAACCTAAGTCACAGGCTAGCCCAGATTCAAGGGATAAGGGAAACAGAGTGTAACTCTTGATAGGAAAAGCAGGTAAGTCATTGCCAAAAGGCATGCTTACCAAGGTAGGAAGAATGTATGGCCACATTTTGCAATCTCCCACAGGAAGAAGTCAGCATTTAAGGAGTATTAACTATGTTCCAGGCACCGGCAGGTACAATACATATGTGATTCTGCATAATCCTCACAGCGATCTTGGGGGGGGGCAGTGAAGAAATGGAGACCCCAGGACAACAGATGGCCTCTCACCAGGACCCAGAACCAGTAAGGGGGATGTCTGGCATTAAAGTCCACATTTTTCTGACTTTGAAAGCCCATTTTTGGTTTTTTTTCCCCCCTCTTCTTTAACACTGATACTGGTCTTGCCTCTGTGGTATATAGAAGAGGGATTCAGTTGACTCAGCCAAGCATCTTCTACCCCCGGCCCTTTTTCTTTCTTCTGCCTTCTTTCTCTTGTTTGCAGATTTGAAGAGTTCTTCACCTTGTTTGGGGATTTTTTGTTTTTGTTGTTCACGTACTTAATGTTCACCTAGTTAACATTTACAGTGTTGTTACCACAGTTTTGCTCATGGTAGACTCTGTTGTCTAGACACAGTATTCACAGTTGACCAGGCTTCTCTGGGTTGCTAGATTGGTCAGTGGTTTGCTGTCTTACAGGACTGACCTTCCTGTCCCTGGTATGGTCGGGATTTTCTTTGTTGCATATTTCTGCCCCATTGGAGGCAGCTCCAAGCAGGGAGCCTGGGGCCGGGGGCCCTGCTGCCTTCCCTGAGACGGCCTGAAGAGTCCTTTATCTATGGAACGTGGCCACCAGGTAGTATTCTGGAAAGCTGGACTGTGATCGGGCAGCAGGGCAGTCTCCCTTCTGGCTGGGGAGATAGGGTATACTCGTGTGTGGATTTACCCTCTGGTTTCCGTGCCCTGTTTCTTGAAGAGGAGAGATGAGCACCAGTGTCTCCTTTCTGGGTAGGCGAGGAGGAGAATTTAACCACACCCTGCTCTGCCTGCTGCCCTTGCTCTAGTTGCCTGTTTCCGCCTCAGGCAGGGTTTGCTGATTGGTGAAAGCACATTCAGACTGCAGATTTTCCACCTACTGACCACTTACCTTGGGATGGCCTGTGATGGTATTCAAAACACGTTCACGTGCACATTCCCACGAGAACCTCCTAACATTCTGGTGAGGGCCGCAGAGCAGGTGATGATGTTCCCATTTTGGAGAGGAGGGCAGTGAGGCCGTTGCCCAACTCTCCGTTAGACCCAGGACTCCAGCCCAGGTCTGTCCCCCCGTAAGCCCCTCTTCTCTCTGCCCTTATGCTGGGCTTCCTCTCGAAGACCAGGTGCAGGGGTGGGGGCATTAGGGAGGAGTCTGGGAGCATGGGAGGACCTCTCTGCGGTAGCCACTAGCCACTACCCTGAAGCCAGCGGCTCTGCTACAGCTACAAGCTTTGTTCAGTGATGGCTGCCGTCGCTCTGTGGGTGGGACCGCAGTGCCGGCTGGCTGGGGAATCCCGCTGGTGACAACATAGCATCCTTTTGCGCTGACGCGGCAGCAGATGCCCCAGACCAACTCCAAGCCTGACAGCATCTCTGCGAAGCGTGTGAAGGGACAGCAGACGTCAGAGCCCTCCTGTAAATCACCTTCACAAAGGCTCTTTGTGGTTGATTCACTGATGACTCATTTATAATCTGGTTTCAACATTGTGAGTCAAAATGTACCACTTTCATTAAAAATAACATTCACTGGGGTCTAACGGCTTTCTTTTTTCTGTTTTTTACTGTACTGTGTGGTTTCTGGATGGGAAGCTGTCAGATAGCCGGCGAGGTGTTCCGAGGCGCTCGAGCAGAGTAATTATGCATGCCTTCACAGGCTCCCACTGCTCGAGGAATGATTGAGCAAAGACGAACGAATACCTACTGTGGGTTCCTGCTGCCTTCGGCGCTGCGAGTGTGTGCGTAGTCCACGTGAGCCAGCGTGAGCACGCGTGGGCGGGTGCGTGCACAGCGCGCGAGGTGCAGGTGCACGACGAGGTGTCCGCCCTGCAGGAGATTCTAGTCCCCACCAAAGCCAGAAGCACTGGGATCACTTGGGATGCTTGTTCATGCAGATTCCTGGGCTCCGCCCCCCCACCCCATCAACTCCCCCAGCTCCGTGGGCGGGGCCTTGATAAATGCCTCAGGAGATTTCAGGCACAGTAAAGTTGAGAGCCTCAACTTTCGGTGAGACTGATGGGAAGTCCCTGTAGGCAAACCCTCTCTGTGAGTGGAGGAGTGAGGGGAGGCAGGTGGGCTGCCAGACAGAGGGGCTGAAGGAAGAGGCGAAAGAAGAAAAGGCAACGGGTGGGGTGGGGTGGGGTGGGGTGTGGTGGGGGTGCGGCAGCACTGCGGGTGAAGTGGGCCCCCAGGATCCCCGTGGGGACTACACTAAAACTCCCTGCTCTATTTGAGGCACCCACAGCTTTTCTGGTTGGGCATCCCCTATTGCCCTAGTGGGAAAAAAAAATGCAAAAACCATTTAGTGCATTATTCTGCAGGGTGAAAAGCCCTTGCTCTGGTTATAGCTGTATACTTTGTGTTCTTCAGCAGTGCAAACTTTAGTGCGAAAGCCACTGACAAGATCCAGTTGAGTCTGACCTGGATGAAGGTCTAAAGACTGGCACTGAAGGTCTCTGCTGCTCTTGGGAAGCCACCATTTCATTTCAGCCATTTATAATTTTCTTTGCCAATTTTTGCTGTTGTCGTAAAGTTTAGTTTCATGAAGACTTTTCCCTCCAACCCCAGGGGGATAGGTGACCTGACTCCCCATCACTCTCTCCTCTGATGAATCTTCTCTCCAAGGACTTCTGGGGCCCAAGCTGTCTTGATGGACCTATGGCGTGAGGTCTGGGAATGAGGCTCAGAGTAGGAAGGTGGATGGTTTATCCCAGATGGCCTTGCTGTCATGGCAGTGCATTGCCATTCAGCAACCATGGCCTGGCCTGCTGGGGCTGCCTGACCCTCCTGCTGCTTCCAGCTTCAGTTGGCACAAACTCCCAGCACCTTGCTGGGGGATCACCATGGTCCTCACCTCTTTGTTGCAACTCCTCTCATTCCTGCCTGCCCAGCCTGTGCCTGACCCTCTCTCTGTATTTTCCCATGCCTGCCCTGGCCTGAGGCCTGAACTCACTCCTCCCAGCACCCCTCCCTTGCCAATTCTAGTTGCTTCCATCTGCTTCCATACCAACAGACTCCCTACGATGCTTCCCTGGCACCATCCCACGTGGCTGCGATTCCTTCTGGTTTCCCCCTCACCCCAGAAGGTAATTGGGCAGTTGGCATGAAACTCTGGTGCTTTAGGAAGGGATCTTACAAATTATCTGCACTTTCTGGTCCTCATGCTCCTCTCCTTATCAGTCGGCTGCATCTTAAGGCACACGGTCACAGGAAGGGAGAGGGTCTTGATCCTTGGGCTCCGTATCTTAGTGCTTAACAGACACATCATCTAGCCCATTACCTGTCACCTGCCCATTTTCAGTAAGAGACTTAATTCAGCTTATATAATTATTGGGGTATTTGCTGTTGGCTTTCGAGTTGGTCTGAGGATTGAGTGTTGGTTAGGAGTGCAAAGTCTGTAGCTTGGGTTCCAATCCAGACTCTCTCTGTCTTGGCACAGTTGTCAGTCCTTGGGCAAGTGACTTAACCTCTCTGATTTGGTTTTCTCATCCGTAAAATGGGCATGACAATAGTAGTGCCCGTCGGAGATTTTTCTGCGGATTGCATTCATTACTATTTGTAAAGCACAAAAAACAGTGCTGGGTACATTGTCAGTGCTATGTGGATTTGTTCCATTTCTTTCCTTCACTTTTACAGAGCAGCAAACAGATCCCGGGAGGGTGAGCAAGGAAGGAACAGAACCCCAGTTCTGTCATGGGGGTCTCCTGTTGCTCTTCTTTGTGGCTATAGATGCCAGTGACAGACAACATGCCCCAGGTTCTCTCCCAGCCATTTGGAGCAAAGACCTTTGTGTGGGTTTCAAGATTTAGGCAGTCTGCTCCATGGCCCAGTTTTGTTCAGTGTTTGCAAATGTGTCTAAAGCTCATCTCGACGCTCCCCCTACTGCTAATTGCCCTTCGCTTTCATTCCTCAGTTCTCTGCATTGGCCAGCCAGAAACTGGGGGGAGGGGGTGGCAGTGGTCAGTCTTGGCTCTTGCCTTACCTCTGCCCCAGGCACCACTGGCTGTGTCTCTTAGGAGCTCCAGAATCAAGCCACCAATATGTCTCCTCTGACAGCTGCAGGAGGTTCCTAGCTGGAAGTAGTGGTCTGTGTGGGGGCCCCCAAATATCAGACCCTGATTCCTGGAACCTGAGATGGCACCTTATATGGGAAAGTTTTGCAGATGCGATGAAGATTTTTTTTTAAATTTTAAACTGTGGTAAAATACACAACATGAAAGTTACCATCTTAATCATGTTTAAGTGTCGAGGGGCATTACATGCATTCACACTGTTGTGCAAGCATCACCATGTTCCATCTCCAGAGCTCTTTTTATCTTGCAAAACTGAAACTCAGTGTGCATTCATCTCTTCCTTTTCCCCTGATCCCCAGTCCAGCCCTTGGCGGCCCCCATTCTACCTTCTGTTTCTATGAACTTGGCTCCTGTAGACACCTCATGTAAATGGAATCCTACAGTATTTGTCCTTCTGGCTTATTTCACGTAGTGTGATGTCCTCATGGTTTATCCTCATGGACTAGCATGGGTCAGAGTTTCCCTCCTTTTTAAGACTGAATTATATGGCATGGTATGGACATACTGGATTTTATTTATCTGGTCATCTACCTCTTGGCTCTTGTGAATGATGCTGCTATGACATGGGTTCACAAGTACCTGTTCACGTTCCTACTTTCCATTCTTTGGTGTGTGTGCCCAGGAGCAGAATTGCTGGATCATACCCTAATCTCTTTAATTTTTTGAGGAACTACCATACTCTTCAACATGGTGACTATACCTTTTTATAGTCCCACCAACCATATGTAAGAGTTTAAGGTAAGACTTTTAAGACAAGGAGATTTTCCTGGATTGTCCAGATGGGCCCCAGATGCCATCACAAGTGTCACAGGGAAGGCTGTGTGAAACCAGAAGCAGAGACTGAAGGGGGGTGGTGGAGGCTCCAAGCCAGCAAACGCCAGTCATCCCCAGAAGCTGGAAGAGGCAGGGAGTAGACAGACCATGGTCCTCCTGACACCTTGAGTTCAGCCCAGTGAAGCTGACTTTGAAAGTCTATCCTCCAAAACTGTGGAAGAGTAAATACATTTCTTTTATTTTAAGCTACCAAATTTGTAGTCACTTGTTACAGCAGCCACAGGAAGCTAATACACTGGTCGGCACACATTCATGCTCCTTTACCTTCCACTCAATGCAGGTCCAGCATTCTTTTAGAAATGCAAATGGCAGGGTACCTGGGTGGTGCAGTAGGTTAAGTGTCTGCCTTGGACTCAGGTCATGATCTCAGGGTCCTGGGACCGAGCCCCACATTGGGCTCCAGCCCAGCTGGGTGTCTGCTTCTTCCTCTGCCTCTACTGTTCCCCCACTTGTGGTCTCTTGCTTGCACTCTCTCTCTCTCAAATAAATAGATAAAATCTTAAAAAAAAAAATAAAAATGCAAATGGGATCATCTTGCTCATTTGTTTGGGTACTTTCAGTCATGTTTTGCTGTCCTTGGCACTGTGACCAACTGCTCCCAAGCGGACCAACGCAGCCCTCAGCCCCGGGTTACCTCCTACCTCTCTGGAGGCTTCACCTTAAATTCTCCTTGTGCGTTTTGCTTTCCTCATGCCCATTTTTCCTTGTTCCTCAAACACACCACGCTGTCTCTAGCTTTTAGACCTTCACAGGACTGTTCTCCATTTGAGCAGCCTCATCCCTGCTTTCTCACCTCCCTCCCCCCTAATTTTTTATAGGGATAACTCCCAAGTGTCTGTCAGTTATGAGGTCTCTGCTGGGGCATAACAGTCACCACCTCTGGGGTTGCTCCGCCTGACCAACAGGGGAGGCTGCCCACCCGAGACCACACAGTCTCATAGCTCTGGGCCTGCTCATCGTCACATGTCTCACACTTGACTGCAGGTGTGGTCCATTCGTCTGTCTATTCTGCTAGGGTGGCAGCCTCCTCCAGGCAGTGACCCTGGCACACTCACCTCTCAGTCCTCACTATCGCACAGAGCTTGGTGCGTGGAATGTAACAGTGAATGTTTGCTGGCCAGTTGGCTGAGCAGATATGGGAAGGGAGTTGAGGAAAACTTCACTCAAAGACAACAAGGAAGAGGCCAGAAGTCACACTGTGTGTCCACGGAAGGTAGTTGCTTTTGTCTGCCAGGAAGCATGTGCTACCATGTTGTGTGGCTAGAGTTGGCACTCCTGTTGGAGGAGGATCAGGATACTTCTAGAGTCAAATAAGCCACCTGAGCCTTGCTCACTACTGGCCAAAGGGTTTGCCCTTGAGATCCCACACAGAGGTTATAGCTTCATCTTCCCTTGGCTTTGCATCGAGGCGTAGTGTGTCATTATGCACCCTTGTCTCCCCCATCCCTCGTGCAACCCAACACACATATGCACACAACCCTGACAAAGTGTTTTTAAAGAAATCTTTAGAAATTTAAATAGTGATAAAGTACACTTAATGTAAAACCACAATCATTTCTAAGTGTACATCTCAACAAGGTTAAGTTCACTCGCATGGTGGTGCAGCCATCATCACCATCCATCTCCAGAATTCTTTTCATTTGCAAAACTGAAACTCTATACCCACTGAACAGTTACTCCCCATTCTCCCCCCACCCCCACTCCAGCCCCTGACAACCATCATCCTCCTTTCTGTCTCTATGGATTTGACTATTCTCGGTCCCTCGTGTAAGTGGAATCATACGGCATTTGTTTTGTTGTGACTAGCTCATTTCACTTAGCATAATGTCCTTAAGGGTCAGCTGTGTTGAAGCACATGTCAGAATTCCCTTCCTTTTTAAGACTGAATAATATTCCATTGCATGAATGTACCATATTTTGTTTATCCATTCCTACTCGAGTTACTTCCACATTTTTGCTATTATAAAGGAAGCGCTATGAATGTGGGTATATAAATGTCTCTTTTAGACTCAGCTTCTAGTTCTTTTGGGTATATACCAGAGGAATTGCTGGATCCAGTGGTAATTCTATGTTAAATTTTTTGAGAAATTGTCTTACTGTTTTCCGTAACAGCTATATCACCATTTTACATTCCCTCCAAAAGTGACAAGTGTGCCAGTTTCCCCACATCACTGACTCCTAAGGTTTTGATGGTTCTGTAGACTTTTACTGACTATTTCTTGGTGGAGGTTGGAGGGAGGTGGTTACATTCATATCATACCACAAATGTTTCTAACAATGTTCTTTTAACATCTTTCTCTTTCCCTGGGATTCTCCTTCTGACAGCAGATGGCTCCTCTTCCCTCACTCTCTTTCTCACTAACAAGGACTCCCTGTTAGTCATATCATCCTTTTCATTATTTATTGTTTCAAAGTATTTTTTTGCTGGCTTTTAAGAAGAGATTTAGTTTCTTAGAGCAGTTTAAGGTTCACAGCAAAATTGTGAAGAAAACAGAGAATCCCTGTATACCTCCTGTGCCTCCACAGCTGTAGCCTCCCCCACCATCAACAACCTTCCCACCAGAGGGGTGCATTTGTTACAGCTGATGAACCTACATGGACACCAAAATTTCCCTTAGTCCACGGTTTATATCACAGTTCCCTCTTGGTATTATATATTCCATGGATTTCGACAAATGTAACGACACGTATTCATCATAATATTTTCACTGCCCTAAAAGTTCTCTGTGCAAAAGTGCTTTTTGAGTAGGAATTGGCTCATGTGGTTCAACACTAAAAATGTTCACAAGTCTCCCTCCCAGACTGTCCCACAGCCACCTCGTTCCAGCACCCAGAGTTCCTTTGTGTGGTACTTTCTTAGGTACATATTTGGAGATATTTTGTATGCATCATATAAGGGAGCACATTGATGAGGGGCTAGGTGAAGCATTAACTATAAAAGTCATAACAGGTTGGCACCAAAAACAGAACTGAAAGTACACATACAGGGAAAAGTCAGGTAGGTCTGGTTAACACCAGCTGAGCTCATGAGATATAATGGAAAGTAACCACCTGGTTCTTTGCATGATCTGTACCACAGAAGCACAATGTAGGTTGCACACATCTGGAAGAGAAGAAGTTTGCATTACAGCAATCACTAAGGTAGGACTGTAAGACTGTCTGGGGGTGGAGCTGTGGTCCAGGACTCCTAAAGGGGATCTTGAGTAGATTTCTGGGGAGACTCAACAGAGAGAGCCAAGACAATATGGGGTTTGGTGTTCAGACAGATATGTAAATCCAAGTGTGTATATTTGAAACATCTGGAGTGTTGTAGACTTGCTTGTTTTTTCACTGATCAATCACTTGTCTATGTGAACGCAGCTCTAGAAGTGTTCCCACTTCCCCTGCCTGTAGGTTTCGTTTGGAGGACGGGTTCTGGACAGGACAGGAGTGGTCAGCTCCATTGGTTGTGCTTGTAAAAGAGCTCTTCTCCTCTTCTTCTGTGGTGCATGGCTAGTCCCTCCAACAGGTGGGGCCACGGACCACTTTTCACCAGTGGCACATGGGAGAAGGTGACATTGCCTTCCGCAGACTGGAGTTGTCCCCTGGGACAACTTTATTGCATGGAAGCCAAACACTGCTCAGAAAGAACCCTCTTCTTAACCTTCATCCTCCACTGTCTTCCTTTGGTTGCCTGTACAAATCATAGCCACCATTAAAGAATAAGTATATATTCTTTATTCTATCATTGAGGATACTCAACAAAGTGCCCCTATGGGCAATCTTCAAACTTCTGGGCAATAGCTCCATTAGTGGGGTAGGACTGTAGCTTGGGCCTGTGTCTTGGTGGACCCTCTTATGTCTATTTAGAAATATCTTTCCCTTCCTCACAGGGAACACTCAGATATTCATAGCTCATGGTAGCAGATGGGATGCCCATTGATGGCACATCTTGAGAAATACTGGTAGCACACTCTAATTCAGGATTAGAACAACCCTGGGTTTACATGTTATCACATGAAAACTTCACTGAATATTTACTCCAGCTGTAGGGTGTTGGAGTCTGTGTTTCCATGTGGTTTGACTGGTTCAGATCAACTCACTGCCTCCATCCTGCTCCTAGCCTCTCCCCGACTTCCTGCCATCTTTCTACATCCTTCACCCATTGGTCAGATGAGGCCCATCTTACTATAGGTTCGTCATCATTAGGACATGTGTTGAACAATAATCAAAATAGAATGTCTCAGATCTTCCTTCTGGTTAAAAAGAATATTCTTTACAAAATTTTAGAATTTATTTTATATTATTACTAGTTTCAGGGGTAGAATTTAGTGATTCATCAGGTGCATAGAACACCCAGGGCTCATTCCATCAAGTGCCCTCCTTAATGCCCATCCCCAGTTACCCCGTCCCCCTCCCAGCAACCACTGGTTTGTTTCCTAGCATTCAGTATCTCTTATGGTTTGCCTTCCTCTCGATTTTCATCTTATTTTATTTTTCCTTCCCTTCTGCTATGATCCTCTGTTTTGTTTCTTTAATTCCACATAGGAATGAAATCATACGGTATTTGCCTTTCTGTGACTTATTTCACTTAGCATAATACCCTCTAGTTCCATTCACGTCATTACAAATGGCAAGATTTCATTCTTCAAAAGAATATTCTAATAATATTTTAACACCAGGACCAGCAGTACAAAAGTGTTGTATTTATTAATGCACACACATATATCGAACATGTTTTGTTCTGACTTTAAAATTTAACAAAATGGATAGAAGTGTGACTAGAGAAGTATGCTTTTCATGAATTCAGGCTTCTGGCCAAAGTATTTAATGGGGAGAAACATTGAGGACTCCTCCTTTGGCATGTGAAAGACAAAGTAATCCTCCTGGGGGCAGGGTAGTGGAGGTGTGTGTGTTTTGGTACTAGACTGCGAGAGAATTTTTTCTTTTAAGATTTATTTAAGCTTTATTTTATCTCTAAAATAAGAGAGAGAATGAGAGTTGGGGGTGGGGAGAAGGGCAAAGAGAGAGGGAGAGAATCTGAAGCAGACTTTGTGCTGAGTGTGGAGCCTAACACAGGACTTGATCTCATGACCCTGAGATCCTGATCTGAGCCAAAATCAAGAGCTGGATTCTCAACCAACTGAGCCACCCAGGTGCCCCGAGAGATTGTTTCTGAAGCAGAACCCAGGGGACAACATCTTCCTCAGTATCTTTAGAAATCACTGAGTCAACACTCATTTGGTCCCATTGTCAAGTCTTGTAGGTCTGTTCTTGGTGACCTCCTTTTGCACTCTACGCAGAAATAGGAGACTAAGGTCGGCATTGCCCTCTATTTCCTTTTCATGAAGCTACAATCAGATGTTGTCAGTGAAGTTAGGAAACTGATACATGTAGGTTTCCAGAAGGAAAACCCATGTGGGTAAAGCAAGGAATCATTAATTTTTTCAGTGACATTTGGTCAGATTGGTTACTTTGTCACAACATGATCGGGATCTCTTTTAGTCTTCCCGTGAAAATATGTGTATTTTGGGATTCAAAGTCACATGAATCTTTGCCTGGCAGAAATGTAAATGTTTTGAGAAGGCTGTGTCTTTGTGATTTTGAGCCACTGCAGAGACTGAGGGACCCGTGGAGGAAGGATGGATGACGCATGCTGATACTCTGGGCAATTTCTAACTCTGACGAGACACAGATATCTCCCTCCCTCTTCCACACCTTCCGCCACCTTCAGAAGACGCCGGGATGTTGGGGGCCATGGAGAGAATGTTCCCTTTTCCCTGATTCTGGCCCACTATGTCAAGGGACTGAGGAGCTAGCAGAGAGCCCCAATTTAAACCCAAACAATGGTTTACACCATTATAACGTCTTCACTCCTTTTTGGGTAGGCTTGGGACCATATGAGGTGATCTTGGGTTCCTTTGTGAATTTTGAGCTGTATATCTGACCCCCATGGACAGTCCATAAGTATCCTCAGAACAGGGCTGTCCATCTCTCTGATCCCTGTGACTAAGATGGAGGAAAAGAACAAAGAGAACCAAGCTTCATATGGGGGTTCATATGGGGGTTCAGATGGTTGTTATTACTGAAATCTGGCTGACCACTATTAGTCAGAATGGGGGAAGGAACATGCATTCCTGCTTTTCTTATTCTCATTCTCCAATCCAGCAGGTCCACTTGAATGCCCACAGACTGCACCAGGTTGAGGTTACACACTTGGCCAGTGTTGTTCACAGTGTGTAGACACATACCGGGGAGGCATTGAGCTGCTGGGTGGAGCCCTGAACTTGGTGGCAGGAGACCAGGTCTAGCTCTGCCACCTGTTAGCTCTGTGGCCTTTGGCAATTTCTCATCTCCAAGAAGTGGTTGTATCACAGTACTGTCCACATCTTTGAGGTATGGTGAGGTTCAAGCGAGAATGATGGTTGAGAAAGGAATACCACTTTGAGGGTTAGGGTTGGTTCTGAGGGCTAAAACTTGATGGCCACAGGAAAGTTGAGTGGGATCAGGTCTTGTCCAGAAATGTGAAAACCCAGATAATCACAGACTTTGGGTATGTTAGGGCTGGATGGAAATGTAGCAAATATTGACTCCAACTCTTCCATTGGACAAATGAGGAAATTGAGTCTCAGAGAAGGGAAGTCCTTGAAGGGTTGTCTTGGGCCATTTGAACAGCCCAAGAGAGGCCCTGGAGAGATGTAGACCCCATAGTGGGACCACATCCCTTGCAGTGAGATGGCCCCAGGGGCCCAGAGACTCTTATTTTCCAGATGAAGAGCATGAAAATCACCTTGACATGCCAAGGGGGTGGAAAAATCCTGCTGATTCAAGTAGTAGAACCAACGATCCAAAAGAGAGAGGGCCGATCTGGAAGGTCTGACCCTCACGTGAGGAACAAAGGCCAAGAAAGTGGATCAAGGGCAAGATCTAGAGGGTTCTACCAATTTTTATTCATTCTGAGAAGTCCCTTGACCTTATGAACACAGGTCAGCATTGGTCAACTTTTCCATGTCCCAGAGAAGCCTGAGGTTCAGACATGACTGGTGATGGTGGCCCCTCTGGGGTGGGTTGGGGGACACTAGGAAGTTGTGACTTAGAGCCAGTGCCTGCTGGAGGGTTCTTTCTTCATGACGGATTGTGCTGGTGGAGAATTATAGGTGTGGACAAGCCTAACCTTAGAGGCTACAACTTTACAGGGCGTGAATAAAGGCTGATGCATGATGCCTGCCAACAAAATGAGGGGCAGCACAAGCTCTTGGCCTCACCCAGAGAGGCCTTGACATGTTCAGTGGGGTCAGGGCTGCCCATGTTGCTCAGGAGGGAGGAGGCAGCATATGGGAGACAGCAGCAAGTGCGAAACCCAGGTGCTAACTCAGAAGAATAGAAGCCTCTTCTTTCCGAAGACTCAGATACATGGTTTGGGACAACTGACATCTGCGACTCCAGTCACCCAGGGACAACTGGGGAGGGACAGCTGTGTCTTGCTACCTCTGGAATGTTGGCAACACCGGCCTCAGGAGGGAAAATAATCTCCCACTCTCTCGCTCTCCGAGCCACCCCCTACGAACCCACCAGCTCTGCAATCCTCTCTAGCAAGATGTGTCTGTGTGTGGCACTGTTCTCCTTGACATTGATGGCACTTCTTCCTGTCAGACCTACATAGTGAATTACAGCAGAACACGAGTTCTAGCGTCTTTCTTAGAAGAAAGTGATTCCTCCCTTCATTTCTCTTGTCCACTGGATGTAGGGTGGGGCCTGACTGAAGAGATGGAGACATGCCAGTGGAGGACCAGGGCTGCAAGATTGGAGCTCTTGGTCTGTGTGGGAGGAGGGGGAGAAGGTGGCCCTCCGTTTTCCTTGGACTTGCAATCTGATGGATTCAAGGACTCTCACTGGGCTGAGAAACCACAGTGGGAGGTCTGCTGTCACTTATGTACGTGCTGGGAAAATGGGGATCTGGGAGACGTAGTGCAGAAGACTCTGCATTTTGTTCTGAAGCATGGACTGTTGAGGGAATGGCCACGCTCTCTCCAGAAGCAGCCCTTACGCATGCCCAGAAGGATCTGGAACTGCTGTAAATCTGCTCTTCCTGAAGGACTGGGCCGTCCTTGGCTCCTGTCAGGGAGGGCAGTCTACTTCGAACCTCTGAAATGGGGTCAGTTTGGGGAGTTGAGTCAGAGGGAATGCCATCTCTCACCCTGGAGCTGGGCCAGGACACAGGGGTGGACTTTTCTAAAAATAAGCCATTCATGTTTGGACACCATGCTTCTGTCTCCTCAGAGACCTGGTCCTCAGTGCCAGGCCAACTCATGTGGCACCCTGCACATGGAGGCCAGGGCCTGGCTCAGGAGAGAGAAGCCTCTCTGGACTCGTTTTCTGACAGGCTGGGTGCAGTGCAGGTGGTGCTGGGCGATGGTCTCAGCATCACAGCCTGGACCTCAGCTGAGTGGGAGCAGCTGCCCAGGCCGAGAGCCCCCTCCAAGGGGTCTCCCCCCCGGGGGCTGTCTCTTCAGGCCCTGTGCTGGCTCCCCCGCTCGTAGAAGCTAAGCTATCTCCCCCCGTCTGGTCCCCTCGAGCCCTGACACTCCTCGTCATCCATGGGGGTAGGAGGTTAGGGATGTGAGCAGCTTTAGCCCCATGAAAAGAACATTGCTACTATTTTTTAAATGAAAAGGTGGGGTGTACTCATTATTTAAAAAAAAAAATCAGACATAAAAAGAAAAGTATAAAGAGGAAATTAAGAGATTACCTGTGATCTCTCCCCTTCCACAACTGTCTAGAGAAAATAGATGCATTTTTCTACACAAATATGCACACTTAGTAGACTGTATTTTTCTTCTATGCGAATGGGATTAAGTCAACATTTTCCAGCCAGTTTTCTTACTTAGTAATACATCATGACAACTTTCTACAGCAACAATTAGAGATTTGCATAATAATTTTAATAGCTGCATAGAGAGGAATCATCATTTAACCTAGGGGTCGGCCGACCTTCTGTCAAGGACTAGATGGTAAACATTTTCAGTTTTGTGGGCCAGATGTCTCTACTGCAACTGCTCAGCTCTGCAAGTGATAGTCAAAATGGTCAAAGAGGATATGTAAATTATGTAATGAACAGGTGTGGCTATGTTCCACAAAAACTTTATTTACAAAGATAGGTCTTCGACTGGTTTTGGGATTATATGTGCTTTTGTGTGTGTGTGTGTGTGTGTGTGTGTGTGTTAAAATCCAGCGTGTGTAAGTATGTGACCGTGTGTGTATATTCACATGTACATGATCACATAAATACACACACACAGGATTCTCAACACACACCTTCACACAGGATCCAGACACACACACAAACACACATGTCCTTGTCTGATGGCATCTGTAGGATAAGTTATAGGATGCATTTTTCTGTGAGCTCAGAGGGAGGCTTGCAAACCAACTGCAGATCCTGTTGGCTCTAATGAAACTGTATCTCTTACTTTTCTAAGAAATGCATTTTGAGGGGCGCCTGGGTGACTCAGATAGGTAAGCGTCTGCCTTCAGCTCAGGTCATGATCTCAGGGTTCTGGGATGGAGCCCCGAATCGGGCTTCCTGCTCAGCAGGGAGCCTGCTTCTCCCTCTCCCTCTGCCCCTCCCCCCTGCTTGTGTGCTCTCTCTCTCGCTCTCTCTCGAATAAATAAATAAATTCTTAAAAAAAAAAATAAAAGAAATGTATTTGACCACGCCTTGGCTGCAAAAGCACATTGAAAAAGAGTGTTTCAGGCCTCCTGGGCCGGTACCCTGCTACCATTATTGAACTCCCCTGCCAGAAGGGCTTCCCCAGGAGCTCTGTTTCTGATGGCTGTCAGCTTCCCCGCTTGGCTCCCCGTGGAGAGAAGTTGACTCCCTCCAGGACAGCGCCGTTGGGGGGACCTAGGTGCCATAGGAGCCCTGCAGCTCCCCTGTTCTCTCAGAGACATACATGGGCGCAGGCTTTTTATAGAATTCCCCTTAGAAGCAGGGGACCTGATTGAAAAGGCTGAGGACAGCTCTGCTTTCTAGGGTTTTTTTTCTTCTGTAGGAGAAGCAGAGGCTGGCCCAAGAAGCACATTCCAGGAGCCCCGGTGCGAAGGGGTCCAAGGTGGTGTCCTGCTCGCAGGTACACTGCTCCCTCCACTGATTCTGTGAGGTCGGCGTCCTAAGGAGCAGCAGGACAGGAGCTTGGAGAGCTGGTCACAAAGGGGTCGTGCTGGTGGAAGAAAGCTCAGAGCTCTGCAGGCAGGGAAGGGCGTGTGTTGGCACAAAAGGAGAAGGAGTGGTTCCAAAGGCGCAGTGAGCGGGGACAGAAGGAGAGGGCTCCAGGGCCCGGTGGGCTCGCTCTCACCTCTGTGGGCTGCAGGCCAGCCCCTGAGCTTCTCCGGGCCTCGGACTCCTCATCCGTATTGAGAGGGCTCACCTTCTATCTGATTCTGTGAGGAGCATGAGTAGAACATGCAGGTAGAAAGGGGTGCATAGGCTTGTGCAAATGTACATATGCATACACATGTGTGTTTATGGGCATGTGTGTGTGTGTGTGTGTGTGTGTGTGTGTGTGTAGCAAAAACGCAGTCCTTTCCATTTATGACTGACTAGCATGAGGCAGGCTTGCCAGTCCTCTGGCATCGTCTGTGCCTGTGATGACCTGTGACATGGGGACAGGTGTTTGGTAGCCTAGAGCTGAGGCCAGAGAAGTGGGGTGTGGGGCTGATGGGGTCTTTGCACACAGTTCAGTTCTTCCCGGGAGCCACCAGGCCCGGCTTTGAAGGCCTCCAGGGGCCATTCCAAATAGAACTCGTGGATTGTTTGTTTGAAAGTCTGAGAAGCTGCCCTTGAAGGTTTAGATCAGCTTGTGTGATATTTGCCCTTGAGGAGTGGGAAAACAGTGTCTGAGGATCCGGTGACTTACAGTAAATCCTTCACGGAGTGAAGGGGGGCCAGACCCCGGTGGGATGCGGGGCTCTGTACTCCTGACAATCTCTGCAGGCTTCCTCCCGCACCTGTGTGCTCCTTGTCCCCATGTTCTCTGGAAGTGAATGAATTATGTTCCCCCTTGCCCAGGCTTGTCAATTGTTCTGGCTTTCAGCTCTGAAAAGGAAAAATGCCTCCCTGGGCCCGCACTGTTGTCTTGTTATGTAGGGGCCAACATCTGCATTGCTGCTCGACTAGGTAGCAGGAAGCTTTTTGGCAAAGGATATTAGTTCTTAAATGTCATCGAGGACGATTTATTAATATTGTTCATGTTGTCTCATATAGTAGGACTTCCATCTTTTTTAAGGCTGAATAACATTGGACTGTATTGTATATACCGCACTTTCTTTATCCATTCATCTGTTGAACATTTTGGTTGTTTGCATATCTTGGCTGTTGTGAATAATGCTGCAATGAACATAGGAGTGTGGATATTGCTTCAATATCTTGATTTTGGGACACCTGGGTGGCTCAGGTGGTTCTGTGTCTGGCTCTTGGGTTTGGCTCAGGTCATGATCTCAGGGTTGTGAGATCGAGCCCCGTGTCAGTCTCCGTGCCCCGTGGAGAGTCTGCTTGAGATTCTCTCCCTTTGTCCCTCTCCCCACTTTCTCTCCCCACCACCTCTCAAATAAATAAATAAATCGTCAAAAAAAATGATCTTGATTTCAGTTCTTGTATGCATACCCTTAAGTGGAATTGCTAGATCATAGAGTAGTTGTATTTTTAATTTCCTTAGGCGCCTCCATACTGTTTTTCATAAAGGCTGCACTATTCAGTATTCCTACCAACAGTGTGGAATGGTTCCCCTTTCTTTACATCCTCGCTAAGACTTGTCTTTTTTTAATTTTAATTTTTTTTATAATAGTCATTCTGATATGTGTGAGGAAATATCTCATTGTGGTTTTGATTTGCATTTCCCTGATGATGAGTGATGTTGAGCATTTTCTTTTTTTCTGTTTTAAAGATTTATTTGTCAGAGGGAGAGAGAAAGAGAGAGAGAGAGAGAGCATGAGTGAGGGAGCCGTAGGCAGAGGGAGAAGCAGGCTTCCCGCTGAGCAGGGAGCCTGACGTGGGGCTCGATCCCAGGACTCTGGGATCACGACCTGAGCCAAAGGTAGATGCTTAACTGACTGAGCCACCCAGGCATCCCGATGTGGAGCATTTTCTTATGTACCTGTGATTAGCTCCATTTTAGATAGAAGAAACTGAAGCCCACATTGGTTAAGGGGGCCCTTCCTAGGGTCCCACTATCAATAAACAATATAGCTGAAGTTTGAATGTGACCAGAGATCCTGGCAACGTGACCATTACACTAAACTTAGTGCTTCATCCCAACGGCCCCTGCTATAGGCTGATTGTGTCCCCCTCAAATTTGTATGTTGAGATCGTAACGCCCAATGTAATGTCATTGGGAGGCGGGGCCTTTGGGAGATGCTTAGGTCACCAGGGTGGAGCCCTCATGTGTGGATTAATGTTCTTGTAAAAGAGACCCCACAGAGCTCCTGAGCCCTACCATCCTGTGAGCACAGCCGTTGGCCGTCTGCAACCTGGAAGAAGGTTCTCACCAGAACCTGACCATGCTGGCGCCTTGATCTTGAACTTCTAGCCTCCAGAGCTGCGAGAAATAAATGTCTGTTGTTTGCAAGCCACCCAGTCCATGTTAGCCCTCATGGATTAAGACACCCCCTTGAGTAATTAGGCTGGAGAGAAGCAGGGCCAATGTTTGGGAGAATGACATGGTGGGTTCGTGTCCTGGAAAGGCGTTAAGCTTGACCGAGGGCGCACCTGGGTCCTGGGCTTATGGAGGGGCCACAGGGTTGCTGAAACAGGCTGGTGGCAAGGACCCTTAGAGTGAGGCAGTAGGACAGGATCTGGACCCAATCCGAGTCTCCACAGGGCAGCATGGAGGATCCAGAGGAAGCTGACACAGGGTTCTGAAGGGAGGTGGCCCATTGGAGAGATGGAGCAACGATCGCCCTGTTTCTCACATGACGGAAGCCATTCACGTGACTCCGGGCTGCCATGTGGGGAATGAGTGCATGAATGTAGTAGAGCCATTAGGAGTTTCCTTCACTGCTCCAGGGGCGAGGTGATGGTGAGAAGTTGTCCACAAGTTTTGCAACAGATGCTGACAATAATGCCATCCTTGCTGACATCAGAAGTGAGGGGGCAAGAGGATAGTCAAAGATGACTGGGGTGCTTTGCTCTGAATAGGAGTATTGTTTACTGAAGTATGGAATGGGGGCACCTATGAGTCTGAGGCTCTGGAGTGACATCAAGGCTAGAGATACAAATCTGAGGATCATCAGGAAGAAATGACATTTCAGGTGACAGAGTGAGAGCACTTTGCCCCAGGGTTGGTTCCCTGGCTCCAGATGACTCTTCTGAGGATTTTTTGCTACAAAGGAAAGAAAAGAAATGGAGAGCATGGTGGGTCGAATTGTGTCCCCTGCAAAGACGTCGAAGTCTTAAGCCCCAGTACCCATGGATGTGACCTTATTTGGAAATAAGGTCTTTGGTGATGAGGTCATTAGGACAGGTGCTAATCCTGTATGACTGATGTTCTTATAAAAAGATGATTTGGACACAGACACAGATACCTACAGAGAGAAGAGGATGTGAAGAGACACAGAGAGGTGATGGCCATTGACAAGCCAAGGAGAGAGGCCTGGAACAGCTTTTCCTTCCCAGTCCTTAGAAGGAACGCGCCCTGCTGACAACTTGATCTTGGATTTCTGGCCTCCAGAACTGTGAGACAATAAATTTCTGTGGTTCAAGTGGTCCAATCTGTGGTTCTTTGTTACAGGAACCCTAGCAACTACTCCTGGGAGGTAGCTGAGACAGACATGGAGTTTACTGCAGGTCTTTTAAGAGGGGAGATGGAACAATATGTTTATAGGAAAATGGGAGTGATCTGGGGTTGAGGGAAAAATGGGGGATGTGGGTGAGCAAAGGGGTGGGTTTCTGAAAAGAGCGGGTTCTCTGTATCTTGGGCCTTTGCACATGTGGCCCCAAGACTCTATCTACCTTCCCAGGCCTCACTGGATGGGCCACCTCTCTAGGGGGCCTGGAACTGTCCCCTGTTCTCCAGGCACATTCACATTTCCCCATTCATGCACTTTCCACCCACTGCCTTGGGATGCTGAACCTAACAGAGTCCAGCCATGGGAGGGGCTCTGTGAACACACTTTCCACAGATGAATGTGAGTTCCTTCTGGAATGTTTTTGTCCACATGGCACTGGTTTTAGAACTCATTTTGGAAATTGGTCCTGGCACGCTCCTGTCTCTCCAGACCAACGTTGGTTTTGTCCTGTGTTTATTCAGTACTTTGGGGGGTTATAAATCTGGAGACAGCTCCACCATGAACTTTTAACTGGGGCTGACCCTGTGAACTGTGTAACCTTGAGCGAGCTACTTAACCTCTGTGACCCTTGGTTTTTCCATTAGTCAAATGGGGTAAAGAACTGCCCTTTCTCTGCCCCACGGATGTGGATGTGGTGGCTGCAGCTAAGTTCTGAAGCAGAAACTTGGGTATGTGGATTCATGGGTCTGTGTGGGCTCTAAATTAAAGGCACAATCAGTGGGTTTCTGAGAGAAGACCTGGTATGTATACGTGTAAGGAGGGGGCAGATTTAGTCACTCAATACTCTTTATTTAGAACTCTGAATTTTTTAAATTTTTAATTAAAGAAATTTGAATTGTGGCAAAATGCACATGACATTGACCATCTTAACCATTTCTAAGCATAGAGTTCAGTGGCTTTAAGTATCTCACATTAACAATCCAGGAATTTTCATCATCCCCAACTGAAACTCTCTCCCCATTAAATAGTAAGCCCCCATTCTTCCACTCCCCCTCCAGCCCCTGGCAAATGCCATCTCCCTCCCTCCTTCCCTCCCCTTCTCTTCCTTTCTTTCTTCCTCCCTCCCTTCCTCCCTCCCCCTCTCTTTCTTTCGTTCTTTTCCTTCCTTCTTTCTTTTCTTTTCTTTTCTTTTCTTTTCTTTTCTTTTCTTTCTTTCTTTCTTTCTTTCTTTCTTTCTTTCTTTCTTTCTTTCTTTCTTTCTTTTAGAGAGAGAGGGCACACAGGCATGAAAGGGGAAGAGGAGGAGAGGGAAAGAGATTGGGAAAGGGAGAGAATCTCAAGCAGAATCCCCCCTGAATGTGGACCCTGATGCAGAGCTCCATCTCACAACCCCAAGATCATGACCTGAGCCGAAATCAAGAGTCAGATGCTTAACTGGCTAGGCCACCCAGGCACCCCTCCACCATCCTACTTTCTGTCTCTATGAATTTGATTACTCTAGGGACCTTGTAAGAGTGGACTCATATGGTGTTTTTCCTTCAGAGACTGGCTTATTTCACTTAGTGTAATGTCCTCAAGGTTCATCCATGTTATAGGCTGGGTCAGAATTTTCCTCCTTTTTAAGGCTGAATAATATTCCATTGTATGGATATACCATAGTTAGTTTATCCATTCATCTCCTGATAGACATTTAGGTATTTTCTCCCTTGGCTGATATGAATAATGCTGCTATGAATACAAATTAGCCATCAGAAATATGAATTTTATGTTACAGCTAGAGTCCAGTAGTTTGATTCATCTCAGTGTATAGGAAACCTGGATTCATCTGGGAGTTACCAGGAGTTACTCCTGCACAGTCTATGCTTTTAACTATTTTTTCTTTTCTTTTCTTCTTCTTCTTTTTTTTTTTTTTTTACATTTCCACAAGGTCTTTTGTTTGAGAGGGTTAAACATTAGATAATTTGAGGTATTATGGTTTTGGAGTTAAGGCCACTTTTGTGTTTTTTTCCTGGAAGATCATCTGTTTTATCTCCACTTGACTTTTTTGAAATGCTGGAACTGTTCTTTGATTGAACTTGAAGCTTCTTTTTTTTTTCTTTGACATTTATATGACTGAGGGTGGAAAAATAAGACCTTTGCTTATTAACAAAATGAATCAATCTCTTTCCCCCATGGGAAATTGAAAACAATTTAGAGAATAGAGTAAACTTCAGATTTTCCTGTGATGTGAATTTTGTTGACCTTTCCTGGAGGTAAGATTTAAGGGAGAGCTGGCTGGGCTTGACAGAGGGTGATGGAGCCATGTGCCCTCAGATTTCACCCTTGGTTGCCATGCTCTTTCCAACTAGAAGTGCCTTGCTCCTGGCCACTTGTCTGCAGAGAGAGCAAAGCTGGGGCCCAGAGAGGTTCCATGTATTAACAAGGGTCACCCAGGGAGCTAGTGACCGAGGGAAAGTAGTGCTCAACCTAGCCGTCTTCATTAAGTGGTAGGGGACACCTGTTCCAAATAGTAAATTCTCAGAGGCAGTGGTGGTTTATTGTTTGGTATCTCTCTTCCTTTTTACTTGTATGTGCCAGATGTGTTTGGGGGAAATTCCCCATGAGACCAGCGCATAGTTAACACCTCCTTTGTCTGACCGTGTCACATGTTCCCCCTCTGGAGATGGTGGGGGCCCGGAGTTTCCAGCCGGCTTGATCTCGGTGGCACAGTGTCGGTGGCCGGTGTTTGGGGAGGCCTACCTGGCCTGTGCCTGGCCTGGGAGTGGGAAGTAGAGAATAAACAAAGCAAAGACACTGTGTTGGAAACAGGACTGCAGAGCTGAGAAGATACTTAGAAAAGTGGCCTCGGGCCAGCTCCTACTCTCTCCAAATATGCCAGGAATGCTGGGCCCAGAGAAAGGGGGCAAAGCCCTGGATAGAGCAGCCCACGACCAGGGCACACTCCTAGCTAGTCTAGTGAACAAAGCTAAAGGACACTCCTTAGCCCCAAATAAAAGCAGATCAGAACTCAAAAACAATTGTTGCTAACATTTGTGTTCCTATTGGATGAACACCTCTAAAACCAAATCTCTTTGTTTTCTCAGCAGCTCTGTTTTGGTTGAGGAGGCAACTCAGAGGACCCTTGAGAGAGGGTTTGTTTGAGCTCATATAGGGAGTGAGCGGGGCTGAGGTAGAAATCTGCATTTTCCCATTTGGATGGCGAGTGAACTGTTTGGTGCCAGGAATTACTTTCCCAGTTTGAGCCCAAGATCAGATCCTGACGGGGGACAGAAGGTCAAAGGGTACACCAGTGAAGGAGGAGAACAAAACAAAAACAGGAAGTGGCCAGCTCAGGGATTTTCCATGGGAAGGCTGGGAAACATGTCCGGATATAAAGAGAAAAAGGAAGAAAATGGGCACCTCCGAATCTTTTGGAACCTGCTTGAGATGTTGTGAAACCAGTTCTCAGGAGGAGCCAGCTTGGTGGAAGTGTGGCGGGGGTCCCAGGTCACCCAGTTGGGAGCCTGAGCCTGGATCACATTGGCTCCTCCTTGGCTGATCACCAGATCTTTCATTGCCTCTGTTCTCCTTTTGGAAGGAGAGTTTGTCATCTCTTGAGTCCCTTGGAGAGGTGTGTTCACATGTGTCCTAATGCTGATGCATGAAAAGGAGTCCGTAACCCAGAAAACTCACCTCTGAGCAGGAATCCACAAAGGGTGTTTCTGGTGTATAGGGGCATACCATATTTACAACTAATGTCATACAAATGGAAAAACACCTGCCTCTCACTTTTAGGACTAACTGACTCAGTCCTTTTGCTACCAGAATTTGGAAAGGGCAAGGCCAGAGAGGGGGCTGGGCAAAGCTGAGGGAGGCTGTTCTGCCATCTTTTCTCAGCTTCAATTCTGTCCCTCCCTTCCTGTCCTAATCAGGACAGGGGCAGACTCACTCTTAGAAGACTGCTCTGTCATCTCTCTCTCTCTCTGCCTTCTCAGAACAGTGAAGTTCTGTTGGGCAGGGGAGTGGCGGGTCCTGTGTAGAGATCCAACAGAGGAAAGAGTCCTCGTTGTTGTTGTCAGTCTTCTCTTTTATATAAGAGCAGAGGACATATGTCCTAGATTGGGATCCCGTGCTCTGGCAGTGGCCACCCCATCCCTCACAGGACCTGACTCGGAATCTCCCTCAACTGTGCTTCTTGATTTGAACTGAAGAGGTTCTTTGTCATCAACAGAAAGGGAAAATAAAAAAAAAATCTCCAGTCCTTCCTGGCCACGTTCTGTCTTGAGATCTTATTTTAGTCCCTAGTTAATCAAGGAGTCAGAATTTTAGGTAAAAAGAGGAGACTGTGCCAGCATGTTTCCTAAAACCTTTTATGCAAATGAGCCAGTAAAGTATCTTGTAGTCAGCCACCAGAGGTCAAAGGTCACCCCCCATGTTTGACAATTATTTTGCTCAAAATAGATGGTGAGCAGGACTGCAGGAAATGAGATGCAGCACCGTCAATTCATGTGTGAAAGTTTCCAATTAAGAATTCAAAGAACTTGTTGTTTAATGAAAAAGTGAAACAAATTCCCTTCATGTGTTTCCCCACTTGCTTGGTGGTCCCTGACTTGGAGCTGGGTCCGCAGAAATATGGCTGTCTCTCAGCTCACCTGATAGAAGGGGGAGTGTGGCAAGTGATTTTATGACCAGAAGCAAAACCTGAAGTAAGGGGAATGTAGTTGATCCGATCCTTTAGTTTCAGGTTGGCAAACTACTGCCTGGGCCAAATATAGCCCACGGCCTATTTTGATAAATAAAGTTTTATTGAAAACACAGCCATGCCCATTTGTTCCTCTACTATCTGTGACTGCTTTCACAGTACGGGAGACAAGAGAGTTGTATAAGGGAGTTGAATAACTGGGACAGAGACCATATGGCCTGTAAAGCCAAAATATTTTCTTTCTGTAAAATTTCCTTACAGAAAGTTTGCCAGCCCATACTCTAGTTCATTGGTTCTTCTTCTTGTTGTGTAATGGGATCCCTTTGAAAATGTGATGAATGCTTTATATACACCCCCTTATAGAAAAATAGATGACCTCCTGGTTAAGAATGCCTACGTGTAACGCTAAGTAGACCTTTCTACAGAGCCTGGGATCATGGTAGTACATTCTGGACTCCTCACAGGAGAAGTTTTTGAGAGTGTGAAGGACACCTTCTGCACCAGTACCCACCTCCCCCCTCTGTGCTGGTCCCAGTTGTGATCAAGCAAAAAGAACCTCGGATTGCAGTTCAGGGGACACAAGTCCTCTTCTGGGCTCTGTTGCCCTTAAGCTATGGGACCTTGGGCAAGTCACTTCACTTTCTCTGTGCCTGGGTTCCATCATGTATCAAATGAGAGGTCCAGAATGGATACTGAAAAAAATTTTTGGTATTGAGGTGTAATTGACATATAACATTGTATTGGTTTCAGGCACACAACATAATGATTTGATATCTTTATATATTGGGAAATGATCACCACAATAAGTCTAGTTAACATTTGTCACTGCCCAAAGTTAATTTCTAGGACTTACTCGCTTGGCAACTTGCAGCTGTGCTCTACAATATTATTGACTAGGGTCACCATGCTGTACATTGCACCCCCATGACTCACCTATTTTATAACCAGAAGTTTGTACCTCTTGACCTCCTTCATCTATTCCACCCACTCTTCTGGCAATCATAGCTCTGTGCTCTATATTTATGATTGTTGTTTTGTTTTGGTTTGTTTTTTGCCTGGTTTTGCTTTTTAGATTTTACATCCAAGTGATATCATACTCTTTCTCTGTGTGTGTCTTTCTCTGACTTATTTCACTGAACGTAATGCCCTCAAGGTCCATCCATGCTATCACAAGTGATGAGATTTCATTTTTATGGCTGATTAATATTCCATTGTATGGCTCTCTCTCTCTCTCTCTCTCTCTCTCTCTCTTTCATATTCTTTATCCCTTTATCCATCAACAGACTCTTAGGTTGTTTCTAGAATAGATGGTCTGCTTAAAGATCTTTCTGGCTTTAGGTTTCTGTGCTCTTCAAGGGCCTAGAATTTATTTCTGGAGCTGAGTAGTTAGGGTGTTGTGATTCATGTATATTCAAAACATCTGAAATCTGCCTGGCCACCCAAATATGTCTGTGTTAATTAATTTGCTTAATTACATGCACTGAAATCTGGGATTTAATGACCACTCTGGATATTTAGCACCTGTGGGAGAAAACCCTCACATGTGCTAATATCCACCCAACCCTGGTCAGCCATCCTGATAAATGGAATTGGCACACAGGGGCTGGTTAAAAGAGCACAGACGCATCCAGTTCAACTCATCAGAACTTAGGAGAAACAATGTAGAACCCAAACCCTCCTGGTAGAATGGTCCACAATAACATCTTCTAAAGGTGTTTCTTTATTTGAGAGAGAGAGAGTGCACATAGGGGAAAGGCAAAGGGAGAAGGAGAGAGAGAATGTCAAGCAGACTCCATGCTGACCAGAGTCTCACATGGGGCTCAGTCTCACGACCCTAAGATCATGACCTGAGCCACTCGAGAGTTGGCCGCTTCCAGGTGCCCTGCACGATAACGCGTTCTACCAGAACGAATACCTGTAACTTCTCTTGGGCAGAGATGGCCTTCCAGGAAAACAGGTTTTGCATTTGTGTTGATTTTGGTTTTCAAATGAAAATAAGTATATATTTTCATCGATCATAAGAATGCATCATATTTCTTGTAGCTACTTTGAAGAAGTACAGAAAATATGAGGAAGAAGGTAAAAATTACCCTGAAATCCAACTGTGCAGAGATGAGCACTGCTAACAATTGGATAAACCTTCCAGGGGTCTCTTGCAGGCACACACACCATCGACACACAATTACCTGAAAGGGCTATACATATTTTGTCTCCTACATTTCATTTATCAAAGTGCCCCATGCTAATAATACTGTTCTGTGGCTTTGGATATAGAATTCCAGCATGATTTTTAATGGCCGCACATTATTTTATCCAACATACTATACTTCACTGGCTCAATCACATCTAGGTTATTCCAATTTGTGTGTGTGTGTGTGTGTGTGTGTGTGCGTGTATTTATTTACCACACCATGGTGACTATCTTGTACTTACATTTTGTGCATTTTGCTGCTCATTCAGCTAAGGACAAATTCCTGGCCTTGAAATTGAGGACTCAAAGGTTACTCATTAATAATTGCAATGCACAGGGTCACATTGCCTCCAGAGCCTGCATAGTAACACTTTAGGTCCACCGGTAGTAGAGGAGAGTCCCCAGTCCCACTCCTTGGCCAACCCTGGCTGTTGTCATTGTTGATATGTAGAGTTTTGGTCAATCTGCTTGGTTAAAAGTGACCTAATATTGTGGTGTTGACTTGCATTTTCTACATCATTTTACTTCTGAGTGGCACTGTCTGTGATTGAGCAGGGGGAGAAATGATGACTTTCTATCAGGTTCTCATTACTACGTGAGAACCTAAGCCTGGCAGGAGGGCAGACAGATATTGTTAAGGGGAGTCAGGAGCCTAGCATGAAGAATTGGATCCTGGAGGACCATAATCTTTCACTGAGTTATTTACTCTTAGGCTCACTTGCAGCTACTTTTGGGCACCTGTTGAATGGCATCTAGAAGGCCACAGGGTTCCAGTCATAAAGGGGCTTGGATGACAGGGAGGACATCTGGGCCATAATTGCAAGGCTACGTGTGGGCAGAGAGCTGGCTCCCCGTGTCCCCACTGGAGGCTTTGCTCCGTCCTCTGATCGCATCCTCTGATTCCATCTCCCACGGCCTCCAGTGGGTCTTCTCATTTCTCTTCTCCCAGGATTGGAAGACATCAGCTTCGCTTTAGCTAATGCCACCCAGAAATCTGCTGGAAAGCTCAGAAATGCCTAATGCTTGCTGCCTGTGACCTTGTGCAAGGATGGGTCGGGAAGTGGAGGGCATCCAGCAGGGCCGACAGTGGAGAAGTCCAGTGTCTGGAGTGGCAGCTCTGTCCAGCAGCATTTGCTGTGGCCTCGGGCCAAGATGACCAACAATTTCAAGGGAGGGAGAGGGCTGCAGCACTGAGTCGTTCCTTCTAGGTCTGGTGCTCAGTGGTTTCCTGCCTTGCTGAAGGGCCATTGCTCAGTGGTGATGATTCATGGCGTTTGGACAGTGTGGCTGTGTTCGGAACAGGGAAGTGAAAAATAGCACAGCCCAGGGCAGCGCAGGACAGGATAGGGGCAGTCACAAGATGCGAAGCTTTACTTTGGAAAATGCAAGGGGGGGGTGGTTGAGGGAGTCACAGTGAAGTCGGTCGTGGTGGCTCAGGCTTCGTGAGTGTGGGCCTGCTTGCTCTTCTTCGGGGCATCAACTTTTCCGAGTGGCGGTCGCTAAGCTGTCCCTTGGAAGTGGCTGCTGGTCTTGGCCGAGCCGCTGTGGGTAGGAGGAAGTGGATGGGTGATTCAGTGAGTGTCAGCTTCCTCTCTGACTCAGGATTGGATCCGTTTCTTAGGGTGGTGCCAGGGGGCCCCGTGTGGCTTTAGCTGGATTCTTTGAAATTGAAGTCAAAACCGGAGGCTCTGCCCTGGTGGTTGCTGGCCCTCCTTTGACCCTTTGGGATGAGTAAGGGGATTAAGCTGGATTCTGTGGCCTCCCTCCCAGCCTGGGTAAGCCCTTCTGAGTCGAGGCCTTCCTGTGGTTCCAGCGGATGGAGACCAGCAAAGGGCTGAGCCACAGCCATCTCCCGGGTCTCGGCCCACGGCGGGGGCTGCCTCGTATTTGGGAGCTGTGTTTGGGGGAGCAGCTGGGTTCTGGGGGGCTCAGCCCCGGCAGGTGTTAGACTGATGGAGGAAGCAGTTGACTGCCTGCAGCTGCCGGCTCTCCTGGCTCCATTTGTCCATGCAGCCAGCGGTGGTTGGGAGAGGGCCCGATGTGCAGCTGCTACCTTGCCACGAAAAGAGTCGTGATTGGCTTTTGATTCTGAGCTTTCCAAGGATCTGTCTTTAGGGTGCTGCCTAAATGGCCCTCACTGCTCTTACCTGAAACCTGTTCTAAGAAACACTTCAATTACCCAGATAATTGCCTCTGCCTGAGAGTCCATAATCATAAAAGCACTGGCTGGGTAAAGACTTCAAAATTCTCTCAGAACCACCACAGGGGTTCTGTATTCCAGTGGCCTGAGTCACCTTGGAGGACAGTCTCCCTTTCCAGGTCAGTTCGGTCCACCTGTCTCCCCTCCATTCCCTCCTGTTTCCATGGCCGGAGCAGAGGGCAGCTGGTCTCACTCAGGCGGGGTGGCCAACATCCAGTCGCCAGGGTATTTAATGAGGACTCTATTATTAGTCACACACAGGAGAAGCGCGACTCAAACCCGTTGGGGCTTCTAAAAAGGAGCTCTGTGTGACAACTGGAGAAGGCGGGGGAGGGGCCCTGAGGACACCTGCAGCTGGGACCTGACCCCGCCAGGCACTCTCTCTTTTCTCTTCACATCATCTTCCAGCAAATATTGATTTTAATCTCTGATAAGCTTT
Organism: Ailurus styani; assembly: GCA_002007465.1. NCBI lineage: Eukaryota > Metazoa > Chordata > Mammalia > Carnivora > Ailuridae > Ailurus > Ailurus styani. Next base: position 370,991 of record LNAC01000556.1, read on the forward strand.
CTCCTCGCGATGGGGAATGTGCCTGATGGCAGGTTTTTGCTTATCACACCCCACAGCGTCACCGCCAGAGAGGGACTGAGAGTTCCAAAGTCCCAGAGAGAGGCCTTGATGGCCTTCGTTGGAGTCAGGTGACCGTCACTGGCTCAGTCACTGTGGCTGGGGAAGAATCTCCCGGAGCAGGCAGCTGCTCACATTTGGACCCTATGATGAGTGCGGAGGAGGGAGTGTTTTACAGAAGAAGGGGCTCCTGTCCTAGGCAGACAAACGATGGGCCTGCTACCCCTGGGTGATGAGGGCTCTTTCTGATGTCCCAGCTGAGGACTCAGACTCTCGCCGCCTCACCTCCACCTCTCCCTCTCCGTGAGGGCCGCGGCCCAGGGGAGGTGCCTTATCTGCCCTCAGAGCCTACTGTTTTATTGCTTGAAGATCCATAAAAGATGGGGGTTTTCTCACTGTTTTTTGGGGGGTACGTGTCTGGGGTAGCAGCAGTATGACTTTCTGAGGAGACTGCCTTGGAGGATCTAAGCAATGAGTGAAGGCAGAACAAAGGAACCATTCTCAGAAGCATGGCAAAAATGAAACCAAATAAAAACCCCATAAAAATCCCTACTGGGGCAAAGGAAATACCAACTTGATGCTTTTGAGCCACACATTCGGTAATGAAGAAAAGATTCAAGGATAGGCCATTCTGACGTGATTCTGTTTGGGCTTGAGGGAGAATGTGCTGGAAGACAATGAAAGGGAGTCATCCAAGCAAGGGAGGTCTGTTGGTGCGTGCATTGGTGTGGCGTGTTGTTGCAATTCAGGAACTGACCGATGACCAGGGTCATGGGGAGTCTGAAAGAGACACCAGACGGGAACCGGTTCAAAGTTTGTGCCCAGCCCGGGAGATCAGATGACCGGCAGCTGGCCTGCCCCCTGCTGGCTCCCATTGATGTGAGAGGGGCTCTGACCCCTATTCGGTCACAAAAATACCCATTTGGAAATCTCTTTGAAGACTGATTAAGTAAACGCTCCCAGCACAGACAAGAATAATTGAGTGACGTAGGCCAAGTATTTGTAGTAAGTGGAAGGATGGCTGGTTGTAAAGCTCACAGGCATCTCGCCTTTCTGTTCCTCTAATTTGGCTTCCTTGCTTCTGGTCGCAGTTTCGGGCCCAGAGTGTCTTCAGGAGATGGAGTTGAGGATGTGGGGACTCTCACTCACGTGTCATGGGTGTGACAATATCCCTGGGACAGAGCATCATCCTGTCACTGCACGGCAGCTGGCTGCGGCCAGCAGCGGGCAGTCCTCCTGGCACAGTGGACCTTTGAAGTTGCTCGTGGGGTCTTTCCATCTGGTTTGTGGCCTTGGGTGGCTGACCCCCAGCGGGGGTGTCTCTCCAGGTCTCCCAGGGCGCGGCCGGATGAGCGTGAAGGAAAAGTCTGGTTTTCATCTGGGAGCGCCGAGCCTCTCGGCATGATGGCTCTGCTCTCTTTTTGCCAGCTGGACGAGGTTCTGCCAGCTCCTCTGGGCGGGGAGTGAGGGCGGGGGTGTGTGTGGTCCTTGGCCACTTCACTTCCCTCGTTATTTCCGAGACCCCACTGCAGAGGGAGGTGGGGTGCGCTGCTGGCCCTGGACTCAGTTCTGCTTCAATACTCAGCAGCTTTGATGTTTGCTCCCTGCATTCCTTCCTCATTGATCCATCCACTTACCCATTTACTGGGGCTGTTGTCCAGTCATTCAGTCGCCACGAGGCCAGGGCTTCGTCTTAGCTTTCGTCTCTACCGCGTGGCACGGTGCCAAGCTCACAGTGGGGACTCCACACATGTCCCTTCCCTTCTCTTCCTGCTTTGCCTTTGTTATGGTTGAAGTTCTGTGTTGAAGTTCGTATTGTTGAAGTCCTAACCCCTAGGACCTCAGAATGTGGCTGTGTTTGGGGATAGAGTCTTTGAAGAGGTAATTAAGTTAACATGAGGTCATTTTGAGTTGAAATGAGGCTCTGCACCAATCCTTATAAGAGGAGGAGTTTAAGACACAGGCATATACAAGGGACAGATGTTGTGAAGACACAGGGAGAAGATGCCACTGACAAGCCAAGGAGCGAGGCCTGGGACAGATCCTTCACTCAAGAAGGACCCAACCCTGCCGACACCTTGATCTCGGACTTCCTACCTCCAGAGCTAGGGGGAATGCATTTCTGTTGTTGAATGCCTCCCCCCCGCCCCCCGAGTCTGTGGTGCCTTGTTAAGGCCACCCTAGTGGACTAATACGGCCTTTCCACAGGTTCACTGAGCACATCACCAACCAAGTGCAAGGTGCTGTGGGAGGTCCAGAGACAAAGTTAAGGAAGCATGGGAAAGAGGCACAGTGAGGGGCCCATCTCTATTCACATTTTCTCCCCCTAACTCCTCTCTCCTCAGTCTCTCCTTACCTCTCTCCACCCCCCCGAAGGGAAAACAGGATGAAATGAAATCGAGGGCTCCCGATGAGATGCCACCCTACGGAAGCTCTGGAATGGAATGAGAACTTTTCATATAGAGTCACAAACACCCTTTTTTATTTTTATTTTTTTCTGGCTGCCCTTCTTCCCCCACAAGTTCTTATTTAGCACATGTGTGTGTATGCATGTGGCCAGAATATACACATGGCCTGATAGAGCAGCCCTGGGTGTGCTAAGGAAGACTAGGAAGATCAGGAAGATGGTCCACCGCATCTGGGGACACACGTGATTATACGGCGGGCAGCACATTCGCCAGGGTATTCCTGAGCGCTGGCTTAATGGGGCTTGGTAGCTGGGAAGGGCCACAGTGAACTCTCTTTCTGGGCCATGACTTATATCCCTTGTTGCCCTTTGCGAGTAAAGGTGATGCCAATATTGTATCGCCATACAGCTATTACTGGGAGATTGTCCTTTGCATTATGGCCCTGGACATGGCCGTGGGCTGTGATCTCTTTGCAGGAAACTTGAGGTCATTTCATTGTAGAGTAATTTTGGAATCTCTGGGAATACCTCTGAGCCTTCAGATCTGTGGGGCTTCAGAAAAATAAAGAAGCCAATTCTATTTGAAGATTTGCACGGTATGCAAGTCTCGATATTTTTTGTATTTCTATGGTGTCTACCAATTTTCAGTCAAAGATATTTTCTACCATACAACTCAATAATAATCCTGTCCCCTGATGGGGGTCCTTTTGCAATCCTCATTTAGCTCATTGATTTTAAAGGGAACTGGGATTCCAGGAGCTCACATTGGCCAACCGGTCCCATGTTGCATAGTACTGGGTCCCCAAAGGACTTTGGTAAAGAGATCCCTGCCAGTGTGGTTGCAATCAGCTTCTGTGTGCATGCTGGGGAGTGAAGTTTGCATCACAGTCACTCATACTGATAGTGGCATGTTTTCATTTAACGCTGATGTTAAAACAAGCTTCCTACCTTTTCTCCATATAGACAAGTAGAATGTGCTCCAGAGATGATCTGAGGGCTAGCTCCGCAAGAGTGTTACAAAGCCACGTGTGCTAGGCCACTCCCTGCCCCACTTCCTCTTGCAAGGCCTTCCTTGGTTGGCCCTTCGTTCCTTCCCTCTTCCCTACTCGGTAAGACCTGAGGTGTGCCCATCTCTGGAGGCTAGCTACATTTTAAATCAGTGACTCCTGAATGCATAAGCTTTCAAAAGCCCCAGAAATCATCTTCCAATGCGTGAATGGAACCAAGCATTTGGACTGGGTCTACTTTGCTTCCTCAAAGGACTGAGCCAGTGATTGGCCTGGCTCTAAGTCCAGCAGGTACCCCCCCCCCAGGTGTGTTTGGTGTGACACAAGTGCCTTCTCTGGTCAAGGCCACGATGTTACTCCAGGGGTGTTATTATGTGCCTGCTGCAGGTGGAAACTGACTTGGGGTCTTGGTGCTATTTCTCCACCACTTTCCCCAGCCCTAGACCTCACTTACTATCTAACCGATAAGAAAAACTGCTCTATATGTTTTCAAAGCCATGCCCTCTCCTCCCAGGCTTCGATTTTGTAAATGTTGGTTCCTCCAGAGAACCGACCAGAGCTTGCAACCATGCATGTGCTTTTCAATAACCTGATGACTTCCAGCGCGTTTCAGCCAATGAGGACCGAGCAATGACCCTTAGATAAAAGGCTTCATTTGGCATGACTCATCCTTGGAGACATCCAGCCTGCTTGGCTTGTGTTGTTAAGTGCCTGGTTCTGTAAATATTGACAGTCAGAAACCATCCCAGGAACTACCAAGCAGTGATCTGGAAGGTAATGTATATGAGTATGATCAGTGATTAGGCAATGCCTGTCATTTGCTAAGATTTAGCCACTGATAAATATCACCCCATTATCTCTCTTCCTAATAGTGGCTCATTTTCTTGTGTGTGACTCATAGGTGATGTATTACGGGGTCTGACTCAGCAAGGAAAGTTTGGTCCGCCACAATGGAGAATGACATCCAAGGCCACCTTAGTTTTTAGGATACTGGCTTCTTAACAAGAGTGGCTTTGCCAAGAAGGAAAAGTTCAAACAGAGTCCCCATCACTATAAGGGGAATGGAGGGGGTACGGAGAGACCAAGAGCAGAACAGCGGTTTTCACCCTTCAGAGCCGATGTGTTGAAAACCTGCTTATCCACGGAGGCAAACTTCCACTCTGTTCACATGTGGAAACCCGTGGCTCCATGGGGGGTTGTCTCTCTGTTCAGGCCACACTTTTTGGGCCTGTTGGCACTGCTCTCAGATGAGGGGCAGGGATAAATCTCTGCTCAGGCAGAAAATGGTTATCTCTTGCCCTCCCTGGCTCAAGTACTTAAAATACATTTATCATCACCTCAGTGTCTATCGATGCTTTCTGATGGCCTTGGCTGTTGGATTTATTGAGCATTATCATTGTGCAGGAACTTACCATTTGAATCATGGCCCTTTTGAATGGCCCTTGTTTATTTCCTCCATGTGTTCCAGGCTAAGGGTCTGTCCTGCCGAGTTGGGGATGAGCTTTTCTATAGGTGGGCTTTGAACATGAGCCTCTGGCCGACTGGCATGCCAGCTAAAAGTGCTACCTTTGGCTGCAGGGAGGCATGTGTGTACACAAGTATACACGCACACACAGCTGTAGCCCCCTGCATAATCACTTAACGTTTACCACGTTGTCCTGTAATGAGAGCCGAGCTCCACTTGCGCTGAAGGAAGGAAGCATGCATCAGGCAGCAGGCATTGAGGATGCATTATGTTGATGGAAGCCATCTCTTGGCCACTAACTGGCTGTGTGACTTTGGGCAAGTTACTTCACTGCTCTGAGCCTCAGATTCCTTACTTGTAAAATGAGGGTAATAACACCTACCTTTCAGGGCTAGTGGTGGGAGTCGAGATAATGTATTTAACACACATGGCTCATAAACACCATCCCATCACTTGTAGTTGTTACGGTCTTTAGTACAAGCCACTGGGAAAACTGCTGCTGCCAACCATTTGGGGATTTGGGGTGTTAGGGATTCAACCGGGAAGGGTCTACGACAGGTCTCAAGTTTTCTATGGCTCATGTCAGCCCCTTCCGGAGGTACTGTTGTCCTCGTTTTACAAAGGAGGAGCCCGAGGCTCAGGGTTCCAGCAGCCAAGTTGCGAACCAGGCACATCTCGCTGTGGACAGCAGGCTTTGGCCACCACGCATGCCACCTTTCAGGGACACCAGAGGGCCTGACTGGGTGTGTGTTCAGCGAAGGCTGCCAGCTTGCTGCATCAGGAGGACACCAGGTAATCTGCTTCATCTTTGCCCCTATCACAAGAGCACAGACTGGTCTGGGTGCCATTGGCCAAACAGCTTCACAGAACCCTTGCTTCACCACCTGGCAGGGGCTGCATGTTCTGTCCTTTGGTTCAGGTAGACGACACACCTGCCGAGCAGTGTTCTGGAACCTGCTGAGAGTCCACATTTGAATGGAATGTTGATGGGCGGGTGATGAGAGTCCAGTCTGTTGGGAGGTGTGGGGTGGGGACGGGGGAGAGAGGTCTAGGGGGCCTGAGGGGCAGGAAGGAAGTTCAGGTAACAGCCATTCCACTCTGTCCTGGTGATCAGAAGGAAACAGACCGTTCAGGGGCACCTGGGTGGCTCAGTCATTAAGCGTCTGCCTTCAGCTCAGGTCATGATGCCAGGGTCTTGGCATCGAGCCCCACATCAGGCTCCCTGCTCAGTGGGGAGCCTGCTTCTCCCTCTGCCTCTCTGCCTATTGATCCCTGTGCTTTTGCTCTCTTCTCTGACAAATAATAAAATCTTAAAAAAAAAAAAAAAGGAAGGAAACAGACTGTTGAAGCAGGAGCTCCTCCTCCAAGTGCCCTCCCAGTGGCCCCCACCCACCGCTCCCAGGGCGATGTTTTACATGAGGCAACAAGATTTAACATTATGCACTCACAGGACTGTGTTATTGAAGGCACATCTGTGACATCAGGGCTATATGTCTGAAAGAAGGGAGAGGAATTCAGTGGAGTGATGTGCAGACCAGAAAGGAGAGAGAATTCCTCTGAAGTGGCCAGAAAAGAGTACGGGGTGTTTCCTGGAGGGGCTGTGTGAGGCGGAAAAAAGGATCCTTGAAGAGACTTTGAAAGGAGAGCATGCTTACACTTAATAAACCAGAGTTTCCTGACACAAACGCTTCAGCTGAGCGAAGCCTATGCTCCCTGCTCCTCCCTCAGAGGTCAGGGAGGCCCTCAGAGGCCCACCAAGGAAAGGCCCCTTGGCATCTCTGTTGCTAATCCGAGTCCCAGAATGTCCCAGGAGGTTGGACTGTGCTTCTCTGAAAGTCCAGAGGTGCCCCAGTAAGGCTGGGGCCAGTGGTGCTTCCAGAAGGAGCACATGGGAGACTCACAGGGCTTCCCTGAAGTGTCCGGTGGTTCTGAGGGGAGGAAGGAGCAGCAGAGCAGAGGCAGGCAGGCCAGCTTTGGCTGACTGGAGATGAGCCCTGGTTCTTCCTTTTGGGGTCTGTGCCCACTATATTAGAAGGAAAGCAAGTGTCGCCTCTCTGCCATGACCATTAGAGGCAAGGGTGGGCCGGCAGGACTGTGAAAGGACCCACTCTGACCAACTTTGAGGCTATGCTTGGGTTGCTCTTGATTGGATACATCAGCTTCGAGGTGTCCTAAGTTCTTCGGGTCCAGGATTCTCTTCCTTGGTACCCCAAAGAGCTGACGCATGCTCAGGCGCATTCCAACCTCCTGAGAGTCCACGAGAACTAAACAAGAGGGTGTTGTATAAGACATGTGCAGTGTCCGGCACATGGAGTGTGTGTAATACATGCCCCCTAATGTTGTTGATGTCACTTATCATTACATCAGACTCTGGCTCTGAGTTTACGCTTCACAGGTCTGTTCTCCCTCAAACCCAATGGTTCTTTCTAGCAGCCATGCCCCACCTCATCCTCCTTCCCTCCCAGAAAGTTTGGGCTCCGTTTCTCTTGTTCTAAACAGGTTAATTCCTCCTATTTATTCACTTGCTTATTCATCTGTCCTCCCCACACTTATGCTAAAGATCCAGCCCAGGCTCTTGCTAAAGCGCTATTATCTGCTTAGGACACCCCCACACACCCCACCCCCATATACTAATGCCATGCTTTTTTTCAGGTACCGGGTCTAATTACTGAATAGATTCTTGTGATCTCACTTGCTTTTCTTGAATGCGCATTTTTCATTACCAGTGTGTTTTTCATGGGAACTTCATGCCTGCAGGGAGCATCTGGAGGCTCTGGTTTAGAAAATGTGAACTGTTCTAAGGTCCTCAGAGGCCCTTGCTGTCCAGATCAGAGAAGAGAGGAGGGAGGAACCACCATGTGCGGGAGGGAGAAAATCAGGCCCATATGTACCCCGGGGCCTGCTCCCTACCCTACACACTTTGGAACCACATTCCATCAATGTGAGGTCTGGGACAGATTTCTCCTTTCAAAGAGATGCCTGGGCAAAATGACAGAGTCAGGTCATTCTGGAAACCAAGTCCTCCTGGTGAGGCTGCATGGTAATGAAGAGCCACATAGAGATCTGCCCCCTCCACCCAGCACTCACTATGTGGCTGCCCACAGGACCCTGCCCTGGTGTGGCCACGCCGCCTTTGTTGAAACATTTAAAGGGGAAACAAAGGTATTGCAGGGTCAGGCTACAGATCCTTACTTAGCCCTGGAGCCCTTGTTCTAGAAAGTTCTGTGTTGACATGAGGGCAGCTGTTGCTGTCTTTAACGAGTAGAGGAAGAACAACTCCGGTGGCAGAGGTCTAGCAGGAGCCAGGAGAAGGTGCACAGCAGCACAGGCTGGGTTCCCCGAATCTAGTAGCAGGGGAGTGGGACACATGCTCTCTGCGATTCTATTTCAGGCTGGCTGGAGACAAAAGTGTGTTCTTTGCCACAGGAAGAATGCTCCCTCAGACAAAACTGCTAATCGGGCAAGATGAAGGGCTGCAGAATGCCGAGCCCATCAGTGGCAGTTACTGTTTGCTTTCCAGCAGGCTTTTTCTCTCTTCCTTCACTGAGTCACGTGTATTTTTGGTTGCTCATTTAGAGGGTGCTGAGTAGCCCCCTCCCCCATAGCCTTCGTTTTTTGAAAATGTGGGAATTATCTGAGCCTGTGAGCTATCTCGCACAACCATGAGCAATTTTCCAGAGCTACCCTATGTCATCTGTCTCCTTGACAAAAAGAGGGAAGGCGGGGGGAAGCAGAGGAGGGTGTGGACAAGGAAAGGAGAGAGGAGGGAAAGAGGAGTAAAGGGGGAGAGAAACATCTTACTGACGTCAAAGAAGACCACACTGTACAGGATAACATTACTCGGTACCTCAACCACCCACTCCCTCTAATTTACTAGAAACCGAACAGCCTGTTTTGAAACCTGTAGCCTGCAGTCTGTTATTTTGTTTTGGTTTTTTTTTTTTTTTTCCTATTCTCTCTGGCCCAAAAGGACCATTAATTATTGGGAGTTTGAAAGCTACCTGATTCCCCGAAACAGAGGGGATTTCCATGAGTAATAATTCAGCCCGTGCTTGTGTAAGACGCTGCAGCTAGAGTAAATTGATCCAGCTGCTTGCAAGCCGATGGAAAAGTGCCCGGGGGAGCACGGCATCTGCAGCTGGGGCTGGGACTGGCTCTGTCACGTGACCCGGCCCGCATCCTTGGGGGGGGGGCTACTCTGGCTCGAGGCCCTCCGCCCCGCCCCCTGCCCGCGCCCCA
>LNAC01000556.1:380322-411154 GCA_002007465.1 Ailurus styani
CAGCCCCCGCGCGCCCGCTGCTCTGCCCACCCCCGCGTGGCAGCAGCCCTTCCAGCCCACGCCCTTCCACCGCAGGTGTGGCACCTCTTTCTTGGGAAATGCAGGACTCCGAGCGTGGTGATGGGGGGGCGGCCCTGTTGCCTAAGCTCCCTTAAGAGAGTCATCCTTTTGGTGCGTTGGCCCGGTTTGGTTGTGCTTCCCAGAAGCCTCCCCTAGTTCTGTTGTCTGGACACCGGGGGCCTATTTACAAATAGAATCGGAACTGGCAGCGGTGACCTGTACGTAACTGGAGGCTAAAGGGATCCTCATTCCACTACCCAGATGGTAGAGTTCAATCTGTTTTCTGGCCAAGGCCGCACAGTTAATTTTTATCCTAGTAAAAAATAATAAACACGGCATTAGCAACTAAATGTTTATCAATTCGCAGTTCATTTCCAGCCAGATCATTTCACTCCTGCATGTTTTTACTGCTAGCGGATGCACTAGAGTGCTTTTCATGAAACCATATGTGACTATTTAAGTCCTAGCCTCCGTAGCATTTATATGGAGCTTTTCACCTTAATTGGATAATATTATTTGGCTATTTCAGGCATGGTCCTCAAATATTGCATTTTAATGATGAAGAAACTGCAGTGAAGAAGGCTGAATGAGTGGCGGGGGATCACCACCCCTCAGTTTGGGGATGATGCTAAACAAGGATCTCGGAGTCTTTTTGTTTGGCTTTTAGGTTTAGCACAAACCTGCGTGTGCCTGACCGTGTGCCTAAGCGGGTCTGCCTTGGTGGCGTTTCATCTTACCCGGAAGTTCATACCAGAAGAGGTGGTAGAGAAGAACTAACACAGGGTTTAGGAACTCTGAATAGGAAAATGTCCCATCAAGGGAGATGAGCAATGAGATCACCACTGAAGCTCAAGTCCATCCAGGGGCCCAGGCAGCCAACCCGGTCTGCAAATGTTTGGGCTTGTTTTGACTTAGTGGATTTACACCATTGGGTTGTGTCATCTACTGTTTATCAGCAGACTGTTATAGCCAGAAACGATTCAGTGATCACAAAATGAAGGCATGGCTATGCCGTGAATCATGCAGGCACTCAACCCTCCTCGCAGCTTCTTGGTTCTTCTTCATTGGAGTGTGTCATAGAAACCTTGATGTTGCCACTTGCTGCAGGGTGGATCCACGGTGACTCCTTGGGGAAAGAGATAGAGAGATGAACTTGCAGAGTCAGCAGTGTAGATCAGAATAAGTGGGACGTATATTCCATCCTTAGCTCCTCGGGACAATAACTCACTTTCTTGAAGGCTCAGATTTTCCCCTGTAAAATTGAGGGGACAATAGGTCTTCTCTCAGAGGCCTGGTATCTACATGAGGGGCATATGTACTCAGGGCTTGGCAGAGTGCTTGGAACCTAGTAGACACTCAAGAAATGCTCTTGGTAAGAAAGGTAGGCTTGACAGGGGCTGGTAGGCAATGGGTTGAAGATCCCATATTTGCAACTTCAAATATGAGGCCATGTCCCATTTCCCAATGAGCAGCTTACAAAAGTCTTGTGTGTGTTTGTGTGTTTGTCTTGGTCAGCTTGAATGTATATGCTTTTAACAATGCAAGTGAAGTAGTCAGATTTCTAGCTATAAAATTTATTGAGTTAATTACATGCATATATCAAATTATATACATATACTTATTTAGAAATATTGCCTTCTTTTCCTTTTTTTTTTTACTTAATATTCAGACTTTTCATTGTCACCTGTCTTTGTCGTCACTGGAATCCATTTCTGAGAGATCTCACTCAGCCTTCCAGAACACACCATCCTGGTGCTGCTTGAGTATCTTTGGGAATTAGTACTTTTTGAGTCTGTGTGTTGTGGTCACTGGAAGTGTTAGCTCAAGCTCAGAATCCATGCACTATTTGCGATCTCCATAAAGCTAACTTCTTGTACTGCTTTTAAATGTGATTTTAATGAGGTTGGGGCTACATAAGGAAATGTCCATGCATTTTAACGATGCATACTAACATATGAAGGGGTAAAATGACATGAGGTCTCGGATTTTCTTTAAGATGGTTCAGCAAAGCGGGGCACCTGGGTGGCTCAGTAGGTGGACCATGTGATTCTTGGTCTTGGGGTTGTAGGTTTGAGCCCTGCATTGGGTGTAGAGATGACTAACAAATAAAATCTTAAAAAAAGAGATAGTGCCTCAAAGAGAAAAAGGCAAAAGACAAAAAGGGAACAACTGGAGCAAATTTGGAAAAACCTAGGTGGTTATTAATCAGGGAGAAGGGCATATGAAGGTTCATTTTACTATATGCTCTCTGGATATGTTTGAAAGTTTTCATAAAACTTCTTTTTTTTGGGCGCCTGGGTGGCTCAGTGGGTTAAAGCCTCTGCTTTCGGCCCAGGTCATGATCTCAGGGTCCTGGGATCGAGGCCCGCATCGGGCTCTCTGCTTGGCAGGGAGCCTGCTCCCCCCCCCTCTGCCTGCCTCTCTGCCTCCTTGTGATCTCTCTCCCGCTGTGAAATAAATAAATAAAATCTTTAAAAAAAAAAAACACTTCTTTTTTTTCCCCCAATAAGCTTTAAAAGACTTGCTGACAGTATCTACTACTTGCAGAAATAACTAGAAAAACTTTGAAATATTTTTATTAAAAAACAAATATGAAACCAAATCATTCTTCCAGACAACCCCTGTGATTACCCCAGACTAACACTGATGAAATTCCTGTCAGTGTATTTTGTTATTTAAAAATAAAGAAATCGAGTGAGCACTTGGTAATATGAGGATCTTTTAATAGACACAAATATAAGGTGACATCTCATATTTGCCCCATATGTGTTATTTTCCTCTGTGCTTTTTTGGGCTGAGTGGATGGGGTTGGTAATGGCCCCAGAGAACTTCTGTAAGTGATGAGAAGACTTGCTGCAGGGTCCTTTGTCAAAAGTACCTATTACCTAGTGCCCTTGTTGGCATCTGAGCTGGAAGGCACAGGATTGCAGGGGACATGCAGTTCTGGAAGCAGGTCTGTGGCACAGGGCTGGGAATGGGGTGTCAGTGATGGTGCAAAAGGGGAAAGGCAACATTTCTTCATTGGGCAATGCTTCTCCCCTGGAGAGGGTGCACGGAGCTGTGGTCTGCACAGCCAGCATGAGACGGTAGCTGGGCAACTGTCCAGCAGGCTCAGCCGATGTAAGGCGAGAGCGTTTGGGCCTAAGTGTCCTAAATATCCACAGTCCAAAGGGATCAGAAAACTCTTCAAAATTTATGTTAGTTCAGGGGCATCTGGGTGGCTCAGTCGGTTAAACGTCTGACTTGGTTTCAGCTCAGGTCATGATCTCAGGGTCATGAGATTGAGCCCCGCATCGGGCTCCACAGTGGGCATGGAGCCTGCTTAAGATTCCCTCTTCCTCTGCCTCTGCTCCTCCCTGCCCCTAAAAAAATTATTTGTTTTGTGGTAATGGCTTTTCCAAAGGAGGAAAGAAAAATTATTATTTTTAAACATTTTTGAAGAATAGGATTCTTTCCCTGCAAACATAGTAGATTATTTGCCAGAGAGTATTAAAATTAAAAATATCTACTCAGCCTGTGTGGGAAGTCTGGAAATCTTGTATTTTATTGTATTTTCCCCCCATGAATGCACTGTACTATGCCCCAGGCCAGTCACCGTCTTTGAGAGAGTTACTTCTGACAATTTTTGGTGTCACCCCATTCACACTTACCATGTCATAAGAGAGACTTTAATATTTTGAAAGAACCTTCCCTCAAGCATAAAAATCACAGCGTCATGGCCTTGTAGTGACTATCTCAACATTTCAGTGCTAGCGGATGGATTGGAATGCAGAAAAACAAAATAAGATAAACACCATACCAGTGTGCACAGACAGAGGACAGGTTCTTTTTGGGGAGATGCATGTTTTTTTTGATGAGCTAAGTGTTGATTCTAACCCCAAAAGACCGAAAAGTGTGAGGTTAGATAAGTGTCTGCTAGATTCATGATTGCCATGTGGATTCTGTGAAGTCAGCTTAGAGGTCACTGGCTGTAGAGTAAAGTTCACCGGTCGTTCATCTTCGCTCTGATTGGGCAGTTCCCAAAAACAGAACTTGCACCACCATCTGCTAACTTCAGGTCTGCCCAGTGAGGGTGGACGCTTCTAGCAAGGGAGCTCAGGATGAATTCTACAGCCATTGCTTGAGCAACGCCAAGTGGCCCCCGGCCAGGGTCGAAGTTAAACCAGGAGATGGCTATCAAATGCAGTTGTTGGGTTTGGCACATCTCTCTCAAGCTGCTGTGTCGAGCAGGAAAGAGAGAGGTTTGTTTGTGGCTTTAGTTCATCGGTTTTCTAGTGCACTCTTTAACCTGAACCTTTTTGTTTTTTTTTCTCAAGAGAAAAACAAGGCTGACTTGCACACCACGGAGAATTTAAATTGGATGGTCCCATAGAGTCCTCTACCCACGCCTTTTTACATTTATTTTCCAGGAACCTCATTAGGTGGTTTGGGATGCCTTCTGCTTGTGTTACAGATTTTCCAATAGAGTTGCTGCACATCCTATGATAAATATAATCACTTCCCCATGAATCGTGATGATCTCGTATACTACATTTGCACGCGCCTGTCCATGTTTGCATGAAAAATAGCATGGCCGTATTAAGGAACGCTGATCTGGCTGCAAAGCCTCTTCTGTTGGGTTTTCTTCAGTGTGGTTATCCTGCCTTCTGGCTAGTGAATAAATACCATTTGGACAGGGCCTGGCATAGAGGCTTTAACGGTAAAGCTTAATGTATAACCAGTATGTTTTTCTTCTGTGTCAGCAGTTGGCAACACAATACTGTAAATAAGGATTCGGTGAGTAAATGGATGTCTGTAGTGAGGGGGGCGAGGGCTGGAGTAAGCAGTTTTGAAATTCATGCCAGTGGTTGCTACAAGTGATAAGGTAATTTGAGTAACCTGTAAGACCTGTGGATTCACAGGTTTCAAAAACAGGAAAGTCTCTTGTTTAAAAACCCTCTAAAGCAACATGTGGGCTTAGAAAAGAAGCTGGCTTGTGGTTAGGTGATTGTACTTCCTTATTGATATAATGGCTGGTGACGCAAGGCCTCCTGGGATTGCAGCGCAGTGACCGCAGGCCCGACAGTTACCCTGACCGGCTTCTGAAACAGGCCCGGGGCTTTCTGGACGGATGAGAAGTCTAAAAATTTCCCTTTTCATTTCCTCTCTTGTGTGACTTTGTCATTTTTTTTTTTTCAAACTGGTAATTGAAAAGGGAATTTTGCCTGTGCTCTGAAAGAGTTTATCTTGACTGAGTAGCTTCCCTCCCACTCCTCAAAAATCCCACCCTGAAAACCCCATGCAAAAAAAAAAAAAAAAATCAATCATCCATTCTTGCACATTTTTCAGTGAGTCTGGGTTTAATTAATCTGCTTTTGAGGCTGGATTCCTAACAAGCAGATCTTTAAATACCGAATGATTTTTGAAAAACACTCTGGAATTTCTCTGTGTCCTTGGCCTCCTGGGAGCTTAAAGCCCAGGTAAATGCTGCCTGCGTCCTTCTGGAAGCTGAACCCTCTCCCAGCCAACTGGGAGGCTCAGTTGGGTAACAGCTCCCACTATACATGCTAGTGTTCTGAAACATGAAAACAGATGCCATTCCGGTATGACACAGCTAGCTGACCACAGCGCAGAAAGTTCCACTGGCTAAATGTGTGGGCTGTTTTAGGCCTTGCAAACATTGTGCATTCAAACTGCAGAAAGAGGTTCTCCTGTCTGCCCTGGAGAAGATTTGGGGGGACAGCCTGGTGGGCTAAACATGTTGCTACTCCTGCTCTCCATCCAGGGCAGAGAGAGGGCAAACGGGCGGAAGCTACTTCCACATCCAAATTCCTTCTAGAATCCTTATGGCTGTATTCTTTGTTACAAATCTTAAGTGCGTATGCACATATATATGTATGTGCGTGTCTATGTACATTTTTATACACACACACCCACGGTATCTATGCTATTTGGCCCAGCCCACGAGTTCCTTTTATTTTTCAGTGAATTCAAAGAAGATAACATAAGGAAGAAGTGTACATTTTAGTGTTCTAGTAAATTACCAGTGTTCCCTGCTGGGTTTCACCAAATGAACCCATCTTCCTGATAACCTTGTTTTGGCCCTGATGATCTGCCCGGGATGTTTGCATGTCAGACTTTATTGCTCTCTCTCTTTTTGGTAAGCCCAATAAGTCTCCCCCAATCATGCCACTGAGGCCACAAGGAAATGTAATCCTGACAAGTGTGGGAGCTAATCACTGCCCCAAGGTTAAGGTTACCGAGGGGACGAGAGCTACTTTCTGTGTTATGCACATCTATGGTGTGTTTGCGTGAGTGCCGTGTGTGTGTGTGTATGTGTACAGTGTGTGTGTGAGCACCGGACATGCGTGTGCATGTGCACGTGTATCATCTGTGTGCGTCTAACGGGTGTGCCTACTGTGTGTACAGCACGTGATACGACACAGAGCCACGGGGGCAGTGACAAGGAGGATGCTGGCATGGGGCGGGCCCGTTCTAACGGGCCCATCACTCAGGACTTTTCTTCTGCTTTGTTGCCTTTTCCCCTTTAACCCACATGCGCTGACATCACAGAAACCTCGAAGACAGGTAAAGTGTGGATTCCATCTCTCCATCCCACCTGCCTCTCCAGTGAGGTCTCTAAAAGGATCACTTTACTTCAGCCTCAGGAAAAAGGAGAGAGTTTTGGGATTGAGAAGATGGAGCAAGGATTCAACACCACGCTGTTCTCTTTCGCTCTGAGCACGTGTGTGTGCTTCTTGTGTGTCCAAAAGACAGAGAGGAGAAGCCAAAAAGGGAAAACAGGCAATCAGATCGGAAAGAGGGTATAAATTTGTATCCACAAAATAAAACTTTTATTCCTCTACCCAGGATGCTGCCCCAGTTTCCGGTCACTAACCTCAGTGTCAGCGCTGACCCACTTCTGCTATTTTTATTTGTTCCTTGAAAATGCTCACTGTGTGACTAAAGTTTACTCTTGTCAACTTTGTTCCTATCCTCCCTGCCACCTGGGTCCCAAAGTGCAGCCCTGCCCACCTCACTCCCAACAATTACGGGTGAGTTCAGAGCCAAAGAGCAGCAGGGTTTTATTGGCAATGGGACAAATCCGTGACCGCTTTCCTCACCATGAGAGACGCAGGGACCAGCTGCTGCTACCGGCCCATGGAGCCTTGCAGCCGGTGCCTTCACCTCTTGTCTGGGTTTCCTCTCTGAAGCACGCACACTCCTTTGGAGACAGCATCTCCAGGTCCCAGTCCCACAGGGGGGAACACGAATGCCGGGGTTCTCACCCCAAAGCCCGAGTGTGCAGCTACTTATCTGCAATTACAACCTGAGTCAACAGTGGAACCAGGAAGTGGACTCGGGGTCCGGCATCAGATGGAAAGTTGGGTGTATTTACTTTTCTCTTAAAGCAAACTTTGATTTACCCTTTAATAAGTTACCACTAAGGGTCTAGTTCTAGAAAATCCAAGTCACATGTTGATAAAAGAGGAGAGGAAACAGTGAGGCTTTGCATTCTTCCAGCTTTATCATTAACCCCAGGTTTGGAAATCCATTTGCTGTAGAAGGCTTGGTTTCCAGGTTTTCAAAGAGGGGGATCATTCTCTCTTGATGAGGGGTTTTTGACATCCTTAGCTGAAAGGCATTATAAACAGGGTAGCCCTTGGCCCCGCTGAACCCCCGGAGGAGATGTGTGACCGAATAAAGGCTGACCTTCGCAGGTTAACGTCTTGGCGCTCTCACTCCTTGTGCCACCTGGGCAAACCCTTTACTTCTTTAGCCTCAATTTCCTTATCTGTAAAATGGGGATAAAAAGTGATTTCCCTCAGAAGGTGGTTACAAGGATTCAATAAGGAGACTTGTGGCCAGGTGGGAGAGCGGCATGTAGTATATACTTCGTATACAAGCTGTTGGGACTGTGTATGACTTCAGTCATTCTGACTGTGTGGGAAAAAATTTCTCTTTTTGCTTTCCAGAAGTTTCTCTAGGAAGTCACCTGTCCAAGGTGCAAAATCGGATTTCATTCTCTGTGCCTCTCTTGCTTGTTGCCGCAGGAGTGGATGGAGCTGCCCTTGAAGGACTAGAGTAAAAGAATGTTCTTACCTCACGGGTGATAGGGACTTGGGTCCTGGGAGTGGCCAGGGGTGAAGGCTTCCTCTCCGTCGTGTGATCAGCACTTCCTTATTAAACGCCGTGATCTGCAAACAAGGAAAAAAGTACTCAAGTAGAAAAAGGAGGCACCCAGGACCCCTCTCATATACGGTCTCTGGAGATGCATTATTTCTTTGCTTGCCCAAAGGGCCCAAGTGTAACTTCTAGGGAGAAGGATATCACCCTTTTTTTGAGTTCTCACAAGCCTCTCTCCTGACTGCTCCCCTTGCAGAGAAGTGAGCAAGGGTGCAGATCACCTTCTGTGATAGGAACATCAGGAGCGAAAGGAGGGGGGTCACCCAGGAGATGAGGAGTGCAGGGGAGGATCAGTCGTGGGTGTGGCCACAAGGGGTGCACTGTCTCCAGAGGGTTAACTTCTTAAATTTCGAATTGCCGTGCACCAGTGATTCTAAACGGTATCAGTGATAAAACCCCCTTTCCTTTGGGCGGCCATTCCTCCGGTGTCCCTCTTGGTGGAGACTGCGTGAGCGGGGCGGAAGGGAGACGGTGGAGCCCAAAGTTAGAGGGCCTCCTGTATGCCAAGACTCCCTCCCCCTCCGTCCTGACCTGGAGATGGGTGCGCCTTCTGTCCTGCTGTTCTGCCATTCCTGGTGCAGAGGGCTCTGAAGAGTCCTGCTTCCCAACGGCTGCCTGGGGAAGTGCACAGAGTCATGCTTGTTGAACAGATTAGGAAGTTGAAGCTCAACAAGGGGAACATGTTCTTTATTGGTTTTCTGGAATCCTCGCTCAGAGACAGGCCTGGCCATGGCGCCCTGCTGGCAGAAGAGCCTCCTTCTCTCAGTGCTGTTTGGCTCCGGAAAATCTGAGACTCTCCCCACCCTCTCTATGCTCTGGATTTGCTCATCCCTCCCCATCTACTTCTCCAGCACAGAGGAAGCCTCAGAAAATGAGGGAAATGTCTTCAGCCAGAGTCCACCCGAGGTGGCAGAACCCGGTGTGATGCAAGACCCCTTGGTTGGACTCATCATGGCCTGTCTCCGGTCTCTAGGGCTTCCTTGAGCTGCGGGCGCCTGGAGGGTCCCCTGAGCAGTGGGCCAGCCCGAGCAGCTGGGCCAGCGCCCTACCGAGGAGGGGAAGCAGGGAGCCCAAGTGCTCAGCCTCGTGGGATCTTGGTGCCCCACGCAGGGGATCTGCCTCTGGGCCCTGCCTCTCTCAGAACCTGAGGGGGATATCTAGCTTAGAGAAGGAAGACCTGGCTTGTCCGAGATATTTCTGTGTCTTCGGGCTGGTCTTTGTTCTGCCGGGCGGTGTGCATGAAAGGCCGGCAGGGCAGGGGAGGAGTGCCGATCAGTGACTTGCACAGGAAATTGGAAATCAGACACCGAGGGGCTCCCCCAGTCCGCCTAGGACTCAGGCTTAAACAAACCCAACACCCGCCCTGACCTTTGCCCCCTCCATCTGTGGCAGGCCACGGACCTGATAGCAGCCCGCTCTCCCCACCAGGCGAGAGCTTGCAAAGGTCCAGCATGGGGGAGAATCCTTCAGGTGTCCAAAGGCAGGCTGCGGAGGCAGCCTATGATTTTTTTTTTTTTTTTGTCTTCAACAAAATGAATTCTTAAATTTTTTCTCTTTAAATTTTCATCCATTATGTTCATCAATGCAGAGAGATGGAACATTTGGCAAAATTATTTTAAGTAGCACTCCAACCTGTGATCATAATTTCAAATCAAGGAATTTGCTGAGCAGCTGTGGGAAGAACAAAGGGCCTGGGGGAGGGGAGGCTGCGTGGCCAGAGCCTAAGCAGCTGGGGAAGCAGGTTGTGTGGGCACCGAGGGGGAACTGGCCTTCTCAGGCCTGCAGTCCGTCGATGCGGGACGGGGTGGCATGGCAGTTTCCATCTGCTGAACACACCACCACTCCGCTGAAAGATGTATACATGCAGCCGAGGATTCAGATTCCACTCAGTACGATGGCCGAGAGCTGCCGTTCAGGAGTGGGACGGGCCTGACCTTGAATCTCCCGCTCCCCCGCTCCCCAGCCTCTGCTGAGTCATCTCTGAAATGGGAACAATCACAGCAACCACATCTTAGGGACCATTACGATGTATATTCCTTTATCTGGCCTAGTGACTAGCACGCGGTAAGGGTTCAAAATGCTATTACTGTCACCGACCTGCAGAAGTGGGCAGTTTACCTGCTTTGTCTTTGCAAATGATTCATTCAACAAACATCTGCTGAGCGCCTGTGACGCCCCAGCTGCAAGGCTGGGTGTCGGAGGAGTATAAACATGTAAAGCATAGGAATTAATAGGCTGTTAGACAAATAGTAATACTCCTATTGAGTTGAAAGTAATGACTCCCAAGAACATTTAATTCATTCACAAAGAACCTTTCTTCATAGATGGTCTAGCAGAAACAATTTGAAAAATGTACAAGTTAAAAAAAAAACTGTCTTATTTCCACTTGTTTTTGAACTCATTGCTTTTCAGTAAAACTATTATCTAAATTAACTCCATTTCTTAAAATAAGCCCTGCTTCATACCTGAGAACTTCAATCAGCTAATTTGCAGATAATCAGACCTATTTGCCAACAATCTGATTTGTCTTAGTGCCTTCTAAAGAGGGACACGTGTGTCCTCAGAAAGGCTATCATTTGTCAGGATTATCCAGTTCTGCTAATTTACGGTTCTGAGAATCAGAAGTTATCTAGACCAACCTCTCCTCCTCTGAATAGTATTTCTGCGAGAGAATAGCTAAGCTTCTGCTCCAACTCTGCTAAGAAAGGAGAGCTCACTACTTGAGAAGGTGGGTACCTGCCGGGTGGAACAGCTCTAAAGATTCAAGGTGGAACAATTCCTGGGAGATTAATTTCAATTTGCACAGCACACAGCAAGGATAAAAAGCTTTTTTGTTGTTTTTGCTTTCATCTCGTTCCCCATTTCTGCAGTCTGGGCTTGCTTTGACTGCCTGTCCATCTTTCCCCCTTTACCCTGAGCTGCCGCCTGCCCTCTGCCCTGAGGGGAAGCTCGCTAGCCCTGGTCACTGTTGGGTGGCCAAGCATACCGGGCTTTGGAAGCTGAGAGCCAACATTGGGTGTATTTATTGCTCCTTGCCCTGTTCTCTGGGGTGGTTCGACCAGGCTCTGCTTCCTTGGAAAACAACAGTGAACTTTGTTCAGCCAAAGCTTTATTTCCCAAATTCTGATATTTGCTCACTGGCTCTCCTCCCTCCAGCTGTTCCCAACTGCTGACCACTTCTTAGGCGCACAGTTCGCTGCTTCCGCTGTTCCAGCACTTCCTGGAAGGCGGCCATGAGGGGCCAAGGCAGATGCAGCCCCGGGGGCGTTGCCTGTGGCCTTGGCTTGAGGTCTGAATCCATGACTGCATCGTTTGGAAAGTGTGTGCGTGACTACCTTTGAAACCAATGGGCTAAAGGCAGAGCCTTTAATGAGCAGTGCAGCTCCATGAAAACCCGCCGTTGCTTCATTTTCTTCACACTCCTGGTTGCCTGTAGAATTGTTAGAGTAAAAAAAGAAAGAAAGAAAGAAAGAAAAGAAAGCAGCAAGCCGAGAGCAGCTGAAGTAAAAAGAGAAAAGGGAAAGGTTTATTTTTGAAGCCGAAACTCCTTCTGACTTTCTCACTTCTCCTAACTTGGCTTTGGTCTCCAGGGGGCTTCACGTCTCTGGGCTTTGCCTCGGCCCACAGTCCCAGAGAACCTTCTGGCTCTTTGGATCTTGGAGTGAGGTGCCACCCAGCCTTCTTCCACCTCGCCTTGTGGGTGCTCACTGGTGGCACCTGGGAGTTGCTGGAGAAAGCCAGACCCTGGGTTGAACTGGTACCATGCTGGGTTCACCCACTGGTCTCAAACCCCCTAGGTTGCATCTGGAACATAAAATGGGTGATCTTTAATGTAATTTGGTTTAGTTATCAACATTTAAGAAACAGGAGATCACAGGAAATCCAGATTTTTAGCTCAACTCGAAAAGTTGGCGGAGGGTCTGGACTGTATCTTTGCTCTCTGTGGAGCTGAGTGGTAGCTGCCCCTCTGACAGGTGGCACCACTCTCCACTTGGCCACCATCTCTCCAACAACACAGAGTCTCTCTCTGGACACGGAGACTGCATATTAGATGCTAGTGATCAATGGGCTTCTCCCCAACCCTGCTTCCCCGATCTACATCATTCATGAAGGGCCTGACTGATGCTTCCGGGCATTTGAGTTTGCTGTCCATGCTCAGTGGAGTGTCTTCAGCAAGGGCATTGCTGAAGACACTCCACTCTCTTATCTGTAATAGACTCCTGGCCCACCACATTGTTCTTGCTCTCCTTCTTCCCTCCTTCCCTCCCTCCCTTCCTCCCTCCCTCCCTCCTTCCTCGTCTCCCCTCCCTACTTACTCTCTTTCTGTATTTTATCACTTCTTCAACTGTAAAATAAAACATACCTACAGAAAAGCATTCACAGCAAAGATCTAGAGCCCAGTGATTTATCACTAAGTCTGCACCAGTGTCATCACCAGGTCCACAGATAGGACTGTGTGGCATTCCAGAGTCTCTCTCCATTCCTTCCCTTCTCTCCCTCCCCGCCACAAGTAACCACTATCCTGATGTCCATGGTAAAATGTCCTTGATTTTCTGTATAGTTTTGCCAGCAAAATACACGTTAAATGCTAGTCTTGCCTGTTTTTACAGTGTCATGCAGACATAACCCTACAGTATATATTCTTTCATGCATGGCTTCTTTCACTCAACATGATACCTGTGAAATTCACCCCTGTTGTTGTGTACAGATGTAGTTTATAAATTTTCATCACTGGATAGGATTACCTTTTATAAATGTGACACAATTTTGTCTTTTTATTCTACTCTTGATGGCCATTTGGGTTGTTCCCAGTTTAGGGCTAGTATACACAGGGCTGTGATGAGCATTCTTGTGCTTGTACACTGGTGCATGTATGCATTTTTAAGACTATTACCTCCAAGCCTGGGGTTTTCCTTGTGGAAAGGTTTTTAAATTATGGATTTAATTTGTTGAAAGGTTATTTGACTAGCTAAGATTCATATTTTTTCTTGTGTCCATTTTGATAATTTGGGTTTTTTAGGAACTTAGTATTTATCTAAATTTTCAAATGTAATGGCATGACATTGTTTATAACATCTTCTTATGATGATTTTTAATGATGGTGGGCTCTGTTGTGATGTCTCCTTATTATGCCTGACAGTGATTATGTTTATCTTTTCTTTCTTTTCCCCCTTGCTTAGTCTTGCTGAGGTTTGGGGGTTTTTAAAAATCAATTTTATTACTCTTTCCAAAGAATCCAACTTTTGGTTTTGTTGATATTTCCTATTGTATATTTGTTTTCTAGTTTATACAATTCTACATTTACCTTTTTTTCCCCTTTGGGTTCAATTTTTTGTACCTTTTCTAATTTCTTGAGATGGTGGCTAAGTTCATTGATTTTAAACCTTTCTTAAAGTCTAATATATACAAGTAAAATTATGTATATATTTATTTATTTTTTAACGAGTAGGGGGAGAGGCAGAGAGAGAAAGAGAGAGAGAGAGAGAGAGAGAGAGAGAGAATCTTAAGCAGGCTCCACTCTCAGTGCAGAGCCTGACTCGGGGCTTGATCATGACCTGAGCTGAAATTAAGAATCGGATGCTTAATGGATTGCATCACTGAGGCACCCCCAAGTAAAATTATAATAATCTAAACATAGCTTTAACTTTATCCTATGAGTTTCAATATACAATATTTTCATTATCACTCAATTAAAATAGGTTTAAATTTCCTTTGATTTCACATGGTAATTTAGAAATACTTGTGAATTTTTGAATACATGAGAGTTTTCTAATCATGTTTCTATTAATTTCAAGCTTAATCCTAATGTAGTTAGTGTATTTTGTACAATTTCAATAATTTGTTGTTTTTCAAGACTTGCTTTATGGCCCAGCATACATTGACTTTTGAAACTTCCTTGTGTTCTTGAAAAGAAGGTATACTGTTAGTAGTTGTGAGCTTAATATTCCATTTGTGTCCATTAGGTTATAGTTGCTGATTGTGTTGTTTGAACCTTCTGTATTCCTACTGACTTATTGTCTATTTGTTTGGTTAGATATTCAGAGAGATGTATTAAATTCTCCCATTATTATTGTGGATCTGTCTGTATGTATATTTGTTGGTTTTTGCTTTATGTATTTTGAGATATTAGGTATATGTAATTTTTGAATGCCATAACTTCCTGGAGAATTGAAACTTTTATCACTGAGATGTCTTCTTTATCTCTAGTAATACATTTCATTTTAAATTCTATTTTATATAAATATTAAATAAGAGAGGTCCTCCTATTTTCTTTGGATTAGTGTTTACATTGGATATATTATTCCATCCCTTTACTCTTATCCATTCTGTATCCTGAAGTGTTATAACCTCTGTAAACATTATACAATTTAAAAAATTAGTCTGACAATTTTTGTCTTTTAATTGATGCCTGTAGTCTATTTATATTTACGAATGCAATTTAATCTACATTAAATTTAATGTAATTTCTGATATATTTGAATTTAAGTCTGCCATACTATTAAGTGCTTTCTATTCGTTCCACCTGTATCTTACCTTTATCTTCCATTTTATTGCTTCTTTAGGACTATTTTTTAATATTTCACTTTCTCCCTCCAGCACTTTGGAAGTTGTGTGTTCTTGTACTCTTCTGTTCCAGATTGTCCCCAGGGTTACACCGTAAACTCTTGTGTTGTTAAGGGTTAATATTAATTGGTGGTTTTATACTCTTCTCAGGCATTTCATGGTTTCTAGAAGACTCTAACTCCATTTGCCCCCTCCCAAATTATTTTATTGGTTTTTAAAAAAGATCTATTTATTTATTTGAGAGAGAGGGCGCGCAAGGAGGGGGAGGGGCAGAGGGAGAGAGAGAATCCTGAAGCAGCCTCTTTACTGAGTAGGGAGCCCCGCGTGGGGCTTGATCCCAGGACCCTGAGTTTATGACTTGAGCTGAAATCAAGAGTATCAAGGCCGCTTAGCTGACAAGACACCCAGGTGCCCCTATATTATTGTTGCCATGAATTTTAAGTGATACACATTTTAAATCTAACAATTTTTAAATTATTTTATATAACTACTATCCATTTATATTTACCTAGGTACTTGCTATTTTCTATGCATTTCTTTCCTTCTTGCATCTCTGACTTTCTACCTGGGATTATTTTCCTTGGACCTAAAGAATCGTCTTTAATATTTCCTTTAGTGTGAGTGACAAACAGTCTTACTTTTGCTTTCTAACTATCTCTAGTGGATCCTCTTGGATATTTTTGTTGAGTGTAAATTTCTAGGTTGACAGTTATTTACTTTCAGCCTATTAAAACTATTCTAGTATTTTCCAGTTCTCATTGTTTCCACTGAGAAGTCTGCTGTAAGTCTCGCTGTTGCTCCTTTGACAGTGATTGGTTTCTTATTCTCTGGCTGCTTCTAATATGTTTCTCTTTGCTTTAGTTTTCAGCAATTTTATTTTGATTCATGAAGGTATGGATTTCTTTATGTTTCTCATGGTTGGGGTTTTAAGGGCTTCTTAAATCTGTAGCTTTATGTATTTGATTAATTTTCGAAAAATCTCAGTCATTACTTCTTCAAACATTGCTTTTTTCCTAGTCTCTGTCCTCTTTGTTTCTTTTTTTAGGATTCCAATTAGTTTCTCCCTTGTATTATTTCTCTCTTACCCTCTCTTTTGTCTTTTCCCTCCTTTAATCCTCTTTGCTTCATTTTGTATATATTCTTCTGACCTAATATCCAGCTCACTTTAGCTTTGTCTCCTGTGCTACCCATGACTTCTTAAATTGGAGATTATATTTTTTAGTTCTAGAGTTCTGTTCATTTCTTTTTCATGGTTTTAGCTTCTTTTCTGAAATTTTCAATTTTCTCTTTTATCTCCTTGAACATAATAAGCACACTTATTTTAAAGTTGGTGTCTGATAACATCAATATCTGGAGACCCTTTGAGTTTGTTTCTATTGCCCATTTTTCTTCTGAGTTTTATTCTTGTTATCTTTTCTTCCTAAGGAGTTATTTTTTGCTTTTTACAACAGATGTATCTGCAAAACTAATTGTAGAAATAATTTGAGGCTTGGGAAGGTATCTTCCACTAGGGAGGATTTACTGTACTTTTTTGGGAGCCTGGGAGCACTAGCACCTTGGGATTAATTTAACCCAATTTCGAGAATTGAAAATGATTTGAAGGTGAGCTACACTCTCTGCAAAGGCCTGGCTTTTTCTGGTTAATATTTTCTCCTATTGTACAATCCTTCAGTGTCCCATCCTAAAGATAAGGTTTTCCTGGGACATCCAACTTGGCAAGTTCTGGACTCCAATTCCTGATTTGTTAGCCATATGATGCTGTCAGAAATGCTACTCAGCCTCTTAGCCTCTCTGCTGCCTGGTCTGGAGTTGGCTAACAGTCCAGAGGAAGAGGAGCCTTAGGCTTCGGGTTTGCCTTCTGGGGCTCCATTTTCCCCAGTTCCCAGCTTGCTAATTCTTCACTCTTATGTAAACTAACTGATGCCTCCAGATGATTTTTATATTTCGTGTAGCTTGTATGTTTGTCCTCACTGAGAAGATTGGTGTGAATTACTTAGTCTCCCATGGTCCTCCTCCAATTTCTCCTCATTGTCAGACTTTTTTCTTTTTCTATTTTTTTCTTCACATTTCAGGGGGAAAAATGTCACTTGTTCTTTATAAAGCAAGCCCTTACTTCTGTGACTTGGTCTTCTTTCTCTCCATGTTTGTCTAGAATCATAAAGTATCTTCAGTCTCTCCCTTCACACTAGGCCTTCCCCTCTAAACATGTGCAACTATCCTCTACACACAAAAAATAAAGCCATGCTGAACCTAAACCTAAACCCTGCAGTTCTAGCCAATCACCAGACCATGTGGTGCTATTTTTGATGACAGCTCTTGCTAGAACAGTGTCTCAGTTCCTTTTTTTCCAGAATAATGTTGACAAGTCTGCTCAACTTAGTGTTCCCATCTTGATTGATTCACTTGGCCAGAATAAGTTTACAAATCAGTGGAGAATAGTGGAGGAGGGTTGGAAAAAAAGGAGAGATGGAAGAGGAAATTTATAATGTTTTAAATTATGCAGTCCAGCATGTAATTTTTTCTATAAAGGTTTTCTCTCTCTTGCTCCTACTATTTCCCTCTCCTCCTTTTTAGTGTCAGAGTTTTAAAAAGAGTAATCTATTCTTGCTGTTTCTGAAACATACATTCTTATTTAAAGGTCACCAAAACATCCCAGCTGCCTACCCAGTGACCTTTTCTTGGTCCATATTCTCCTTGATCTTTTTGCAGAATTTGTCATGGTTTCCACCTCTTTCTCTTAAATTCTCTCCTCCTCCAGGTTCTGGGATGCTTGACTTTCTGAGCTCCCCTGACTACTCATTCCCATTTCACATTTCGTTCTTTTTCTACTTACCCCAAGGTAGAACTTCCTGAAGGTTCTTGGCCCTCTTTCCTTCTTTCCTCTTCTCATTTCTTCTCATCATTGACTCTGCCTTTGTAAATTTATGGCACACCTTTTTTTGTGTAAGGATGTCTAGATCTAAATATCTGTCCTAAACTTCTCTGCAGGCTTCCAGTTTTGCATTTCTGAATGACTGTCAATGTCTTCTATCTGCATATCCTAGAGGTCCCACAAAAGTATTTTTAAAATTGAGCTCATATGGGGCCCCTGGGTGGCTCAGTCAGTGAAGTGTCTGACTTTTGATTTCGGCTCAGGTCATGATCCGAGGGTTGTGAGATTGAACCCCACACTGGGCTCCACACTCAGCGTGGACTCTGCTAGAGATTCTTTCTCTCCCTCTGTCCCTCCCCCTGCTCACACACTATCTCTTTTTCTCGCTCAAAAATAAATAAAATCTTTAAAAAAATGGGCTCATAATTTCTAACCATAAACTTCCTCTTCCTTCTGATTCCCCATTTATCATTCACACACCATGGCTACATCCCTATACCCACTTTTTCCTCTACATTAAGTGCCCTTCCCTTTATCTCAATTTGTTCAAATCCCGTGTAGCTTTGGAGGACCAATTCAATGCTCCCTCCTTCAAGAAACCATAGAATAATGTGAAAAAAGAATGGATTTCAGTAGTGAGAGATATGGTTCAAATCCAGGCTCTATCACCAACTTCTTTAGTCACAGATTTTTCTCATCCTTAAGAATGGGAATAAGAGTGACTAATTCACAGGTTACTGAACAGATTAGATGAGTTATTTATGAATATATTCCATTTCTTTTACTTGCTCTTTAAGAGTTAGATTTATTTCTGATTAATATGGCTCAAATACTTATTAAATAGTTATCAAATGAATGGATTAATATTGTTTGCCAAACAACACGGTGCTGATGTCAGCATTTTATTCATCAGTTAAAAAGGTCAAACCCGCTTTATTTTGTTCACTTGAACATTGCTTGATCACATGCAGTCACTACTTTGATACTTTTATTTCTATCCAGTTTAGTGGCTTGATTTAATGTCACATAGCTGCTAAGATAGGTGAGATAATCATGGGCCTTTAGAGCCACTGTAGCCTCCATCTGTCGTTGCTTTCACGAGGGAAGTTTGGATAATTGTCTAGTGGGTTGAATGGTGTAGATAACTGGCCTTGCTGGAAAGGTTCCCAAATCCCATCACCTCGTTTTATTCTTGCTTAATTTATCCAGATAATTGCTTCAACTCTTCACTTCTCCTGATCTTTGTCAAATAGCCTACTGGGTCCAGGCAGCCATCTGTTCGTACTCCCCTATTCTCGTGTCTCTTTTTGACCTTCTTTCCCCCTCCTTAAAGGTGGGTGAGGCTGGTGTTGGAAAACCAGCCCTCAGCTGGGAGGTGGCCCTTTTCCAAGAGTTCATCAGGCCCAGTACACCTGTCTGCTGGGGCGGACCTGCCAAGCACTCATCTCCCTCCTGGCCTATCAGATACAGCTGAATAAGTTTGGCTGAAGCTCCAGCAATTTGGTTATTCATTTTCTGCTTTCAGCTGAGTCTAGACCACCTGGTCAGAGCCTGGCTCACCCACCTTCTAGTTCCCTTGGCTGTTAGTGTCTGGCAGCCAGAGTATCTCAACTCCTTTATGCCTTCCCCGCTCTTCACCGTTAGGTAAGGCCTTTAAGGGAAGGAGAAATGGAGGTGAGGTGGGGTATGAGCATGCAGGGTGGAATTGCCATAGACTAACTGAGAAGTTTCTTAGAACAAAGTTTTCTGGTCATGGCCAGCCTAGCAGGCTGAATAATGGCCCTAAAGATATCAGGCCCTAATCCTGGAACCTATAAACGTTACCTTATCTTGAAAAAAGTACTCTGTAGATAGGACTAAGTTAAGGATCTTCAGATGGAGAGATTCTGGATTATCTAGGTGATCCCTAAACGCCATTGCTGGTGTCCTTATAAAAGAAATGTAGAGGGAGATTACACACACACACACACACACACACACACACACACACACACACATGCACAGTAATGGGAAATCAGAAGCAAAAATTGGAGTGATGTAGCTTTAAACCAATGCCTGGCAACCACCAGAAACCAGAAGAGGCGAGGAACAGATTCTCCCCTAGAACCTCCCCAGGGGGCGTGATCCTGTTTACACCTTGACTTTGGCCCAGCAGTACCGCTTTTGGACTTTTGGACTCCAGAACAGTGAGAGAGTAACTTTAACAGTTGTACACTATCATGTGTGTAGTGTGTGGTGATTTGTTACAGTGGCCCCAGGAGCCCAGTGCAGCCAGTAACGACCATGCAGAGGCAATCACTGTAATGTCACTTCTAGGTTGGAAGCCCCCATCCTGCAAACCTGTATCTGGGGTGCTCCAAATGCCATGTCAGAGTAAGTCAGCAAATATTTATCAAGCAACACTTTGATCCATGTTCAGCTGCAGAGCACGGAAGCCACGCTCGTTAGCGTAAGCAGAAAGAGATTCTTTGTGAGACGTTCAAAGCCTAGTGGAAGGGTTGGGAGGGAGGTTCTAGCCTGAGCTTTCAGGGATGAGTCCACTAAGAGCTGCTGCTCTAGCCGTCGCCAGGCAACTGGCTGCTCTCCAAAGCTGCCCTATCCATCAACTATAATCTGCACCTCCAGACTGGATGCCTCGCGCCACACTTCTCTCCCCACGGAACCCAGTTTCAAATTCAAGTCTTGTGTGACTTCCTGTTACTTGAGGAATTTAAATTACAACTGGGACTTTAGCTCCAGGGGAGTCTGGGGAATGTGATTTTTAGCTTTCCAGCTTCCGTATTATAGACAGGTAACTCCCTGTGGTGATGGATTTTGCAATCCTGATGCCACAGGTGCTGATTGAACCAATCCACGTTTTCTTTTTTTTAAAAGATTTTACTTATTTAATTGACACAGAGAGAGAGAGAAACAGCAAGAGAGAGAGGGGACACAAGCAGAGTGAGTGCGAGAGGGAGAAGCAGGGTCCCCACAGAGCAGGGGGCCTGATGTGGGGCTCGATCCCAGGACCCAGGGATCATGACCTGAGCCGAAGACTGACGCCTCACCAACTGAGCCACCCAGGGGCCCCTAATCTGCAATTTCTAACACAAGCGCTTACTATGTGCTGAGCACTGCTCTCAGCCAACAAGGTAGAGTCTCTGGGCTCAAAGTACTTATTTTCTCATGGAAACATAGTAGATGATAAATTCATCAACAGACACGCAAACCTTTGGGTCCAGACCTCTGCACTAAAGTGAATATCACAATAAAGAGAATCAAATGAAATTTTTAGTTTCTCAGTACATATAAAAGTTATGTTTATACTCTACTGTAAGTCTATTAAGTGTGCAATAGGTTTATGTCTAAAAAAGTACATACCTTAATTAAAAAATGCTTTATTGCTAAAAAATGCTAACCATCATCTGTGCTTTCAGTGAGTTGTAATCACGGAACACAGATCACTCTAGCAAACATAACAATAAAGAAGAAGTTTGAAATATTGCTAGAATTGCCAAAATGTGACACAGACTCGAAGTGAGAAAATACTGTTGGAAAAAAATGGTGCCAATAGACTTGCTTGACACAGGGTTGCCACAGACCTTCAGTTAATAATAATAATAAAAAAGAGCAATATCTGCAAAGCACAAACAAGCAAAGTGCAATAAAACGAGGTATGTCTGTACTGCTAAGTGCTATAAAAAAGATAAAGCAGAGTAATGATCTGACAGCTGGAGGGGAGTGTTGGTTCTTTTAGTTAGAGTGGTCAGAAAGGGTCTCTCTCTCTCCCTCTTTTTTTATTTTAAGATTTATTTATTGAAAGAGAGAGAGAGCAGAGGGGAGGAGCAAAGGGAGAGGGAGAGGAAGACTCTCCAGCAGACTCCCTGGTGACCATGGAGCCCACGGGGGTGTTTGATCCCATGACCCTGAGATCATGACCTGAGCCAAAACCAAGAATCAGATGCTTAACTGACTGAGCCACCCATGTGCCCCAGGTTTCTTGATGTGGCATTTTTGTTAAGTTCTGAGTGATGATAAGGCAACCATGCAGAAGGCTGGAGGGAAGTAGCATTTCAAGAGGAAGGAGCAGCAAGAGCAAAGATCTGGTGGGAGGAATAACTTGGCTTGTTTGAGGGACAGAGAGAAGGGCAGAGTAGCTGGAATGTGGTAAATGGACGGACAGAGGAGGGACATGGGGTCAAGGGGCTACGCAGGCACTAGATTATGGGGACCTTATGGGTGTTTGGATTTTATTCTGGTTAGAGCAAGAAGTCGCTGGAAGGTGTTAAGCAGAGAAGTTTTCTTATGTTGAGTGGTGTCCTCCAAAATTCATGTCCACTAAAAACGTGAACAGAGTGTGACCTCATTTGAAAATAGGGTCTCGGAAGATGTAGTTAAGGTAAGGATGGAGATGAGGTCATCTTGGATTAAGGTGGGCCCTAAGTCCAATGAAGAGAAAGAGGAGTTAATGGGGACTCTTAGGTGTGTGGCTTGCACTGCTGGTATGATTTATTGAGATGGGGAGGCGTGGGGGAGCTGAGCTGGGATTGAGACCTAACACTTTGGTCATGCAGAGTTTGAGATGCATAAGTGCAGATGCTGAGCTAGGCAGCCGGACTTTACCAGTGTAGGGCTTTAGGGAGAAACCAGAGCAAGGATAAAATTTGACAGTCATCAGCATATAGGTGATATTTAAAGTCTTGGGAATAGATGAGGTGGTACAGATGGAAGAGAGAAGAGCTGATGTCAGAACTTTGGGGCATTCAAAGACTATTTAGAGTCTGGCAGAGACAGAGGGGTCTGAAAAAGCACAGGGAGTGGGGTAGGGGAAATGCTAAGACATGGGTGGGATTGTAGAAGTCACCCAAGAAAGGGTTTCTAGAGGGGAGGGAGCATCACCATAGGCTTTAGGTAGGTCTTTGGTGGTCTATTTCAGGAAGGAGGTGGATGCAAGAGCTTGGCTGGAGCAGTTAGAAGAGAGGATGGGGGTGCGAGGAGGTAGTGTGAAGTCTGTACAACTCTTTGGAGAAGTTTCTCTCTGAAAGGAAGCATGGGAATGGGTCAATTGCTGTAGGGGAATGTGGGATCAATGGAGAAAGGGGGTAATGGCAAAAGTATATTTGAGGAGATGGGGGTAAGATTTAGGGGTTGAGTGATGGTATTGGCATTGAGTAGCTCAGGGACAATAGTTCTATTTCCTTTTTTGTCCTTTTTCTTTTAGTTTATTTATTTATTTATTTATTTATTTATTTTATTCTTTTAGTTTATTTTTTGATTTAAATTCAGTTAAATAACATATAATGTATTATTAGTTTCGGAGGTAGAGTTTAGTGATTCATCAGTTACATATAACACCCAATACTCATTACATCACAAGCCCTCCTTAATGTCCATCACCCAGCTACCCCATCCCCCACCATCCCCCCTCCAGCAACCTTCAGTTTGCTCCCTGTGGTTGAGAGTCTTATGGCTTGTATCCCTCTCTGGTTTTTCCTTATTTTATTTTTCCCTTCCCCTGTGATCCTCTGTTTTGTTTCTTAAATTCCACATGAGTGAAATCATATGGTAGAAGAGTGAAGGGACAATGAATAATGACCCTGCTAAAAATTCAGACACAAGAAAACATAAAATGTTCAATTTCCCCCCCATATTTTCCTGATTTTGAATATATAAACCCTGGAAGGGAGGAACACCCTTCGAATGCAACCAACTGCCCATCGCTGTCATGCATGACTCTGGAACCATCTGTCTTGTAAGTACTGACTCAGGCTTCACACAAAGCTCTAACATGTTCTAGTTTATCATTGCTTCTGCTTCTCCTTCTTGCACTTTCATTGTCAAAATATGAAAAAATCTGAAGCCTTTGACAGCATTAATTATGATGAGGAGATGGCCATCTTCTTTGCTTCAAAATTGCAAAGAATTGTTTTCAATTTAAGATGATCAATCCCACGTTTCTCTATTTCCTTTTAGCCACCTCTGTTTGTACACCTGCCTTCAACATTTATCCCCTCAAGGGTATTCCCAGGCCATAGACATCATAGAAGATGAAAGAACCCTGCCAAACACCTTGGAGCAAACAAAATGGTCCAAGATCTTGGGATAAAATACTGCAGGATGAAGTCTTCCCAGTGGAATGACTGGCTGAATGAGAACACCATACGTCCTTTTGGTCCTTGGCAATATATCATCCGCCTATCAGATTTTGAGTTTGAGAACATTTGTTGAACATATTGCTCTCTGAAGACTTACAGCCTGAGATTTCACTTACATGATCAATTTCATCATTGTTGTTAGAGTCTCGAGTCCTACTGTCTCTGCCTTCATCTTCTGATTCATCTAAGAATTGTGAACAGCTTTTTCCCCCTTCTCTTTGCCGTTATCAACAGAAAGCAAAAAATTCTGAATTTTCAACAGTGTTCAGTGCAAACTACAAGGATGGTGTCTCCAGTATTCCTTTATACGCTCTTGAAGATGATGCCATACTTTTGCCAATTGGACAGGAGGGCTAAGAAGGATGCAGTTGTAATGATTTATCTCACTCTTGCATCATCCTGGTAATCCAGGTCACTGTACCCTTTTTGTTCAGAAGAATTCGTGAGTATCCATGAAATAGCAAACATGTTTCAAAATACGGGAAAATTAAACCTAAGGTCCCCAAATGTAACTTAGATGTGTAAAAGTGTCCAGTGGATGCATAGAGAGTAATTGGGAGACAGAATGAATCTTATTCTTTTAAGAAGCAGTAATTACTTCTTTTCCCTTCGGGAAACCTCTTATAAAGAATAAAAGTGAAGCAGTATCAATCCTTACAAATAGAAGTGCTCAAAAAAGAAACTCGAGAATTCAAATTGGATCTAACAGATCTTGATGAGCGTTTTCTCTCATATTTTGACTCATAGACAGTCTCTTAAAGCTTCCTGTCAGTTAACATGTTTTTCCTTTTTGAGGGATATTTGATAAAGAAGTGATTTGGAGTAAAACATCTTTTATAGATTAGTGTATTCTTAGTTTTTGCATTGAAAGTTTATTTTTATATAATCTTTAAAATGATACGATATGTGCCCTTTCTTCCCTTAGTGACACATAGCCCTTAGTTTGTGGCGAATTATGTGAGAAAAAATGTGAATCACAAGTGAATAGGAAAAGGTATATTATAATTTCATTTTAGCTATATATCTATATATACACACACACACACACATATGATTTTTTTTTTTTTTTTTTAAAGATTTTATTTATTTTTTTCACAGAGGGAGAGAGATCACAAGGAGGCAGAGAGGCAGGCAGAGGGGGGGGGGAAGCAGGCTCCCCGCTGAGCAGGGAGCCCGATGCGGGCCTCGATCCCAGGACCCTGAGATCATGACCTGAGCCGAAAGCAGAGGCTTTAACCCACTGAGCCACCCAGGCGCCCACACATATGATTTGATATATTTTACAACATTATGACAAAAAATAGGCAGAACTATTTTATTTTCTTGATGTTGTAAATGCTTAATTTTACACTTAAACTGATCTATATTTCTAATCTTTGACATTTTATTTTTAAGTGACAAGATAAGACATGGGATTTAAGCTGCCCTGAAATATGAATTTTTTTTCCCTCACCAATAAAAAACCAGGGGTGCCTGGGTAACTTAGTTGGTTGGGCATTTGACTCGTGGTTTCGGCTCAGGTCATGGTCTCAGGGTTGTGGAGTCAAGTCCCATGTTGGGTTCTGTGCTGGATGTGGAACCTGCTTGGGATTCTTTCTCTCTCTCTTCCCCTCTGGTCCTCCCCGTCTCGGAAAGCAAAAAACCCCAAATTGGATGTAATTATATAAATGTGTAATTTTTTTCCTTTTTAACTTATATTTTTAAAGTACTGGAAATCTGGATCTGGTGAAAATAATCCAGAGATAAATTTGCAAAATTATTACCATTTTGTGCTTCTTGCTAATGTGGTCCTTGTAATTCATCATCAGTGTTTCTTATGCTTCTTGTCTATGAGCAGTGCTCTACTGTGGGTATAAAATAAACAATAGATGACAAGGAACAAAAGCAATTAAAGAGGGCACATGGTTGAGTCAGCTGAGGGCACTGGGAGTGAGGGGTTGGGGCAAAAGCAGACTCATCCATCTCTTAACACATTTGTCTCAAAGAGGGAAGTGTAAAATAATTGATTTGTTGACTTGAAAAAAGTGAAAATGGACACAAACACTCTTGACTTTTTTTAATGATCCCAACCCCTGGGTCAGCTTTGAGAGGTGTTTGCGAATCTGTGGATGGGCCGTGTGGGCCTAGCTCAGCCTGGCGTGCGAGTGCTGGCTGCAGATCCCTGGGGGTGTGGGACATGCCCTGGCTCACTCTTCTCCCGTGGGGTTCCTTGGCGTAGACTCCTTGCAAACCGTCAACTTTTCATTTGCTGTTGCCCAAAAACAGATTTCCATTTCTAAGGCTGTAACTCAACTTACATGGCTATATACTTAGTGCAGGATAGTCTCATGTGGTCAGCAGAGTATTTCTGCAAATGGCTTAGAATGGCTGCCTCCAGGGGCTAATGTTCTGATGTTCATGCGGACTCTCAGCTGGCTTTGGGTCCAGAGGCTGACATCTTCACTCTTCATCCACAGGATCTAGGAGGTGTGTCTTCTGGGGTGCTGTATCCTCTTGGGTCCTGAGTTCCCGGCAGTGGGGGGAGAGGTGGAGTGCACCTAGGGGGGCAGCCATTGATCATCACAGCGTCTGGGCTGCTTTGGAGAAAGCATGGTGGAAGGTGCTGGTGCACGGGCATCTCCTCTCTTTGGGTGGGTCAGCCAGGCCGGTGGGACCATGTCCTCAGCTCCTTTCCTTTGGAGCCATGAGATAAGCCCATGGCCAACAGAGCCTTCCCCTGGGCACCTGGCTTCAGCGGAAGGGCATCTCTCAAACTCCCCTGCCCTTGGAAAGTGTCTCAGAAATGGAAGTGTTTTTCCAGGGTCAACAGCTTCTTTACCATGTGTCCAGGGGCCCTAAGAGTGAGCAGGAGAGACAAGAGGACAGGAAAAAGAAAATGAGGAAAAAGAACAGGAAAAAAAAAAAATCAAGAGGGCCGAGACATGGAGGCAGCTAAGAGAAGAAAAACCACATGGTATGGGGGATGGTTCATGTTGTGCAGTTGGGAGTGGCTTCTTGATGGGGATCGTCACCTTCCAGGCTGCACTCAACCTCTGTGTGTTCTGGATAATGCATGTCAGGCAGAAGGTGAGTGGAGAATCCGGAGACAGTTTGCCAATCTGGCACATTCTGGGGGGGACAAGAGCAAGGGGACTGGGAAGGCAAGCTCTGCAGGGTGGATACTGGGTGCTGGTGGTTCATTCCTGAATGCCAAGTGCACGAGAACAGCGCCCCACACATCCCGGGCGTGTAGTAAACATGTAGAAAATGTTCTCTTCTGCACAGAGCCCCGTGAGCCCTGAAGGAACGCGGTTGGGTCTGCAGTGGTCCCTATGTTGTGGTGGCTCCAGAAGAGAGGAGTTCCCCCCGCCCCCGAAGGCCGCACAGTTAGGGATCACCTGTGGCCGCAGGACAGTTGTCCCCAGCAGGACTACCCACCTGGGGCGGCTGGGAGGAGCAGCCAGTGAGCAGACCAGCCCTAAGACTCACCGGTGGCAGCCATCCTGGCCAGCACACCCTCACGCACTTCTTGCACTTTGTGGAGAGGGACGATGGACTAAAACAAAAAGTGACCTAAGTGGATAGTGACATTGCCGAGGCTCTGCGGAGCCTCCTGTGAGCGAGAATGCAGCTGAATGGGAATGCAGAGCCCTGCTCTGTCCCTGGGCTGTCTTGGTGGCTCCTCCAGGTGGGAGCCCTGGGGGATATGGGCGAGGCTGGGGAGGGGGCAGGGGCAGCTGGAGGGCTCCCCTCAGAACTCCCCTGAGGCAGCATTTCTGCTCTCCTCTGCCACAGCTGTGCTGGGAGTAGGGCTCTTATAGGAGCTTCTGGCTAAAGCCGGGCAGGAATCTAGGATCCCAGGGTCTCTAGGATGCAGGGTAGGTTCCTTCCCTTAGGGTTCTGTCCATGTCTCCAGAGCAGGCGAGGAAATTTTCAAATGACAGTGGTCCGGCTCTTTGGTCTGGGGTTGGGGTTTCCAAAAGGCTTCATTCACTGTATAAAGTCCAATCACTGAAAACCCATATTGAAACAGGCTGCTTACTTGGCATTTACAAGCCAAATGGTTTGGAAAGCCACAGTATGTCTCCCTACTGCATGGATTCCAGGGCGTCCTGAAGGCCTGG
This sequence comes from Ailurus styani, assembly GCA_002007465.1. Classification (NCBI taxonomy): domain Eukaryota; kingdom Metazoa; phylum Chordata; class Mammalia; order Carnivora; family Ailuridae; genus Ailurus; species Ailurus styani. The sequence continues at coordinate 408,222 of LNAC01000556.1, forward strand.
CTGGAGACGGGGTCCAGTGGGTGGCGAAGGAGGCCGGCCTACCGAAGGAGACCCTCCTGGGATGAGGCCCGAGTCCGCACTGCACCTGGCATGGGGCTGGCATTGAGCGGAACAGGGAAGAGGTCTCATCCAGGAGACATCCTTGGAGGGGAGCCTACAGGCTCTGGGCTGTAGGAGGCAGGGGGCTGGCAGCTGATCGGACACAGGCATGAGGAGGCCGGAGGGGAGCCGTCGGAGGGAGGTCAAGGTGGTGGTGTCCAGGTGGCAGCTGGTGTCAGGGGCCTGGGGGACAGCAGGATGGTAAGGGCCATGGGTGCTTATCCAGAGACCAACTGCACGGAGGCCACCCAGCCCTAGGTGAGCCCTCCCTGGGGCAGGAGGGCACTTGGCGAAGAAAAGAGGAGCAGCTTAGGAAGGCCCACCATGGGAGGTCACTTCACAGGCTCAAAAAAATACTTGAGACTTGCAGTGGTCGCATGCACGACTCCGACTTTGTGCCCTGGGCTGGTGATTTCTCATTGTTCTGTGACTTCGATTTCAGTTTTGTAATGAGTGTTCATGAACCCCAGCACTCTCTTGAAGGAGCAGAATGGAACATAGAACTCTCAAGAGGCAGCTTTCTTCATCTCCAGAGGGCCCACTATTTCTCTCAGGGTTGTAGTCTGACCTTGACCTTGGGGAGTCTCCCCCACCTGCCCTGATGCCTGTCCAGGGCCTCCCTGACATCCAGGAGGGAGCCACACCTGGGTGGAGGTGTTCCGTGGGGCTCCAGTGATTTACATTTCTATGATCAGACTTTTTAACAAATGCTCCAGGGATGGTGATTTTTTGGGGTGCAGCCCCTGGCAATGGTTGTGTTTCTGGGCTGGTGATTCAAGATGACTGGACAGGTGGGGGATGAGATGATGTCTTTTTTTTTTTTTTTTTTGGCATGAGATTTCTTCCAAGTAAATGAACAGGCTACTTTAAAAAATGCTGCAGGGGGAGACATGTGAGCATGTGTGTTTGCTCTGAGCACCAGGGTTGTCCTGCATTCCCACCACCACTTTAAGGCACACTGTGGTCCCCCTGCAGTGCCCTCCTCCCAACCCCCCGCCCCTCCCCACTGACCCCCCGGTGCTCATTGTGAGAACAATGGGAGACATTAGCAGCGGACCCACCACACTTCCTCCCCTGCACGCTTCCGACAGCCAGCAGAAATCAATATATTAGGATAAGGAGAATGACATTTGGCTTTGTCTGGGCTTGGCTGTCAGAGACTACCACCACCATATTGGTGTCGAATGGAGATCCTGTTTCCTTCTCCGACTCGAAACTCAAAGGCTGCTTCCAGCTTTTCTGTTGGTACCCACGCTCACCCAGACGGTTCTGACACTTTGACTTACTGATCAACTCATTTTATTTTTTTAAAGATTTATTTATTTGAGAGACAGAGAACACTAGCAGGGGGGAGGGGCAGAGGGAGAGGGAGAGGCCGACTCCCTGCTGAGCAGGGAGCCCCACGTGGGGCTCGATCCCGGGACCCTGAGATCATGACCCCAGCCAAAGGCAGATGCTTCACCAACTGAGACACCCAGGCACCCTATTTTTTTTCAAACCACCATTTTTTAAAAAGTTAAGTGCATGCCCCCACACACTTATAGGGAAAAAAAGCATGAAAACCAACAAGCCCTGTGTAAGAACTGACTGAGCATGAAAGCAAGGGCCAGGACAAAGGTTCTCAGTGTAGCTGATTAAAACAGATTGAATTTTTACTCATTTACAACCCCACATAGGCTGTTAACACTTTGTTTCCTTAGAGGATGAATACCTCACAGAGTTCTTCCATCAAGACACACCATCTCCCTTTTAGAGAAAGGCAAGTCAGAGGGTTGCCAGCAAGATGAGTCAGGAGGCCCAGGTGGTTGGAACCGACATTCGGCAGCAAGGAGCCTGGCTTCCCAGTGCAGCTTTGGGAAGGCCCCTGTGTGTCTCTAGTGCTGGACGGGTCCATGGGACTCCCTGGCCTTTGTCCTCAGGTGGTCCCTAAGTACCCAGAGCCTGAGAACAGAATGCCTTTGAGGTTGTCTTGAGCGCCAGTTCTGAGACTCTTGTTAACATAATCCTGGCTGAAGGGTGAAGTTTTCTTCTGCTGGAATTTTTGATTTAAGATAAGGCAATGGAGCCTGAAGTTGGCAGTGTGGTGTGGACACTACACAGCCAGCCTCTCTTTTCTATAGGAGCCTTGGTATTTGCTTCTGGGTCTCAGGATTTGCTCAGCTAGGGCCATAGGCCGTGAGGGCACCAAACGAGACCTCTGGGTGAGGTGCTGATCCCCAGATGAGCTGATGAGTTTATATAGAGGTCATCCATACCTGTTGGAGATTATGCTGCATTTGCTTGGAGGGAAGGGTGCACACTTATTAGGTAATGAGGAATGACTGGTACCCAGGTGAGCCCAACTCCAGAGGGCTCCTGGAACCCATTTGCTGGGGATGCACACATGGGTCAGCCACTAGCCTTCTGGGTCTGTTATCTTGAGTAGGGCCACAGGTATGTTTGCAGAGGACCAGCTATTCCCTGTTTTAAAGGCCATATGTCTTTGTCACAACTGCTTAACTTGGTAGCCACAGGTGAATGGCATGTCTGTGTTCCAACAAAACTTTATTTACAAAACAGGTGCTGGCCTGATTTGGTCCACTTGCTTACTGTCCAGATTTTTCCTCTGAACTTTTGAAGGGCAGGAACAAGTTCTTATTTATGTTTGCCTCTCTGGTGTCTCTCATGGGGCCTGATTCATGGTTATGTGCTCAGTAATACTCCATGAAGATCTTCAAAGGAAAAGGTATATTTACGATTCACACTATGAGCTGCACTTGGAGTCCTGATACTAGAATGCTTAAATTAAAGGGCCCTCACTTATCACACACCCACGCATGCATACCCACCCACCC
>LNAC01000556.1:411481-568202 GCA_002007465.1 Ailurus styani
GAAGGGGAAGCAGGCTCTCTGCCGAGCAGAGAGCATGACGTGGGGCTTGATCCCAGGACCCTGAGATCATGACCTGAGCTGAAGGCAGAGGCTTAACCCACTGTGCCACCCAGGCGCCCCTATATTCCAGTTCCGTTGTCCTTTCAACTCCCTCCCTTCCCTCTTCTTCTCTTTTTCCTTTCCTCTTCTTGTCTTCCTAAAAATTTATTATGCATTTTCTATGTGCCGGACACTATTGCTAGGCTGTAGATAACATCTCAATATAAAAATCAACACGTGCCATTTGTCTTCAAGGAGATTTTGGTCCAGTAGCTGAACCCAGAGAAAGGAAAAAGAAAAAGAAAAAAAGACAAATGAAGAATTTAATGAAGTAGAAAACAAATAGAAAGTAGGAAATATCAACAAAACCAAAAGCTAGATTATTTGGAAAGAATAATAAAGTTGATTAAAACGGTAAGCCCTAGCAAGATTGGGCAAGGGGGGAAGAAAAGGAAAAGGTGGACATAATCACTGTCTGCAATGATAAGGAGACATCACAACAGAGCCCACCTTCCTTAAAACGCCATTTCGTTTGAATATTGAGAGACATCACAACAGAGCCCACCTTCCTTAAAATGCCATTTCGTTTGAATATTGAGATAAATGGGTAAATTCCTAAAAAACACAATTCATCAAAATGGACACAAGAAAAAATATGAATCTTAATGAGTCGAAGACTAAGTGAAGTTAATGAAGTTAAGCCTAAACTGAACTAGTTGGTGAAACAAATCGAATCCGTAATCTAAAACGTTTCCACAAGGAGAACCCCAGGCTTGGAGGTGATACCTGCACCCACATACAAGCACAAGAATGCTCACGGCACTATGTATACTAGCCCTAAACTGGGAACGACCCAAATGTCCAACAAGATGGAACACATGAGGAGAAAACAAAGCCATGAAATGTTGGCCCCTTGCCCTGAAGGAGCATGCACTCCTGGTATGTTCTGTTGTACTGGGAAGTGTTGTCCTGGGAAGTGTTTTCTTGGGAGAGGTGCCCCTTGCATGGAGGAGACAGACAGAGAGAGAGAGAGAGAGAGAGAGAGAGAGAGATTTGCTGTGGATCTGTTGGGAGGGACGGGTAGGGGGAGCAGGGTGGGCAGGGATACTTGAGTGGGAGATAAGGCCATGTTTTTCCCTGGCTTGCCCACTGTTGCTGCATCCTGGGCAGACGGTGTCCCCTAATGAGGCTGCAGACTGGAGGGATCCCCACGACAGGATCCTCCAGGAGCCGCTCAGCTGTGCAACTGACGGGGACTGTTAATGTTCAAGGTCCAGGACAGGAGAAGGCAGGGGGCTTCTCCTCTGGCTGTGGGAGGTCTGGCCTGTGCTGGCTGCTCCTTCGAGAAGCTGGCTCAGACTGGCCATGGGTGAGCCCCTGGATGGATGCCCCGTGGCGGCAACAGGGGCAAAGGCTGAGCAAGAAAGAGCTTCAGCTGTTAAGAGCAGGACACCCCAGAAGAGTGGGTGGAGCGGAGCCCATCAGAAAGCTTGGGGCTGAGTGCAAGGAGGCCAGGCCCAGAAAGCAAGGGGCCAGTGGGGGGTCCCTGGGGACCCTGAGCAGGGGAGAGCCCCCTCCTCCAGCAGGTACACTCTGTACCCAGGTATGGAAATGCTGCTGATTTTCCTTCGATGTTGGGTAGAGTGTGGGTGTACGGGGACATTTCATAACCCCAGAAAAATGACGTTCCAAAAGCTGGGAAGCACATTGTTCTCTCGCACTTCTGGCGAGGGGGATGAGGACAAGACGGGCAGAGAACAGGAAGAGAACCGTGCAAGAAGCCATGTTCGAGGACCTTCCTCCTGACCTCGCTCCTGGCGTGGCCCCCAGGCAGGAGACACCCAGAGAAGCACAGAGGGTCGCAGAGCGGAGGTTGTGTTCTCAGGGGGCATCTTCCAGGGTTGGCGTTTTTAGTTCAAGGGTCTTGGGTTCTACTCCCATGTTTACACACATTCCTGTGCGGGGGGTTGATCCCCTTTGACTTTTTGAGGGTTCAGGAGAAGCTGAGCTTCCAGAAACTGAACAGAACATGGAGCTGCAAAGGTATGAATAATGTTCTGGATTCTAGCTCCCAAGGCAGCCACCGCTGTCCCGGGCCACAGGACCTGGGGGTGGGCAGGACAGGGCCTGCTGTCCCTTGGATCCCTCAGGGTCAGTCAGCCTGAAAAATGGCTCCTCAGGAAGGGGGGCTGGTGAGCAAGCAGGTGACAACATGAGTCTGTGAGACAGGACCCTGACTAGGGCTCCTTTTGGAGATAGTCACCTCGGTTCCTGGTGAGTCAGCGGGCTTCCTGTGGTCTGCACCCAGGTGGTGCCGCCGAGGAATGCCAAAGACACTCGTGAGGAAGTTGGGTGCATGTCTTTTCATACAAGGTCCTGAGCCAGTATGTCCCACGAGAGACAAAGCATGAAGTGGGGGAAAGAGAAGGCAGAGTCGCCGGGGTCAGTCAGAGGGAGGGTCCAGGCGGGAGGCTTCCCCACAGGGAGTCCGATGGCTCTGAGGCAGGGAGAGGAGCCAGGCCAGGGTTAGCTGGCGCGGGGAGAGGAGGAGCACAGGGGTGGGCAGCGGAGGCTAATCTGAGGGCAGGCGGGCTCTCAGGTGGGCTGGGAGTGTAAGCTGCTCCGCGGTGGGACTTGGAAACCAGGAACAGGATGTGAGAAAGAACGGGATGGAGGCCTCTTCCCTGAGAAGGAACAATGGCCATTCTTCCACTGAAGGCTGACATTCCATGAGAGAGGAAAGGCCTCCTGGTGGAGGGGAGGGGGCGGCTCAAGGAGAGGAGCCGAGAGGGAAGGGAAGGGGCCCCAGATGCTTGCGCGGACCCAGGCCAGCCCGGCCAGGCCTTTGGAACTTGATATGCACCCCGGTCTCTGTACCCAGCAGACAGGCCAGCTCCCGCGGATGGCTTCACCTGAGTGTGAATCACAGCTTTACGGGGTGCCACCGACTCAGCCCCGACCCCTGCTCTGCGGCCCCCCAGGGCCCCCAGGGGCGGGCCAGGCTGGGATGCCGCCAAGCTGCCCCGGGCCAGGGTCTCCCGTGCTGTGTTGTGCGGTTCCGTGAGACTTACCATCTACACACACGGGAAGAAGGATTTCCCAGAAAAAATAAAGGAAGTGGGCCAATATAATCAACGCGCACAAACCCCTCCTCTTTCCAAATATGTGCCTATCTCCAAAACAATCAAAACTGGCCCATTAAATAGCACTTGTTCTGTACAAAGGAAGTGCGGCATGATGGGATCGCACGCCGGTTCCAAGTAAAACATTCCCGATTGTTCGGCAGGCAACAATGAACAAAAAAGCTGAATGGCATTCACACGTGAGTTCTGCCGTGCTCAGGGCAAGCCCTTCAGCGTGCCTGAGCGCCCCGGGCAGGGGTCACTCGATGGCTCTCCCACGGTCGTCTCCGGGGAGAGGCTGCCCCTCGGTCGAGGGGGGTCGGAAGCAGGCCGGGGCCTCCGGAGCAGGCTCTGACCTGACAGGCCGTCTGCGCCGCCGCCTGCTTCCCGCTCCCGGCGCCTTGGGCCTTTCCAGCCTACCTGCCTCTGCTCCGGCCCTCCGGCCCCACAGTGGGAGGCGGGCCCCGTGCCAGTGATGGCTGTTGGCACATGATTGGCGCAGACTGGGAGCTGGCAGAGATGGGGAGATGGTAGTCAGGGGCCAAAGGCAGCTGAAAGGAGGGGGCAGCCTTGGTTCTCACCCACAGAAGGGCTTGGGGGCCTCAGTGACAGCAGTCCTGTCATCCGTGGTGGGCTGAATTGTGTCCCCCTCACCCCAAATTCATGCATTGGAGCCCCAGCCCTTGATGTGACTGTATTTGGAGATTGGGCCTTTATGGAGGTCATTAGGGTGAATGGGGTCCTAAGGGTGGGGACCTGGTCTGATAGGATTAGTGTCCCCATGAGAAGAGACACCAGAGAGCCCCCTCTCTCATGCCCCTGCCCACTGCCCCCGTGTGAGGTTTCAGGGAGAAGGTGGCCGTCTGCAAGCCAGGAGGAGGGCTCTCACCAGGAACCTAAGGGCCAGCAGCTTGACCTCAGGCTTCCAGCCTCCAGAGCTCTGAGGGATAAATGTCTACTGTTGACGCCACACAGTCTGTGGTATTCAGTTATGGCAGCTCGAGCAAATGAAGACGTCATCCAACAATAAGCTGGAAAGCCAAAGGGACCCGGAAGTTGTGGTGGCAAGCGGACCCTCCAGGCCATCGGAGGCATCTGTCTGCCAGGCCCTGGGGGCTGCCTTTGCCAGACCCCACCCAGGGTCGTGGCCAGTGAATCCACACGTGTGCACGTGCGAGGCTCTGTCAGCTGTTGGGGTCACTTGTTGAGGCCCCAGAACATGGCAGCCTTCTCTGAGTCTTCACCGGGCTGGCCAAGCACCCCTCGCCTTCGGGCTTACGGCTGGCGTGACTCCAGCGTGGGCCTTGTCCCAGGCGGCCCTGGGCAGGCGGTAAACAGCAGGGAGAGATAAATTCTTAATAAACGGAGTCCTGTTTTTATGCAAATGTGCCTGCTAATACAGAATGAAGGAGCAAGCACTACAGAATATTTATGACAGAAGCAGGACTGTTTGGAAACAGACGTTTTATTAGGTTCCCGTGAGGCACCAGCTGCTCTTTTAACATTTCTATTTCAGGGCTTTATGTAGGAAAGCAGTCGCTCTATAAATAGCAGGGCAAACAAAGTTCGGGAGGGGTTGTTATTGTGCGGGGAGGCGGGGGTCCGGGGCTGGGAAACCTTGAGGCTCTGTCCCTGGCCTTGGGGGTGTCTCAGGCCAGACCCCATCTCCCAGGGTCATCTCCCTTCCGGGTGACCTTTTAGGCATTTCAAACTCTTCTTTTGATAATACCTCCATGTCTGTCTCTGGGCTCCTTCTTTTCTTCTACTTTTTCAATCTTTTGGATGTTTTTCTTTACTTTGTACTTTCAGAGAACTTCATCTCTCAGAAAAGTTGCAAGAATAGGACAAGGAACATCTGGATATACCTTTTGTACAGATTTATAAGTTAACATTTTGCTTTCTCTTTCTCTGTCTCGCTCCGAATACATATTATTCATGTCTTTTGCTGAGCTGTTTGGGATTACGTTGCAGACAACACGGCTTTTCACCCTGAAATGCTCAGGCAAATATCTCCTAGGAGGGACTTTCTCTTATATAACTAGGATGTGATGATCTCATCCAACGCTATGCTCTATCGTGAAGTCAATATTCACATCTCACCAATAAACATCCCGATACTGTTTTTATAATGTTCCCCACCCTCCATCCATGATCCAGTCCAGACTCGTTCACTGCATTTTCTTGTCCTGTCTCTTATGTCTCTTGAATCTGCAAGGATTCTTTCTATAGCTTTTCTTTGAATTTCACAGCATCGATATTTGGGTCAGGACCTGGAAAGGGAAGCAGAATGGTTAGCAAAGGAATCAGGGATTGATTAGAAAGATGAGCTCTTATACCAGGATGGGAGAATCTGGGGGAAATGAGCTTCTAGAGGGGTCACTCGGGGGGATCAGAAGAAGGTGCTGAGTCGGGACCACACAGGGGAGCTGGGGAGATGTCTAGGGAGGGCTGTTCTCTAAGGGAGTGTTGGGCCTGGGGTCTCTGGTGATGAGCAGGGCAGGCATTTGGGGAAGGAAATGGTGCAAAGCGGGAGAGGAAAGAGCGGTCCCCATGGGGACACAGTGGCCTAGGTCTGTCCCTACCGCACCTACTGGAGAAACCAGTGTACTTCACCACAGAGCTGCACCCCACCTGGCCTTGGGAGCCTGAGATGCCGTGAGCCCCTGGCATGGAGGTGACTGGTGGATGGTGGCGAGGGACCTCAGCAAGTCCTCCAAGCACAGTGGTGGCTAATTCCCCTCTGCCTTTCCGATCATGTGCACATTTCTCCCTTGGCCTGCAAGCCATTTTCCCTCCCCACAGACTCCCCACTCCTCTTGTGAAAATGAGTCTGACAGCTGTAGGATAGATGGATGTCTTTGTCCATGGACACGCTCCCTCACGGGGCTGAGTCCCCACACCATGCCCGGCATGGCCCATGCTGTCCTTTTCATGCTTTCTTCCCTTCATCACATTGCCCGTTCTCTGGCTCCTCTTCCCCGTGAGATTGGGAGCACCTCCTGGGAGGACAGGGCCCAGTCAGTCCTGTTTATGGCTGTACCTCTAGGATCCAGCCCAGCACCTGGCACAGAGGGTTCACTCGGAAGCTAGTGGATAAACGAAGGGGCTCATTGGTGGCTAGGCTGTTCTAGAAACCATCCAGGGAGGCTTGGGTGATGACTTGTACTTCTAGATCTTTTAGGATGGCTTTAGGGATGGGCCACAGTGGATTAGACCTGCCTGGCATTTTCAGGGGTGACTTTGTCCTGAGACAAAACTATTAGAGTGAGGGCAGGCTTCACTTCCAAGGTACAGAAAACCCAGTATCACTGTGGCCTAAACAAGACAGGAGTTTCTGTCTCTCCTCAGCTCCCAGGCTCCCCCAGCTTGCCACTCTGCCCTCCCCAGTGAGCGGCTCTCTTCCTCCTGGTCCAAGATGGTGGCACCCACATTTCAGGTAGCAGGAAGAAAGAGGGGACAAAGAAGAGACCAAAAAAAAAAAAAAATGCAGCCACAGGACACAGGACACTTCTGCTGGTCTTTTATTATCTGGAGCCTACATGGCCGTCCCTGGCTGCAGAAGAGGCTGGATTGTAATCTTTATTCTGGGTTGCCACGTGCCTGGGTAAAAAGGCTACGAAGATGGTTCTGTCAGGCCACCAGTAGTCTCTGGCAGTCATGTGTGGGGGGAGGTCACATGTCTTCTTCCTCACTCCCTCTTTCACATGCAGGGTGGGAAGCAAGTGGAAGGTCCCAGGCCCTGTGGTCCTGTGCCGGGCCATCTTTAGCTCTTCGTAGGAGTGGGGCCAGCTGGCGGCCGTGTGCTGTGATTGGATTATTCATGTTGAATGGCTCAGGGTTGTCCACAATGCAAATATCGAACCCAAGGGAAATCTGTCAGGGCTTAAAAGGCAGTGGTGAGCAGGGAGGACTGTGCTATGCATTCCTGGCAGGGCCCTGGTTTTTGCTGCATTGTGATTGAAAGCGCATTTACTCTAGGGTGGGAATTTTAAATCTCCTTTTAAAAGCATGAGTCTCATGGGAGTGTGTCAGAGGCAGGGAACCGCTCCCCCGAGAGCAGTTTTGTAACTACTTGTAGCTGAATTTATTTTGTTTTACTGAAGTATGCCGCCTGGACATTTCCTCTTGTTCTCATGCTTTTGGACTCAAGAATGCAGAAAGCATATTTGCCTCTGGAAAGTCCAGCCGGCAGGATGGGAATGAGGGACTCCCCCTTGATGTGTCCAGAGAGTGAATCACCTTGCTTTGGAGTGGTCAGTGTTGGGGGCAGGGGACTGGGACATAGGGGAGAAGCAATGCTGTTGGTAATGGAAGTGCAATGGGCTATTGTCTCAGCCAAATTACACGTGAACATGAACTGCTATTTATTCAAGTCGACTTCTCCATGTCCTGTATCTTGGGGCCTGGGCTATTCCCCTTACAGCCATTGCTGCTATTCTGTGGGCTCTGTGCACAGGGGTGTGCCATTAGACTGGGCTTCATTGATTTGGCTGCTTCAGTTTCCCTGTGAGCCCTCACACTCTTTGGCAGGCCAGAGACACACACACGGGAATGTATACAGTGTAAGTCAATCACTGGAGTGAACAAAATCCAAAAGCAGCAGCAATTGCCATTGACTGAGCATGTACTGTAGTCTAGGTCCTGAATGTCCCAGCTGTCAGCACCCTGACAACAACCATGAAAGGTAGGGATTGTTTTCTCACTTTGGAGATCAGTAGAATGAGGTTGTAGAGCTGGAGTGATTTGCCTCCAGGTCTGTGTGATGGGGTTTGGGGGTTGGTGGGATTCTCAAGCTGCGGAGCAGCCTAGCCTGTGAATGCTGCCATGGGGCCTTGGTGCAGGAAAGAGAAGGTGCTCTAGCTCAGAGGTGGGAGCTTTGCAGCTTGGGAAGCAGAGCATCTCCTCCGTCTGCAGACAAAGTGGCCAGAGCAGCCTTCTTGCCATCAGGAGCAGCCACTGTGCTTGACAAAAGTTCTCCAGCGTATCCAGCCCCTGTTTCTCTGTGATATTCGTGTTTATGCCAAGGCCACACCTGCACTCCAGGTTTGGGGTAGAATGAAGAATTTACCTCTGTAGAGTATGAGATCTTCCTTCCTGAACTTTCCCCCTTGTGTCCATACCTGCAGTTGAACCCTTAACCATTTCAGTGTGTTGGTTTTCATTCGTCTTCTGGTTTGCCAGCCTCCTCTGAAGGGGAGGAACCAGGTATTTAAAATTCTCTGCCTGGCATAGCAGAGTGACAGATTCTTTAAGGCTGGTTGATAGATTTATTTTTTAAAAATTTTTTGGTAAATATTTTATTTATTTGAGAGAGACAGAAAGCATGAGAGGGGAGAGGGTCAGAGGGAGAAGCAGACTCCCCACTGAGCAGGGAACCTGATGTGGGGCTTAATTCTGGGACTCTGGGAACATGACTTGAGCCGAAGGCAGACACTCAACTGACTGAGCCACCCAGGAGCCCTGATAGATTTAATAATAAAAAAAAGTTACTTCCTCATCTCTGTGTCTTCTACAAAGCAGCATTTTAATACCATTAACAATTCATTTTTTTCTCCTATGTCTAGTGGGAGAGACCTCAAAGTGTTTAGGCTTTATTGTTCTGCTGAGCTATTCACGGGCCAACGTATTTGCTACTGCATGAGTCCTTGTATCTCCCTTTTAAGGGGATAGAATCATGCAGATGACAATTATACTAAACCAACAGCACAGAGACCCCACTTTGCTCCTGGGCACAAGCCAGGGACTTCTTTTCCATTAAATAGATAGGTATTCTTACATCTCCATGCATAACGTGGTTGGCAACATTTGTTTTAGGGTGTTCCCACATTCCTTCAAGCTGATTCTCTCCATGTCTAAGGCACCTACTCTGCTATGGGCATTATTGAAAATGTGTATATTATGATCCCTACCTTCAAGGAGCCTAGGATCCAGCTGGGAGTTGTGACAAAAAACAATAGAAAGCCACAAAGACAATACAGTATCAAGACCTAAACTTTAAACTGCAGGTTGGGATCTCTTGGTGGGTGGGCTGTACATTAGTTTAAGGGATCACAATCAGCATTAAAAAAAGGAAAATAAGTAAAATAGGAAAGATTAACATGTATATGATGTAGTAAGCTTATGAAGTTTTTGGTAAAGTTTCGGTTCTGTTTTACATATAAATATAGTTTCTTAACCTAGGTCATGGCCGAATATGTTTGAACATTTCTGACAAGCTGTGTGTGGGATGAGTAGAGGCAAGTGAGTGAAGGAATGCCACGGGAGAAGTGGGAGTTCTTTTTTTTTTTTTGTAAGATTTATTTATTTATTTCAGAGAGAGAGAGAGAGTGCGCACAAGCAGGAGGGGTAGAGGGAGAGAGAGTATCTCAAGCGGACTCTGTGCTGGGTGTGGAGCCCAATGCGGGGCTCGATCTCATGACCCTGAGATTAAGACCTGAGCTGAAATCAAGAGTCAGATGCTTAACTGACGGCACCACCAAGGTGGTGGAAGTTTTTAACTTGTGTTCAAGTCACAGACTCTTGAGAACCCCCTTTGAAAACAATTGGCAATCATCCTAGAAAACGTGCATATGCCTGGCATTTTGCAAATGACCTCAGTGGTTCATGGACTTTGCAGCCTCCCATTAGACCTTGGTTAGAGCCCTTTGATCTGGAGATTCAAGCCAGGAGGGAGGGAGAGGAGAAAGGCTGGAGAGATGGTGGGTCTGTGTTTCCCAGGAGAGAAGATCATCCATCTCTCACGGGAAGTCAGCGAAGGCTCCAAGGAGGAGAAGCTCATGATCCAGTTCATGTTTTAGGAAGACTGTTCTGGAAGCATTAGAGGCCATTGTAATAATTATTTGAGAGGTGATAGAGGCAGATAGGTAGAAGAGCACAACTTTGAGAAGTTTTTAGGATTAAAAAAAAATCACTGGACTTGGTATTTGTTTGGATTTTGGGGAAAGGAGGGGAAGAGAGGAGTCTGGGGTGGTCCCCTGGGGCTTCAATCTTTGTGCAGACAGCCATGCTAATCGCTGAGTCAGGAATAAATATAGAAAGGAAAGTAAGTTTGGGGAGGAGTAGGAGTTTAATTTTGTTCTTAAGAGACATGCACAAGTATATCCAGGGACCTAATAGAGCCTCCCAACATTCTCTCCATGAAACTAAAGAGCAGGTGCCAAGGAGGGCCACATTGGGATCAGGGGCTGGAGGAGCTGGAAGAGGAGGAGGCTTCAGACTTTGGGTAGATATGTTCTTTAGTGGAACAGTTTGGAAATCCTGGGGGAGCAGGAGTGTCCCAAAGGCTCTGAAACCCTCATGGACAATGGAAATAGCAGGCAAGTTGTGCAGGGTGAACTAGAGCAGCAAGTGAGTGACACTGGGAATGAAGCTGGGCCTCTGGAGGCAAGGGGGCGCTGTGTCCATGGACTGGGTTTGGAAATATAGGGGAAGGGGCTCATCCAGCCCAGTAGGGAAGGCCCAGCAGGCTGTGGCAAGGGGGTGTGTGCATATGCGGCAATGTCTAGCTCCCTCTGGAACTGCAGTTAGTGCGTCTGCCCAGTCACATAAGCACCGAGGAGGGAGAAGGGCTCTGAACCTGGCCTTGTCTTCCCAGCAGTGTCCCCACTGCATTTTGTTGTGACTCTGCCCTGCTTCTGATGGCCCAGCTCCTGCTGAGTGTTTAGGGCTATTTAGGGCTTGGCACCAGTGCTTTGAACCCAGCGTGTGGTGCTGCCCATCCAGTCCTGACCTCTGCTGACCTCCACCCCATTCATTCCCATTCGCCCTTGAACCCTGGACCGAGTGTCTGCCAGCCTGTCTGGACCATTGCCCTGGTTCATCCAGTCCTGTGGCCCAGTGCCTGCTAGATTCCACTGACCCTGCTGGTGGGAAACATAGCAGGATCCCCCAGTCTCTTCCAGGCCCAGGAACCCAATCCAACTGTGTTTGTATCTGGTATGAAGGAAGGTGATGTAGTCAGGAATTTCATGCTCCTTCACTTTTGATAAGTGCTGCTAGGAATCTGGGTTAAAGTCAAATTTGTATTGGATGCTCTGAGTGAACTCCTTAACTGTTTGTAGTATTGCTAAATATATCCAGATGTCAGCATAGCACATATACCATGATGCTGTGATTAAAAGCACTCAGTGCTAAAAAAATTTTTTTAATAAGAAAAAATGCACAAGGAGACATTAAATCTCCTTTTCTGTCTGGAACCCACCATAAAGATCCTGTATTATTTACTAACCACAAGAGTGTTTCCTTGGCTGGTACATGTGTCTCTCCTAGCACTTTTTCCAGCGGCTCAAACAGACTTTGGCAAAGTCACTCACTAGCTCCAATAGCAAGATTACCCCATTCCCATTTACCAGTTCAGGGACTTGGCACCCTTGGAAAAGCCAAGGCAAATTCAGAATTCTACGAACTCCCCAGATGGAACTAGGTAATGGTCCTGACCTCATGGGATTGCTGTGAAGATGGCAGGGGACTGTGTGTGGAAAGTATCTAGAACAGTGCCTGGTACCCACTGGGCTCGCGGGCAAGGCCAGCTCTTTTCCCGAAGAGGGTCGTGTAATAACCAAACCAATGGATTTTCACATAAGCTGGGGCAGGGACATTGAAGTCTCTGGTGTGGGTTTATCTGTAGTTGAGACATTGATTGAAAGTCTCAAGAACATTATGCAAGAGAAGAAAGGTAGGAAGAACAGTAGTTTCAGAGCCAAAAGTCTGAATCCTAAATTTCTCTCTTCCTCCCGGAGCGACCTTAAGCAAGGCATTTACAGTTGACCCTCAAACAATGCAAGGGTTAGGGGTGCTGACCCCCCCACAGTTGAATAATTGAATAATTTTTGACTCCCCCCAAAACTTAACTACTCATAACCTGCTACTGCCCCAAAGTCTTACCGATGACACAAACAGTTGATTAACACGTTTTGTATGTGATATGTATTACATACTGTACTTTTATAATAAAGTGAGCTAGAGAAAAGAAAATGCTATTAAAAAAACCATACGGACAGGCACCTGGGTGGCTCAGTCGGTTAAGCATCTGCCTTTGGCTTGGGTCATGATCCCAAGGTCCTGGGATCGAGTCCCGTATCAAGCTCCCTGCTCAGCGGGGAGACTCCTCTCTTTCCCTCTGCTCTTCCCCCTGCTTGTGCATTCTAGCTCTCTCAAATAAATAAATAAATAAATAAATAAAGTATTTTTTTTAAAAAAGAAAATCATGAGGAAGAGAAAATTCATTCACGGTTTGGTAGTGTAAGAAATCCACATATAAGTAAGCCCCGCAATTCAAACCCTTGTTGTTTGAGGGACAACAGCACTTTTACTGAGTCTCAGTGTTTTCATTTGAAATGGGAATAATGCCTTTCTCAGAGGGCTGTAGGGAAAAGAAAGGACACTGGCTAATGACTGTTTACTAAGTAGCAATTATTATTATTACTGTGACCTCTCTCGTTTCTTGCAACAAGCTCTCTCCAACAGGTCACATGCTCAAATCTCTTCTTCGGTGTTACAAAGTTATTTTACTGTAGGTGCGAATGATTAATTCATTCATTCATCTAACAAATAGGTATTGAGTACCTGCTAACGTTCTACGTGCTGGGGATCCCACGGTCAACAAAGCTCTTGGCCTTATTCCCATCTTATTCCAGGGAGAGGAGACAGAGTGTAAGCGTATGGTAGGTACACGCTACCTGTACAGCTGATTAATGACAGGTTCATCAGGGAGATCCCAAATCTGACTTCCCCAAACTCAGGGAGCCAGTGACATAGGAAATCCATGATCTTTCTGCCTACTCAGGCTCTTCCCGGTTGGGATGACTGCTGTTGCTCACACCTGGGGACCTTCCCCTAGTCCTGTACTTCTTGTTCGGTCCTTGCCTTCCCCGGGCTCAGCAAACTTTGTTGTTCTGCGGCTCCCCAACTTTGGCTTTGCTGCCTTTCCAGGTGATGGATATCCTCAGAGCTTGAAGGGAACAGCCAGCTCCTCCTGAGATATAACCCAGGAGACTAAATTGTGCTTTAGGCCATACGGACGACATTCTAGAGGGTTCTGATTCTTGTTTTCGGACGAAGGCATCTCCTTCATGTTTCACTCAGTCATCCCTCAAACTTGTCAGATGCTCTCACACTGTGGTGTTTTGTTAATGAGGTTCCTGGAGCCTGACATCTGCTTTCCCCACCTACTAAATCCTATCCATTCATCCAGGCTCAGCTCAGATAATCCCTCTGTGGCAGAGAATGTGACCAATTCCCCAATATCCATTCCCGTCTGATTCTGGTGGTCACAGAACGCTTGAACTTGAGCTGGATTCACGGCTAAAAGCAAAACATTCCCAGGTTTCCTTGAAGCTCAGTGCAGCTATGTAGTCTGGGACTGGCTTCTTCCACACTTTTTGCTGGCAGGAATGGGAACTTGATGTCAGAACTTGGTATCTTGGCATAGCAGCAAGCTAGAAGGAAGGTGCCTGGGTTCTTGACAAGGTGCAGCTGCCCCATCAGTCCTGGACTACTGGTGTTCAAGCATTAATCTGAGGAAAAACCAGCATTCTCTCTTTCTCTATCTCTCTATCTTTCTCAAGCTATTGTTATTTTGTTTTCATTAGAAAATCCAAAAACTGATATCCTCAAAATTCATCCTCTTCTGTGAGGTCCTCACAACCTGCCTATGTATCCCCAGAGTGTGTGACTTTGCCTCAGTTAGAATTGTCCTTTGGGTGTTTGGGAACCTAGCAATTTGTGTGAGCTTACAGTCCTTGATGATGTAAGCCCCTGGAGAGCAGGAACCTGTCTTATTAAATGTGAACCCCCCTCCCCCGGTAACCAGCACAACACTTGGCCTGTATCCTTCATGTACTTAATGAATGTCTGCTCAGTGCATTTTTTGGTGAATGGAGAGTGATTCCCTGCTTCTTCTGGACTGAAAATACTTTCTCTTTCTAAAGCACCTTTGCCCAATAGAAATATAAAGCAAATGTACGTAATTTCGAAATTTCTTGTAGCTGCATTTAAAAACATGCAAAAGGAACCTGGTGAAATTAATTTTAGTTTTATGTTTCATTTAGCCCTATATATTGAAATGTCCTTTGCACAAGTAATCAATATAAAAATTATTACCAAGAGTGTTTTACATTCTTTTTTTCATACAAAGCCTTTGGAATCTGGTGGGTATTATACACTTTTAGCACATCTCAATTCAAACCAGCCACATTTCAAGTGCTCAATGGCCACCCATGGAGAGTGGGTACTGTACCGAGTAACGTTGCTCTAGGGGACCCTGAGCTAGCCCTGGAAGTGTGGAGGCAATTTGGATGGGCTGGAAGGGCATGGGGGAATGCTGTGAGGCAGAAACAAGGAGTTTTTTTCTTTCTTCCTTCCTTTTTTTTTTTTCAAGATTTTATTTATTTATTTGATAGAAAGAGAGCACAAGCAGGGGGAGCAGGAGAGGGTGAAGCAGACTCCCCACTCGATCCCAGGACCTGAGCCAAAGGCAGACGCTTAACCTACTGAGCCACCCAGTCTCCCCAAGGAGTCTTTTCTAGAGATTTCATAGAACTTGCTAGGCACAGGGCTCTGTGATAGATGGGGTGGTCTCAGTGAATCTTAGTAACTGTCGAGTGACTTTGATGTAGAAAGATTAATGTGGAAAGAGAAAGAACCACTGACAAAACTAAAGAAGAAATGGAATCAGGAGAAGAGGGTGTTTGAGGGGAGCTTTGGGGGTCACTGAGACCAAACTCTGGGCATATCTAACCATACAGTGAATGAGGACACAGCCTTGGGTGAGAAATAGGGTGGCGTGGGGCTGGGTTTTCACCCCTGCTGTATAAGTGACCCTAGATAAGTCATTTCAACTCTCTGAGACTCAGTTTCCTCAGGAAGTCTGCCTGGAAGCAACACTCTGGTGGGCACAGAGCAATCTCTTCAAAGGAGCCAAATTCCCAGTGCATGATAAGGAGCAGCTCATCAGACCGGCTCTGACAACCTTTAGGGCCACCAGATAAGGCAGGCTCCACAGACACCCCACAAGGAGGATTTTTTTCCCCTAGGGTTATTGAAACACCAGGTGGATTCCATCCAAGGTATCTGGCCAAGGAAGGATTGATTTTGCAAACAGTAGAGACTGACAGGTGGGACAAGAGAGGGAGCAGCCACCGGACAGTGGGGTGGACACAGGCAGTTGTGATACACAGAAGGCAGGAGAGAGACAAGGCCTTTCCTTTTTCTCATGGAAGTCCCTTCGTGGAGCTCTGGGGTCTACAAGAAATACTAAGTAGGTGGGGTACAAAATACCTGAGCATCCCAGGCTGGGCTATGCAAAAGAGAAATGGACGCTAATGACTGTCATATGGGTCATTTGAGGGGGAAGCAGGAAAAGTCCCCAAGAACCCCTTTAAGGTCTCAGCTTTCCAGTATCTCAGACTAAAGTGTTATTTGGCCTGTATTTATCCAGATAATGGCTTTAGTCTTCTATATAACTTTGCATGTACAGATCTGGTCACCAAGGATATAGACCATTCCCCCAAGGCCATTGTGGGAGGAGGCTGTGCTAGAGGCTGATTTGGAGCTGATTTTAGGAGGGGAAACAGGTCCAGGTGTCCCAAAACTCAAAGTTCCAATCACTGGAATGTATGGATGTCCAGGGAGCAATGGAACTTGTGGTCATGGTGATGGTCTGGGAAATTTGAGCACTGGATCCACCAGAGAATCTTAGAAGCTTATGACTTTGTCCTTGGGAAGCTGCCAGTGTTTCTGGAAATGACTGCTTTTGGGTGAGAGCAGCTGAGCAAATAAAAGTGCAGCCTAACACAAAATCACCAGGCCAGTGCTGTGAGTAAGAGGTTGACCAACCCCAAGGCCAAGTATATCCTTGATGGAAAACTAATTCTCAAGGAGGAACCCTGTAATTGGACGAAGTTCCTTCTTGTCTCCCTAGCTTGTAGAAACAGCCAGGCTCTCCCCCCTTGTTTTCCATGTGGAATGTTAGTTCTTTAAGACCTAGCCTGGATCTCATGTGCTTCACTGTTTCCTCATGGTGATGCTTTCCTTGGATGGCCCCATCTTGGATGGAGGGAGATAGTTTCTGCTGTGGCACCTGGGGAGGCACTGGGTTCAATTAAGGCGTTCGACCCATGTTTGTGTAAAGGGTGCATTCATATGTTCACCTCTCAACAGTTAGGGTAAAGTGGCACGTGGCACCTCCCACTTCTTCCTTCTGCCTTCATTCCTCATGCCTGGTGGCACAGCGGGGGCTGGGAGCCTGCCTTCCACACCAGAGTCTTTGTACTGCTTTGCTACTCCTATCTTTCACATCACTGAGAAAATCCAATAAACCTGACAAACGTAAGCATTCTAGAATGTTAGGGATTTAATGCTTCACCCCCACCCTGAGTGGCTGCTGCTGAAGGTTCAGAGCTAAACCAGCTGGGTATGGGGGCGCCTGGGTGGCTCAGTGGGTTAAACCTCTGCCTTCGGCTCAGGTCATGATCTCAGGGTCCTGGGATCAAGTCCCGCATTGGGCTCTCTGCTCAGTGGGGAGCCTGCTTCCCCCTCTCTCTCTGCCTGCCTCTCTGCCTACTTGTGATCTCTCTCTCTCTCTGTCAAATAAATAAATAAATAAATAAATAAATAAATAAATAAATAAATAAATAAAATCTTTAAAAAAAAATAAACCAGCTGGGTATGAATCAGGATTCTTCTTGTCATTGGCTGTGAGGCCATGGCAAATTCACTTCATCTTTCAGAGCCCTAGTTTTCTTATCTGAAAAACAGGGATGCTAATAATTTTCATAGCTACTTCTTGGGGTCCTTCGAATGATAGGAGATGAGGAACATGAAGCTCTCGGCACAGTGGTAGGCACACTGTAAGCATGCCAGTCCTGGATACCCGGGCAAGAGTCTGAAACTTATAGACATGATTTTCTTTTTTGCCTTCTGGAGTATGTAAGCTTTATGTTAATTGGCTGGCACTGGAGGGGAGGAATCAGAAGGGAGATTGGGATTTATTACAGAAAAAACCTCCACCATCCAGTTTAGGGGCATCACTTCAAAATGGAGCTGACTGAACAACTTTCGAAAATACAGGGCTAGAGCTTGTATTTTATTTTTTAATTTAATTTAATTTTTAAGATTTTGTTTATTTATTTGACAGAGAGAGAGACAGTGAGAGAGGAATACAAGCAGGGGGAGTGGGAGAAGAAGAAGCAGGCTTCCTGCTGAGCAGGGAGCCCAGTTCAGGGCTTGATCCCAGGACTCTCAGATCATGAACTGAGCCGAAGACAGATGCCTGATGACTGAGCCATCCAGGTGCCCATAGAGCTTGTATTTTGGACAACAAGGAGAATGCATACCAGCTCACAGCCATCTGCAGTGGTGCACTAGCAGGGAGTGGTGATGTTGGTGGGGGTGGTGGTGGTGGCGGCGGTAGGGTCATCTTCCTCTGGTGCAAGCAAAACAGGGCACACGATCTGCAGAGAATTTAAAACCAAGAATAAAACAAAGCCCAATCTGAGTCTACTTTTTATTATCACCGTGCATGGACATTTTAAAGGAATCTCTGATAAAATAGTCCTCCCTGCAAAAAATAATGTGATTGCTCTAAGTCCTCAACAATTGGTACAATGGCTGTTGAGTTTTAATAACATATATGTAAACTTTGGGGCACATTTTTGTTACTTATCCTTTCCTAAACCTTTGTATTCTCTGTGAAAGGTAATGTGGAGAACTCCCAGTTAGACAGTTGGCCCCCCGAACACAGCTATGAAGTTTATTTCAGAAGTAAATTCATAACGATCTAGAAGTATCCAAGCCCAACCCCTGAGGTGCAACATATTCCTTTTTTTAAAAATGGTATATCAAGGGGTGCTTGGGTGGCTCAGGTGGTTGGGTGTCTGACCCTTAATTTCATCTCAGGTCATGATCCCAGGGTCATGAGATCAAGCCCTGAAACAGGCTCCATGCTAAGTGGGGAGTCTGCTTGAGATTCTCTGTCTCCCTCTCCCCACCTTAAAAAATGGTGTATCAATTTAATGGAATATTATGTAATTATCAACAAGAAAAAGGTAGATCTATATAAAATGATGCAAAAACAATCTCCAATATACAGTGTTCAATGACATAAGAAATATATGGAACACTTAAAAGTATTTGAAAAGGTGACATGTATTATCTGTTTTATAAATGAATAGAGTATCTCTCAAAGGGCAAATACATGCTAGACTCAAAAAGAAGAAAGGTAGTGCAGTGATCATAAAGACAAAGACACATATGTGAGCTACCTCAGTTCTGTCATTCGTGTGACTGCTTGGAGATTTCATTTAGGTTAAAAATTCAGCACAGTGAAGCCTAGTGTGGATGGTGAGGTGTAACATTTGTATTTGCTGAGTGCAAATGTTAGTTCACAGATGAAATATTTCACTGAGTCCAAGCAATATTTTTCACACTGGCATTTATTTCTCTTTCTAAATTGTTAATTGTTCATTTTAAAGCTAACGAACTCATCAAGAGGGTAACGGCTATTGCTGATTATTATGGGATTCTTAGATGAATAATTTGGCGGCATAGAAAGGGGGGTTTTAAAAAATGATTTGCTCTGGGTGTCTGATGCCCTGCATGCCTGACTTTTTAATCAGGACATAAAAATGCTTTTCGGGCATTATTTTTATTTTATCCTCACCAGGTTTGCTCGGAAGAGCAATTTCATCAACACTTGTAATCGGTCACCTTTGGGGCCACTCCAAAGGCTTGGAGTGAATTCAGGAGCATCCTCCTTATTAATCCTATCGATCTGTAAACCATTTTCTCTCCTTACAACAGGCTTCCTTCTTACTGATACTGTGATGGCTATAAAAATTCCTTTTATTCTACGGATGAAAGGCCAAATGTACAGCTGCTCCCAAGGCTGTGTCTCAGAATGATAGAGTCCCAGCAAAAGGAACACCACCAACAGGCAGGGGGACCCTCATTCTTTCAGTCAAGGGAGAATTTGCAGAGCTCAGAGAGAATCTGAGAACCTGCAGGAGGGCATGGAGTCAAAAGGGGAGGCCAGGAATAAAGCCTCTCCTGGCCTCTGTTTTCCTACCCTGGATCCTGTTTTCCTCCAAGGGGCAGCGCTGTGCCTGGCCAGGCGCCTGCACAGGAAGGCAGTGCCCCCTCCCGCAATTCATGGCAGGCCCTTCCTTCTCCCCTGGGTGAGCCTTGCATCCTAGAATTGTAAAGCACCCCTCCCCATCTCCTTTCCAGGACTTCATGATGGACTGAAGCATGTGCCAGATGGATTTCAGCCGTGCCAATGTGTTTTGACTCGCCTGCCTCCTCGGGGGGTCAGGAAGGAGCCTGTGTAGCCACAGGTCCTGGTTCGATCACCTTCTGCTTTGAGCGGCAGCCTCCCACGCACCCCAGCAGGCCACGAAAATACGATTTAGTAGGTGTGCGCTTTCGTGCGAAATCTCAAGAAGCACAGACTTGGGGCAAAGACAGTGCTGTTCTTGGCTGTTTGGGAGATGTGGGATCTGTTTTATGCAAGGAAAAGGTGGTTTGACCTGTTTCACTGCTCGGTGAGTATACCTGGTTGGTCCCGTGGCTTCCAGATTAATTTGGGTGAGCAGTGGGCCACCTTTGTGGACAATGTACAGCTGGCTGAAAATGCACCATCCCTTGACGTGGAACGCAGTCACCCTCTCTAGTTCAGGTTAACATTCTGTCTTTGTGAAGTGCTCGGAGAGACTGCAGATCTGTCCACAGGGCAGCGCCTTTTCTTCCTGAAATGAAGGGAAGGCTTTGGGGCTCCGGGGCCCTGTGCTGCACACCATCTACGAGACATCATAATAAGATGGTTGGGACCCCGTTTCTGGAGAGATGGCACCCCCTGTGCCCGAGGGTGATGGTGACAATTTCCAGTAGGTGCGATGCATGAATGATGTGTAAGCCAACTGTTCCTCTTGAGGGATTTGCAGGCTTCATTCACTTTCTGCTGAGGTTTCGTGTTCTCTTCCTGCGTGTAATGAATTGAAGTGCTGGCAGCACCGAGGGGTCCAAACTGCAGCACAGTCTGTGGTCCGTCACGTGCAGTCCATCAACAAACACTTGCAGAATATCTGTGTGTCAGGCGCCGAGGTATGTGCGGGGCGTGGTTTCCTTGGTGAGGCGGTGAGGAGAGCGATGGCAAAGGCCGAAAGAAGTTCCTGTGAACAAAAGCTGGAGGTGTTTTGAAGTTATCTCAGGGGGTTATTTAAAGGGAAACGTAGAATGGCATCTTCTGTGTTTCTAAGTGCGCATGGCCCCTTGCCCTCCAAACTCGTGGGTTTGCTTCTGACATCTGTGGAGCCTGGGGCAGGAGTACCACTGGGGGCCAACGTGTGTCCCAGTATTTAGGAATGTAAATCAAGCCTACCAATGTTTAAATAAAATATGCTCTGTCCTCTTTTAAAGAACGCACATTCATAGAGACGAAATGGAAAAATATGTAAAGCTATGATTTTTACTTGACCCAAAAGTGGCAGATATAAAAAATGGCTAAATTAATTATTATTGTACATGTTTAAATGTTTGAATGACAAATAGCATGAAGGCATATAATTTCTAAAAAGAGTTATTTGTTAATTAGAGAGAGAAAGCGCGTGTGCACACACATACACTCACATGCGTGTGTAGGGGGAGGGGCAGAGGGAGAGATCCAGCCGACCCCCCACTGAGTGCGGAGCTAGATGCGACCACCTGAGGTCAGGACCTGAGCCGAAACCAAAGCTGGACACTTAACCCACTGAGACACCCAGGTGTCCAACGAAGACATGTAATTTATAATTATTTCATATTTATTTCCTTAAATTTTTGTCTTCATTTGAGCATGATCACGAATACTGTCATTATTGTGAACATGGTCACATAAGTTTGTCCTATCCCCAGCAATGAGCTAAAGGATTTAAAAAACCTAAGTGTATTTAAAATATGCAGCATGTGAGTGTATTTCATAAAAAATGTGAAGCACATGTAAACATATCAAAATTCATTTTTCATCTGTATTTTCAAAGAAAGTCACTTTTTCTTATAAAACAAAAAATTAAAATGGGAAAGGGAAAATACAGATTATAATTAACGTGTAAAAATGTTAAAACAAAATTATTTAAAGAAAACTGAATTTTAAGTTTAATTTTCTAAAGCTTACATCTCACTAAATATTCATGCCGATAAGGCTTCCTATTCCCAGCATTCAGCTCTCCTCCAGTGGCTAATATAAAGGATGTGTATTATGCATCCCACATGTTACACAGATACTGGTTTGAGAGTAACGGGAATCACCATGTTTGTTAGCTGCCAAATGCAACTGTTGCAAATACTACGCTAGTTCCTGAGTAGCTCCAGGACCAGGAATGGAAGCACGGAAACAGATGAGTAGTGCCCCTGGGAAGTGACGTGTCTGAGGAGAAGGAGCCCACACATTAATTTGCTTGTCTTTTCTCTCCCCTGCATGCATTACTGGTCAAAGCCTCTCTGTGCTCTGAAATACCATCCTGCCTTGTATCGCTGGCTCCAGTACAACCCACAGACCTTCATGGTCCTTGGATGCAGTGGAGTTTTCTTTTTTCTCAAGGACATGGGGCAGAAGGTACAGAGAAGCTTTGGAGAAGCGGTATCCTAGGGCCTGAGCTGTGTTGGTCACAGGAGTGGATGTTTGGGTGATGAGTGAGGCTTTGCCAGGCCTGAGCACTGGATCTCCAGCAGCAGAGACTGCTGTGATCGTTAGCAACATTGTTCTTGTAAGTGTGAGCTGTCTAAGGCCCGGGCCTCAGGGCAGGATCTCTTTCCCTTCAGTCTCTTGGTAGCGCTAACCTCTCCAATGCAGCAAGATCCCAGGAAGGATTTTCCACTGGGGTGAATTCTGGTACCTTCTGGTATCTTCTGGTGGCTCTGCCCTGCCCAGTTCCAGGGGACAGAGGCCTTTCAAGAGGCCTGGCTTGCCACTTGGCTCATTTCTGTCCTGGTTGCTTCTTGGAACAGTTCAGTGTTGGAGTTGAAGTAAAGGTTGTACACATGGTTGGGAATGAGTATCCTTGTGTGGGCTGCATGAAGTTACAGTATGTGTCGGCCTTGTCCAGAGGTACACTGTCGTCTCCAGCCTGGGCTGCACTGTGCCAGCCTCCTGAGCGCAAAGAATATCTGCTCTCACTCTAGTTTTAAAGATTTTACTTATTTATTTATTTGAGAGAGAGAGAATCCCAAGCAGACTCTGCTCTCAGTGCAGAGCCCGATCCCGGGCCCGATCCCATGACTCCGAGATCATGACCTGAGCCGAAACCAAGAGTTGGACACTCAACCAACTGAGTCCCCCAGGTGCCCCTCTCACCCTGGTTTAGACCCTCATTCCCAGGCCAGTCATGGGACGGGTGTGCCTGGTGCTGATTCCCGATGGGGCTTCTGTAGTGAAATTCACAGATGTGATGATGGTACTATGTTTTTGTCTGTCTTGTTGCTGATTTCAAAGTTGAACTGGAATATTCTGTGCGCATGTGAAGAAGAAGTTATGTTCCACTGAAATACAGGGAAATAACAACAGGACTATCGTCACAGCAAAATGGTGTCTATCAGGTGTCTTTACTGTAGCTGTAGGTCCTGCAGGGAAGACAGGCTGGTCACACAGGCTCAACCAGTCAGCTGGGACCACAGTGAGAAGGTGGCGGGCCAGGCATGTCTAAAACCATCAGGGCCTCTTTTCCCACTCAGCCTGCCCCTCGGCCCCACTCCAGAGCCTGCTTGGTGGTGCTTCCTCATGACTGTCTGGGGCGTGGCTGACCTGGCCTTCGCCTTCTGTGTTCTTGACCCCACTTCCTATTCGATGGATCTTTTTTCCCCCAGATCCTGAGTTCCATCGTTTCATCCCCACCTGATCATTTCACCTGGAGTCCCGATTCCACTGCTGGCTGATTACAGTTGTTCCAGCAACTTCCCTGGACATAAGGCAAAAAGATACGGAGAAGAGGTTTGAAATCCTTGCTCCTGAGGGTCTGACAGATCGAGACAGACATTCCCACCTAGAGAAAGCATACAGGCAAAGTTTTTTAAAAAGTGAACACACGGTTAGGCCTAAGGCCCACACAACATTTTGGGTGGGTGTCCATGCTGCAAAGGCTCACCAGGGAGAGGAGCTGCAGGACACGGTGGCCAGCCCTGCAGGGCCCTGCTGGCTGCTGTCCCTCCGACCACCTGGCAGGCTCACCCGTGGAGAACGTTCCAGGGCTCTCACAATGAAAACTCGTGACTGTAAGGACTCCCGCTCTTCGTTTGTCTCCTCCACTAACTGAGCTTTATGCCTGGTGAAATTAGATATGTCTCATGGCCCAGTCAGAATATATCTAGGTTGTACTATCGTGCAGTTGTTCCCAACGATGTCCCATTTCACTGGTTTCACAGATGTTTTGGTTGGATTATATTTTTAGACTGCCTCAGCCAAAAACATCTTCTTCGCAAACCAGCAGATTCACGTCAATGTCTCACTGCGGACAGTTGGCTGACTCCGTTTAGCACCCCACGCTGGGGCTCAGTCTCCCCAGGCCCTGCGTGCTTCCCTCCCATTAGCATCAGTGGGGGCCTCAGCAGATGGATTGAGGCCAAGGGAAGGTGGGCGCCTAGGGCTACACTGTGGGGCTGCAAGCGTCGTAGAGTGGGAAGCTGGTGCACGGGGAGCGTCGTAAATGGTGCATTGCAAGCCATATGCTGCCTTAGATTGCATTTACATCGAGATGTACAACATCTTGTTATCAAAGAAGGCAAGACACAACACTCAGCAGGAGGAGATCACAGCCACGGCGAGCGTCAGAGTCCTCTTCTTCTATCTGCTGTTGCCTGGGTGTTAAATCTGGCAGGAAGTCTGATCAGGTCCACGCAGGGAAGTGTGACAACACCTTGTGTTGTGGGCCCATGGATGGAGGGAGGCTCTCCCTATGCACCGAAGCTGAAAGGTGTTTGGATTTCCCCTCCCTGCTGAGAGGATTCCTCCAGGAACTGGTGGAGGTCCTCAGGCCTAGCCCAATGTACCCTCCAGGGCCTTTCTGGTTGAGGGCCTTACAATGACCAAATCCTGGAGGGGGGCCGCTTTGAGAACCATCTGTGAAATTCTGTGGCTGAGAGTGCAGCAGAAGCTGACCTGGAGCCCAGTGGGTGTGCAGGGCCCGGCAACCTGCTCTTAGGGGGGTATGCCGTCACCCAGCAGGAGCCTGACCACTGAATACACAGTGGTGTTGGCTGCTGGGGCGCAGGCGTGACCTTGCATTGTTGCTCAACCTGAATCAGGGTTTTGTAACTGTGGGGGGCTCTCTCCTGTGACGAGTTCTGTAGAGCTGAGGTCCCAGCTCAGATTCCACTGTGGCTCAGGTGAGAGAGAGAAAAGCCCTCTCTCCTGGCTGGAAGTCAGAGAAGCAGAGGAGGAAGGGAGGGAGTCCCTTTGCCTCTGGCCTGGCCACGCCTCCCCGAAATTCACATGGATTCCGTAGGAGCTCCCATCTTGCTGAACTCCCCATTGGCAGGAAGCGGTCAGGGTGTTAAAATGTTCTCACACGTTAGGGGACAACCCTTTGGGGGAAAGGTGGAAGTGAAAATTCAGGCTAGAGACTCCAGAGAGAGCTTTTCTGGAGTTCCTTAAGGGGCGGAGCCTCATGTATGGGCTGGTTATCCCTGGGCATGGGAGAGGTGGAATTCTAATGAGTTTTAATGCAATTATCTAATGAAGGTGCCAGGGATTTTAGGACCCCCTCTGCACCCGAGATTCTGTGTGGTCAGTCAGGGGCTGAGTGCAAGCTCTGCCTCTGGGACACCTGGGTTTAAGTCCCATCTCCCGGGGTTTTTTTTTTTTTGCTGTGCAGCCTGGGGCAAGTTACTTAACTTCTCTGAACTTCAGTTTCTTTATCCCTAAAATGGTATGAGAAGTAGTCTGGCTCATAGTAAATGCTGAGTAAGTGGTGGTTGCATTCTCTTCCCTCTCCTTCTTTGAATTGGCCAAGGCCCATGGGCAACACAATCCCTCCTTCTCCCAGTACGCTCTCCCTTGGACCAAGTCTCCTTGCCACACCAGGCGGGGAGGGTCTCCACATACAGTGTAATTCAGATGGAAGGCACTGGCTCTTGTCGAGGACAGCCGTTCTCTCTCTGCTGGGCCATCTCAGAGTCGTGGTCTCTGTTGGTGCTTATGGACCCAAGGGGCCCATGACCCCCACACCCTCGAAGGGGCTGGCTTGTTGTGCCTGGCGGAGCGGGTTTTCTACTGGCTTGCATGGCACTTGGCTTTGTCAGTGCAAATCATCGTGAGCTGCTTTGCGTGTAACCTCCTCCTGCCCCACCAGCCGGCCCCAGGCTCACCAGATGAGATGGGAAAGAAGGCAGAGAGAAGGGGAGCTTCCAGTCTCTCTGACCTCAGTTAAAATCTCGACTGTGCTGGTAGTTAGCTGTGCAATGTTAGGCATGTCCCCGAACTCCCGAGCCCCAGCATTCTAGTCTGTAAAGCAGGATATTAATTTCTTCTTGGCAGGAGTGTTGTAAATATCAAAGGCAGTGAAGTATCTGGCACATGGGAGGCATTTGATAATAATATCCTTGTTATTCAGAGCAATGTTCTCATGCCCTTAAATCATTCTCTTTAAATAATTAGAACAGCAGTTCTCAAAGTGTGGCTCCTGGGACAGTAGCCTCAGCATCTCCCGGAGCTTGTTGGAGACTCAGATCCCTGGCCCCACCTGGAACTCCTGATTCGGAAGCCCTGGGGGCAGGCAGCCTCCGCAGTCCGTGTTCTGGGATTGGGATGCACCACCAAGTTGGAGAACCTCTGAATTAGAAAGATTTTTCAAAACATCGTCTTTCAAGGTCATTTCCTTTTCCTGCTTCATGATGCCTGCTTGCTCTTCGATGTGATCTGGGAGGGTTTATAAACTCAAGAGCCGTGGAGGCCAATGCAGAGCCCTGAGTCCTGGGGCTGAATAAACGCCCACCTGAAGGCATGAGTAGGGCTCCAGCACCTTTGAGCCCCTCTTCCTGCTGCAGACAAGGGCTTCTGATCAGTGTTCTGGGCTTTGCTTTTCTCCATCACCTTCCAGCACTGGGAAGGGCTGCCCCTCGTCCTTCACTAGGGGCAGATGTGTGCAGGCCCTGTGCTGCTCCATTCTCTTCTAACCCAAGCAAAGGCACTTGCTCCATCTTGGCTCTACTTCCCAGGGGAAGGGCCAGCCAGGGTCTCACAGCTGGATGTGTCTGCAATTACCCAGGTAAGCTGCTGGGATGTACTTCTTGAATGGACACTGCAAAGTCACCCAGACCAGTACTGTGCCTGAGCCCAGCCAGCGTTATTAGTACCGTGTGGCGGCTCTGATTGTTAGCGAAACCTGATGCCTTGGTGGTGGTGCGTTCTGTGGAGCAGCCTTCCAGAGGATGTGCTGATTCCTTTCATGTGGTTTGTTATCCTGCTCACGGCATTACTGACTGGGGGCACGTCCGATCACCCACACCAACAGCACTTGACTCCAAGTTCCGTGACCAGCCGTCATTCCTGAGGGTCTCCTGGATGCCAGTCACGCCACAAGGGGCCACCGAGCTTTCGCAGCCTGGGATGGCAGTCTGTTCCAAGAATGGAACGTTTCCAAGAGCTCCCCAGAGTTTTTCAAGTTCCCAGATACTTGGTGTCCTAAATGGACCCGGCCTCAGTGGGAGTCCTCAGGGTTTCACTTCCCTTTTCAGACACAGTGTGGCTTTGCAGGGATGCAGATCCAGGTTTGGTTCTGGCTCTGCCAGTCTGTCGCTGTGTGACCTGGGGAAAGTCACTCAACATCTCTGAGCCTCGGGTCTCTTCTCTCTCCAGTGGCGGTAAGAACGCTTGCAGGGCTGTTGGCGATATTGCAAGAGACCTAGACTAAGGTGCCTGCACATGGCGGGCAATCCATAGACTGTCGTTGTTCTTGTTGTTATCATTACCATGGAGTTTGCCTCTGGGTGAAGCCTTGGAAACGAACATGCCTTCTCCAAGGGAAAAAACTTTGGAGGAACTGTTTCAAAATTTTAATGGAAGAAAGATGTAAAAGCTTTCAGAAGCAGAAAGCAGAGGTCTTTCCAGGAATGTCTGAGCTTCTTGTTTCACTGTCCCTCACAAGGCGCCCCTCTGGTGAGTCCCACGCGGCGCTCCTCCTGGACACTGGGTGAGGACATCTGCCCCGAACCAGGCCCTCGAGCCCTGGTCGCGGCTGGCAGCCGACTGTGGGGCTGACTCAGGGTGCTGGCATGCTTGGCTGTCCATTCTCCTCTAGGAAACATTGGTCTGCAACCACTTGACTGACAACAGCGAAAGCTCAGGCTAGCTGAGCAGAGAGTCAAAGAACTCGTTCCTGACTTTTCACTGTGATCTCACAGTTGGGTCACTTGAGCCGTTCCGGGTGGATGTAGCTGTCCAGGTGAAAGGACAGGTGAGATTGTCTAGAGAGTTCTCCACAGGAGGAAGCCACTGGAACAGCCACGCCATGGAGGCCGATGGCTCCCACACAGACCTGGCTGCAGTGGGTGGCTGTGATTTCCCCGGGTGCTCAGCACAGCAGGTGTTTTGAAGGCAGAGTTAGTAATTAGGTAAATTCATTCAAATAGACTATTCTTAAAGATGAAGCAGAACAGCGGAATAGGCTTGTAAAACCTTTTAGATTCTTTTCAGCACAGTGACAGTTCTTTTTTTTTTTTAATTTCATTGACACTTTTTTTGCATGATTTTTTTTGGTGGTAAAATACACTTAACATCAAATTTACCATTTAAGCCATTAAAAAAAATGTTTTATTTATTTATTTGACAGAGAGAGCAGGCACAAGCAAGGGGAGAGGCAGGGAGAGGGAGAAACAGACTCTCAGCTGAGTAAGGAGCCCAATTCGGGGCTCGATCCCAGGACCCTGGGATCATGACCTGAGCCGAAGGCAGAAGCTTAACCGACTGAGCCACTCAGATGCCCCACATTTGAGCCGTTTTCAAGTGTACAGTTCGATGGCATCGGGCATGTCCACGCTGCTGTCCAGCCCTCAGCACCATCAGTCTCCAGAACTTTTTTAATCTTCCCAGAGACTCTGGCCTCACAAAATACTAACCCCTTTCCCCCCTTCTCCCAACCCCTGGTAAGCACCATTTAGTCCACTGAAGCTTTTGTAAAGACCAAAGGAAGTTTCTAGAAGATAGTAGAAGGTGCTTCAAATAACAACCTCCTTCCGTGGTATATTTTGGAACTCTATCTTCTTCATGGAGGAACTGTGACCCCTTAGATGGAGGCACAAAACAAAGGCTTGAACATACGTGGAAATGTTTTGTGCCTTCAGGCAACTGCGCATGCCTTCACTTTGCCCTTGCTGAAAAGAGCAATAGCATGTTTATAGAAGAGCACTTGCAAAGAAGAAAGACTTGGAACGAGGCACCGTCTTCCTGAGCTGTTGACAGCTGTTCTTCAGTGGA
The DNA here is from genome assembly GCA_002007465.1 of Ailurus styani. Classification (NCBI taxonomy): domain Eukaryota; kingdom Metazoa; phylum Chordata; class Mammalia; order Carnivora; family Ailuridae; genus Ailurus; species Ailurus styani. Next base: position 440,078 of record LNAC01000556.1, read on the forward strand.
AATCTCAGTGGAAACAAAGAAATCTCGCAGCATTGTTTTAACGTGAACATGGGAAGTGGCTTCCTTCCAAAGCGGGGCCGGTTTAGGTACCTGGGATCTGCGGCCCAAGCCTCCTGCGCGGTCTCCATTTCTTCCCTGTGGCTATTGTTGACGCAGCTGGGGAGAGGTCTGGTGTGCTTCCTGAGTCCGCGATCACTTCCACTCACTGGGAGCCCCAGGTTTCTAGGCTGGGTCATCGGCTCTTCCGGGAGCGTTGGCGGCTCTGTGCACAGGCAGCGGGTGTCTTGAGGAAAAGCAAGCTCTCCATTGTTGAGAAGGTTCGAGGGACTTTCTCAGAATCCAGGGGCCGTGGCAGCTGACCCAGATTTCAGTGGAAAACCACCACAGCAGGAAGGGAGGAGGAATCTGGGGGCATTTAAGAGAAGCTGACGCCTTCCCCAACTCGGTATCATTGGTCTTCCTCTTTGTGAGATGTGTGGCATGTGAGCTGGCCTCTTTCGGTACCTGGGCACCGTGTCGCTGAGCTGCTCACCTCGCCTGGATGCTGACTCATCGTCTGCCCTGCTGAGTCATTTCATGTCTCATTTTTTTTCCATCTGTAAAGTGGGGTTAATAACACCACTATAAGACTCAAATGAGAAAACATATGTGAAAGTGATTTGAAAATTGTAAAGTGCTTTCCAAGTGAGGCGTGGTGGGCCTGGGGGTGAGCGGAGTGTGCGGTGTTAGAGGTGTGGGTGGGGGGTGTCGAGCCCCTCAGCCCTCTGGCTGTGCCGTATCTCCTGGGCGAGGCTCCCATGGCACCATCCCTCTGGTCATCCTGGCTCAAATGCCACTTCTTCCAGGATGTCCTCTGTCAGCCCCCAGGCACCTTGACTCCCACACTGGCCATACTGCTTTGGGGTTGCTTGTTTCACTGTCCCCCTCCCTCCCCACTGCAGACCGTAGAGCCCATGAGGGCAGGTGCCCATACGGATCTCCACCGTAGCAGCAGTTCCTCCAACACTGGTTGTTCACTGACTTCCCTGCTTGGCCACTCGCTAGCTGTGTAACCTCAGTTTTCCTGTCTGGTGAGTGGGTATTTATGTCCCCATCTCGAGGCCGGAGTGAGGACTGACGCAGCAGGTGTGAAGCCTGGGAGGTGCTCGGAGTGGAGGTCCTGGAGTCCTGTCATATTCAGTGCACGGAGGCAGCCTCCTGGGGGGGGCTGACGTTATTGTATTGAAGTGACTTCCCTCATTTCTGATTTATTTCTGTCGCTGTGCGTGTTCTTTGCAAGTCCTTCCACTCCGGCCTCATCACGGATGCATCCTTGATCACAGTCATGTGTTCAAGCCTGAGCAACCTTGGGGCTAAATTCTTTGAACCCATGTTTACTTATGTCACCAGATTGAGCAATGGGTTTGTGGCATTCCTTTTTGGGACAAGGACACTTTCACGTATGTTTTCTCATCCTGATGTTCAAATCCCCCTTAAAATGGCCCAACTGAACAGTGAGACACCCCATGTCTGGTACTTCGAGGGACAGGATAGCACTACTCGGTCCGTTCTTTATCTTTCCAGTGGATTTTATTTGAGGCATAACTTTCACTCAATAAAACATGCAAATACACACAGCTGGGTAACTGCACAGCTCGCTAAATGGTCACATTTGCACGCACCTGTGTAACCACCTCCCAGATGGAGATAGAGAGCATTTTCACCATCCCAGCGAATTTCTTCCTACTCCTTCGCAGGAAACAACCTCGCTACCCACACGAGGGTCCTCACTTCTCTGACTCTGATCCCCTTAAGTTAGTTTTGCCTGTTCTTGAAATCTGTGTCTCTGGGATCCTGTAGTCACACTTGTTTGTGCCCAGCTGGTGTATCTGCCCACATTGGCAGCCCCTCACGTCATTACGCTGAGCCTCCTCTGGCGGGCATGCGTCTGCCCCACTCCTGCCTCAGCTCCCTTCCCAGCGAGCCCCTCTCCCAGCCCCACTTGCCACATCAGCCATCCAGGCCTCGCTCGCCTCGGTGGTGGAATCTGGCCACAGCCCTGGTGGGCTGTGACCCCGTGGAGGGCTCAGTAGCCATGCACAGCTGATGGCGCCACAGTGACAGGCTCCCCCGCTGAGTGTGGCTCAAAGAGCAAGAAGAGTGGACTTTTCTTAGCTCCGGGAAGGGGAAGGCCACAGCCTGGAATTTGGAGAGGCAGACTGGTGGCAAATGGGAACGCTAGCTCTATGACCTTGAGAAAGGCATTCGACCTTCCTGGGTCTCTCAGTTTTCTCTTCCCCAAAATTAAGGGGTTGTTGGACTAGAGGATCTCACAGGTTCCTTGTGATCCAGAGTCCATGATCCTGAGTCCTCCCTACACAGGTTCATCCTTACATCCTCTGTGCATATGTGGTTCCCAAGTGAAGTGTCTGCTGGGTGTGTGTGTGTGTGTGTGTGTGTGTGTGTGTGTGTGTGTGTGTGTGTGTGTGTGTTCGTCCCATCTTGAAGTTCAACATTCCTGCAGACCTCATTTATTTTATACTCTGGGGTTGAAAAAAAAGACATCCCAACAGCAGGGATTCTAGGGCCGGTGGAGGGCTGGCCTCCTTGTAGTGATTGATGAGGGGCTTTTTTTTTCTCCCAGCTGGCCTTGGAGGCTTGCCCCTACCCTCAGGCAAAGGGCTATCTGGTGGTCCTCTCTATAGAAGTTTCCAGAAATGGATGAAAGACAGTTCTGTTTGGAGAGTATTTTGATGTCTTGGTTCGGTAATTTTTAGAAGGCCTTTAGACTCCAAAAAAATACCTGTATTTTGGGATTCAGTTCAAAATGGGGCCCTCAGTCTCCACAGTGAGGCTGTGTAAGGGTGGTTCGACCGTCAGCTGTGGGCCAGCTCCTGGACCGTGATGCTCTGTTTCCCATCTGTAAAATGGGTGAATAATCCCTGCTTTATCTTGCAGGATTGTTATCAGCATCCAATAAAACACAGGCCAGAGAAAAGGCATTGTTTCAGTGAATCTGAGGGGTAGGCCAGTGGGTTTGATCAAGGGTTCGGCTGGGAAGTGAACTGATTCTGGTTTTTGTGTGCTGGTTTTGTCAGAGCCCAGCGATTTCAGTTCTTTCTGTCTTTCCACCTTCTCTTACCTCTGCTGTCTTCTCCCGAACACCGCCCCTCTCGCTTACCTTTCCTGCTACAGGGTGCCTTCGAATGAGCCCGCCTCTCTCTCTGCCCTTGACGCCCACTTATCCCTCAAAGGAAATCCCTGAGTCCAGCCTAGGAGGCCACAGGTGTGAAGGGGCCTGCTGATCTAGAGATGTGGGCTTCTATTGCTACCAGCTGCTCAGGATATTTAGAACCACGGCATACCAATGCTCGGTAGGACTTCGATTTCTTAAGTGAGAGCTGAACGCAGTGCCACCTGCAGAGGCTGAATCCCCTGCCTTGGGCCCCTGGACAGTGTGCCCTGATTCACCTTCACATTAGCTCTTTCAACCTGCTGTCTCTGATGGCTCTACACTCATTTATGTGGGTTTGCTTTGTCTTAGGCTCTTTGAGGACCTGGCCTAAGCCTCATACAGGTACTCAATATTTATTTTTGATCAGATTGGACAGTTAATAAATATTTGTTTCTGTTAATGGAAGTCTGAAGGAACAGATACATCAGGCGACGTGTTCTTGCATGTGAATGATTTGTGACTACACCTAGCCTATGGTGCCAAGGCTGGGGAACCTCCCGCCACCGCCCCCCGCCACCTGCACCTTTCCTGGGAGTGCCTTCTGCCATTTCTTGTAGCTGAGAAGGTCCTGGCCAACATGTGGTGGAGGCAAAAGGGTTAATCTCCATCCTCAGTCTTCTTCCTTTGCATCCTGTACTCCGAACATCCTTGAAACATTACCTGTAGGTTACTGGAGCTTTAAATCGAAATGTCAGCCCCCTCTTCATTCCCACTTACTGTGCCGGCCCCTGAGGGACAGAATGCACCACTTTCATAGTGGGTGACATCCTTCCTAACACGTCTGCTGTGGGTGACTTCACCCGAGTAGCATCTGCTGTGCCGACGATGGGCTCACAGATAACGAGTGCTTGGATCTTACCCTTCCATTATGTCATTGCGTTCCCAGCTTCTGAAACTCAGAATCAAGACATAAGCACAACACGAGGGGAATTTTTTGGAGTTCAGCACGACCTCCAGGCTCTTAGTGAACATGCAGAACTCGACGCCCTGGAGCCTCTGTGTGCTGGGTCATTGGCTGAAGCTGAAAACAAAAGCATTTCTGTAGAGGAGCTGGGGCTGTTGTGACATCCTCTTTACAGAAGAACGAATGCAGAGGGACCCCCCCCCTTTCTGTTTCCAGCGTGGGGTGCTTTCTGCGTTTCTTGGCTATGCCTGTGTGAGCCAGGCAGCTTGGCTCAACAGTTCCTGGCCCTGGGCAGGGAGATAGTGCTTTGAATCCCCCTGCATCCCAGCTGCACGGCACAAACTGCTGGACTCGTTCATAACTTGAGTCCAGGTTACTCCGTCTTTGTAGATCCAGATTCGACGTGGTGCTGTTCATTGGCTTACGGTAGAGATACAACCCCAAACCCAGAGGAAAGTGACAAGGGTTATTTCATAGTTTCCTTCAAAAGAGCTGGGGTTGCCCTTCCAGTGATAGTGAGGTAAATTATAAGTGTTCCCCCTAAACTAGTTTCCAGAAGTAGTGGTGCTTTTTTTGCAATCAAGATTGCGTCAAGGCCAAGGTCCACTGGAAGTACAGATGTGGTGCTTTCCCCCACAAGGGAACCATCTAACAACTGGCATGGCTCTCTGAGGCTCCCCCTGCTCCCTGGCTGCCACAGGGCCTGAGCTGGAAGGGACCTCTTCTCTAGGGACAGTAATAATGTTGAACATTCCAGGTAAAGCTGGGGCCCTCCAGCTCCTCTGTGCTCCTGGACATTCAAGTTGTCACAGGCAGTGGGAAAGAGAAAGGAGCCCTAACTTCAATCAGGGTCCACATACCCTGCCCTCTGTCTGGGCTGCTGACCCTCAGCAGAGGGCTCCTTGCACTGTGGTCTTGGGTCTCCAATGCCATGGAGCCAGTGAGGGTGGTTGGTCATAGGCAGGCTCCAACTTCCCTCCTATACCCCACTTATCCTGTCCCTTTTAGGGGGACACATCCATGGGACATGGCCCCGTATCCAGAGATGTCAAGTCTGGGAGAGCTCAGGATGTCGGACCAGCTGCTCCAGCCTCCCTCTGCTTCTCAAGGGCCTCTCCTGGTCTGTTCATCTGCTTTTGTTTATGACTGATGGGATCCTCTTGGGACACTGGCCGTTCTATGTGTCTTACTCAGTTTGGGCTGCCGTAACAAATTATGGTAGACTGGGTGGCTTAAAACAACAGATAATTATTTCTTATGGTTCTGGAGGTTGGGAAGTCCAAGATCAAGGCACCAGCAGATTCAGTGTCTGATGAGGACCTGCTTCTGGGCTCGTAGATGGCCATCTTCTCGCTGTGTCCTCACGTAGCAGGGAGAGAGGAAGCAAACTCTTGTGTCTCTGGGCACGAATCCTCTGCGGGAGGGCCCCACCCTCATGACCACACCTCCCAAAGGGTCCACCTACTAATACCATCATACACTGGGGATTAGGGATTCAATATATGAACTTTGTGGGGGACATAAAGATTCAGCTTGTAACATCATGGGGCAGGTACATAGGTGCGGAGTCCCTTCCCAGAGCTCCCTGCCTCAGAGAGATTTAGGGCACAGAATGGCCATCAGTCATTAAGGATTCCCTCTAAGAGAGGCTATTTGCTCTGACCCATGAGAATGTAGCCAAGGATACCAGTCCATTCAAGGGACAGCTAAGTACAGTCCCAACAGTCGTTGCCCATTGACTGTTTTGAGGGCTGACCTAATGCTGGCCCAGCCCTGGGTGTGGTGTGTGTATGTGTATGTCTGTGTGTGTGTGTGTGTGTGTGTGTGTGTGTGTGTGTGTGTGTGTATACCTAGTGGGTATTCTTTAGTCTTCCCTATGACCACCTTTGTGTCAGAGTCTCCTGGAAGGCTAGTCTGGTTCCTGGAGTAATCTAGTTGTGCATCTGCACATTCCTCCCTATGTTCAAAGACACATATTAAATAATTGCAGCATGCTAGGCTCTTGGGAAGCAAGATGAAAAATAAATGTGGTCCCAGCCTTCATATAACTCATAGTCTTAAAGAGACTATACGCAAAGAAACAGGTGTATTAGCTAGCTATCACTGTGTAACAAATAACTACAGAAGTTCCAGTAGCATATAACAGTAAATATCTTCATGGATTTGTGGGCTAAGTGGGATGGTTCAGTTTCAGGTTGTAGGTCTGGGAGGGTGGATTGGACTGATCTTCTTTCATGGTTGTTCATCCCAGGTCCCAGGCTAAGGGGCCACAATGTCCTGGCAGTAGGCTCTTCTTTTGATAATGACAGGGCAACAAAAGAGCAAGTGGAAACACACAAAACTCTCAAGACCCAGGCCTGGAATTGGCACATGGCCTTTTTGTCCATATACCCGTGGCCAAGACAAGTCACACGGCCAAGCCTGAAGCCAAAGGGTGGGGAAGGGTATTCCTCAATGGCAATGCTACATGCATGGGGGAGAAGAACAGGGCTGATGGTGCAGTCCACCTCACCATGGGCAACTCCCATTGGCATAGACTGCTGGGGGAGCTTGAGGGGGCCTGGGGGGCAGTGGCTGGGGCACTGGCACAGGGCAGCAGGAGGCCATAGGTCGTTGCAGCCATCAATCACGTTAGTTTTCTGGGAGGGACTAGCAGGTTCTCCATGCAGGGTCTGGGGAGGTGCTGGGTCCTGGCTTTGGGGCCTCTGTGTGCCCATGGTTCTGCTAACTCCAGTGTCCAGAGCGTGCATGGGCACAAGCTTGACCATTCTTCAGGGGCTCGGTAGGCTGCAGGGAGGGGACCGCTGAGGCCCTGCTTGGCCTGTTCTTGGTCTGGGAAGGGCAGACCCCACTCTATGGGGGAGGCCAGCCCACCGTGTGATGTTACGCTTTGAGCATAGCCCAAGATGTGGCAGGGAGCAGAGGGCCATGCATCCAGGCAGGCACTTCCAAGTCCTTTGGCAGCATCAGGCCCCTCCGAGTGTGGCACTAGAGGCTTCCCTCCCTTCTGCACAGCTCCCTTTCCTGCCCGTGGAGGCATGCGTGTGGCATTCCCCAGAATCTGTGTGTCTCTATCAGCCTCCTGGCTGAGGCCATGCTAGTCTTTGCCCTGACTTTTCTAGGAGTCTCCTGATGGGCCCCTCCTCTTCCACCCTTGTCCTTCCTCTGTTTCTTCGGGACACAGCCCCCACAGGAACTCCCTCCCATGTAACTCAGAACACGCTATTCTCCACTTCACCCCTTCTGTGGCTTCCCGTCGCGCCAAGGAGATAACCCTACTTTTTAGGGAGACTCTGGGATGTTGTGGCTCTTTGAAAACAATGCCAAGGCATTGTTTGTCTCTTTCGTTCTTGCTCTCCCACGAGTGTGCAGCGGAGTTTCTCACCCACTTCACAACAGGGCGACACAGTGATTCCAGAAGCAGAAATGAGAATTTGGTCCAGAAACTCGGGGCTCAAGAGATTCACGAAACTGTAAAACGATGCCCCTCTTCCCACTAACTTGGTTTAGACTTTTCTTTCATAAAAACACGGTGTTTGTGTTAGCACGTGGGAAGTTTATTATTGTTATTTTTAAGCGAATTAATGAATATTAAAATTGTTTCAGTTTCAGTTCTAAGTACATTTGATAGACATACCCCACATAAACAGAAGCCCTTTGGGGATTTCGATAATAGAAATTTTTTTTAAAAAAGATTAGATTTATTTATTTGAGGGAGATAGAGAGAACAAGCAGGGGCAGGACAGAGGGAGAGGGAGAAGCAGACTCCCCACTGAGCAGGGAGCCCGATGTGGGGCTTGATCCCAGGACCCTGGGATCATGACCTAAGCAGAAGACAGATGCTTAACTGAGCCACCCGGGTGCCCTGATAGTAGAATTTATTTTTTAAAAGATTTTATTTATTTAAGAAAGAGAGAGAAACAGAGAGAGCATAGGAAGGGGGAGAGGTAGAGGGCAAGGGAGAAGCAGACTCTCCATTTAGTGAGGGTTCTGATGTGGGACTTGATCTTAGGACCCTCAGCTGAACGCAGAGGCTTAACTGACTGAGCCACCCAGACGGTCTGATAATAGAAATTTTTAAGGGCTGTAAAAGGTTCCCAAAACCAAACAGTTTGAGAACCATGGGCATGGAGTATTTCTGAAATTTATTTGACCCAGAATCCCCCTCCCTCAGCCCTTTCAGGTCAGGTAGCCACTGTTAGCACCTGTTGGCAGTCTTGTTCTGTTCGAGCAGCCCTGGGACCACCAATGCTGTGGGGCAGGAGAGGGCATAATGTCGTAGTGGATATGGCTCAGGACAGAGTTGGCTAACCTCAGTTCACCTGGTAGCCATGTGAGCCTGGTCACACGAACTAACCTTCGGGGCCAGCCTCCTCATCTGTACACTGACGGCGACAATAGTACTCACCACCAGTAGGACCGTACTCTAAGACTGTTGGGAAGATCACATAGGGTCATGAATGCTGGGCGCTAGATATATAGCAAGCACCCAGTACGTCCTTGCTAATGTCACTTCTCCACAATAATATCACTGCTGCACTTGCATCTGAATCAAAACAATGACAACAAGAACAAAAGAGACATTGATTCCAAGTCTAGGAGGAGTGGGGCAAGGGTTTACTGTGCACGTGAGGAAAGAGGAGGACAGGGGTAGTGAGGAGGAGGGGCTTCTCTGGGGTATGGCCTGGAAGCCCCGCCTCAAAAGGCTGGAGGTGGGTTTTCACAGCAGGCGTGCCCGTGGCTCATAAGGAGGGGGCCTCACCTTAGCCAGTCTGTGGGAGCTGGGGTCTCAAAGGAGAGTGATTCTAGGGCCCTTGCTTGCTCAGCCCAAGCCTTTGGGGGGACCAAGAGTGTGTGATGGGCCTGGCCTCACTGGAGGGCACTATGGCTGCCGCATCTGAAAGACCAGATGCAAAGCCAATTCTGTCTCTGTCCTGGACAGAGCAAATCTGTCCCTTTTCCCTTTGCTGACTGCTCCCTGCCGTCTGTTTTGGAGGAACTGCTTCTTTGGCTGGTCGAGTGAAACTAAGACAGGTTTGACCTTGATATATTTATAGCCAGGAAGTAGGAAAGTATCATGAGTAAAACCAGAGCAGGGAAACCATATGAAGTCCCCTGGGGAATAGCAGAGTTTGTGTGAAGTGTGAGTGTGTGTGTCTGAGAGAGAAAGAGAGAGAGAATGGGTTTGAGTGTGTGTGTGTGTGTGTGTGTGTGTCTATGTGTGTGAAAAATTTGGTCAAAGGCTTGATTATTTCTAGGGGGAAGCCTGATTGGCTGGGTCAACTTAAAGACCAGCATTTCCTCCCTTATCTTTTTTTAAATAAAGATTTTATTTATTTATTTATTTGACAGAGAGAGAGATCACAAGTAGGCAGAGAGGCAGGCAGAGAGAGAGGAGGAAGCAGGCTCCCTGCTGAGCAAAGAGCACCATGCGGGGCTCGATCCCAGGACCCTGAGATCATGACCTGAGCTGAAGGCAGAGGCTTTAACCCACTGAGCCACCCAGGCGCCCTCCTCCCTTATCTGAACTTAGTTTCACCACCTGTAAAATGGGCCTGGTGCTTGTGTGGTGGGAGTAACAAATTTATAAACCGTTGCAAACGTGAAGTGCTCTAGAAGGCATTTTGTTCCCTCTCCAATCCAATAAGAAAAACCACAGGACTGCTGGCCGAGAAGGGAAAAAATGTCCAGACATCAGCAGTTCAACTATCTGTGGCATCCTAAACCTTCCTTCAAGTTTCTCTTGTCGTGGTGTGGTAACCGCAGAGGCCAATCAGCCGGAGGGATGAGGAGTTTCAGTCTGTCCGGCATATGACATCCTTGGCTCCCATGTGCCTCTCCTCAGACTGAAGCCACTTCCAGGCCTTGGGAGCCACTACCAGGGGCAGCCCTGGGGGAGGGAAGCTGCTATGGAGAAAGTACGCCTTCAGATAAAAATTGCACAAGAGAATTGTGGAGAAGGAGGAAAAGCGTTCCTCCAGGGGTGCAAAACAGAGTTGCACCCCTCCTCAGTGATGGCGGTGGACACACCTGGGCCTGGTGCCTTCTGATCTTCCTTCTGTTACCTTGACAGCAGAGTCTCTGTTGGCAGCGGTGAAGTAGGGGACAACATCTGTGTTAGAAGATCTCTAAAGGGAATGAGCCACCTTGAAATGACCTCAGTGGTGAGGTCACACAGCTTGGCGAGATGGCAGGTCTGTGCAGCGGCCCCGTGGCCTGGAGGTAGGGGGAACATCGACTTTCTCATGCAAGGTGGGACCTTTCTTTTGAGAATGAAAGGAGGTGCTATTAGTAATTACTCTGGGTAATGGGAGTTAACTGGGACCATCTGGGTAGAGGAGACATACAGTAACTTCCTTGGAGATCATGAGAGGCTGGTGGAGGAGCTCAGCCCATGGGGTTTCCCATGGAAGGATGGCCAGGCCACTTCAAAGGGTAAAGGGCATGGGGAGAAAAAGTGCCACCATTTCCACCAGAAGAGAGCTTGGCCAGTGGCAGCTGTGTAGAGAAAGGGACTAAAGGTGGCTCCTTTGCTGCTGGAGAGGCCTGTTCTGGAGGTCTGGAGACCCAAACTGGAGTCATCCTCATGCTGCTCATTCTTCCAGGGTGTTATACTTTCCAGAACACTTTCACAGGACCCACAATGTCATCAGAAAACCCCACCCGACCTTCTAAGGGGGGGATGGGGCAGATTGCCACTTGAGAGGTGAGGAGTTTGAGGAGCAGATGGGCCCAAAGCCCTCAGCCTGCAGGGAGTGAATTCATTTCCCAGCATCTGGCTGAGGTAACCTTTGATCCACCACACTGCCTACCAGGGAAATGGCTAAGGTCCGAGTTTCTGCCAATGTGTTTCTACCCGACCGGTGACCTTCAGGGCGGTGTGGGGAATGAGGAAGGAGAAGCCTGCCGTGCTGTGGGACAGAGAAGGCCCTCCGGGTAGAAAAGGGGAGCTTGGGAGCCTGTCTGGATGTGCAGCTAAGCCTCCATCCAGGCCTCTGTGTCTTTGTGGCTTCACAGGACCAGCTGTGCCCAGGACACGGGCACAGCCTGGGTGACAGATGCACTGAACCACCGAGGCCTCCAAGGACAGTGACTCACTGCTCCTGGAGTTTGGTGGAATGGCAGAAAGTAGGAGCTAAAAGTGCCCTTGGTGTTCACGTCCTCCAACTCCCTTATCTGAAAGATGGAGAGCCTGATGTCCATAGCAGGAGGAGGAGGAAATGTGGGCTACCCCATGCGAGGCATCTTGCTCTCGTGCATCTCGGTTAATCTGCAAAACCCTCCGGGAAAGGAAATATAATCCGAGGTTAGCTCTGTCGTCCAAACGGCTAGGTGGGGAGACAGGATTCGAACCCCGTTCTCAGGCTGACTCTGAAACCCACACTCTTTGCAACTACACGGTGCCCCCTCTCCCCAGGACTTTGTCAGGAAGAGGTCAAGCTGAGCCGAAAGTATGCTGATCCCCATCTAAGTCTTTTTTAGGTCAACTCTCATTGTAAATATTTTCTCTTTGATTTTGCAACCCACGGCAGTTAGTGACCAGGGCTGCAAAGGGAAGATAAGCTTGCAAGAGAGGAACCTCCCATCTGGCCCTAGTGAACTGGGGGCAATTTCCGAGTAACTCTCAGGCTGTCAAATGCAATGACCCCATGAGGAGAACACTGAGCCACTCTGTAGATATGACCAGGGTTCACTTTTCCATGACCTCAGCAGAACCGGATAAGCCAGAAACACATCAGGCTCAGCATGAGGGAGGACGTTGTGGCAGGTCCTGAAAGCCCACCCTGCTCCAGCAGAGGGATCCAGATGTGGGGGTGGTGGGAAGAGTTGGGCAGGGGTGGGTGCAGGGAGGGGAGAGGCAGGTGGATGCACCACTGGGCAGGTGTAAGGAGGGAGAGGCAGGTGTGCTCCTGTGTGGTCAGCTCCGATCTGCTTTCTCCAGAGATTCTGGCCAATCCACAGAAAGACGGGGAGATGGGAACTGTATTCCCGAGAAGACAGTGAATCTCATGTGGGGCTGGTGGTCTCCATACAGAGAGCCCGGCTCCAGCAGGAGGGGCAATTATGCAGCAGTGACAGGTGCGGGGGACTGTCCTGGAGGCAAGGGTCAGCCCAGTAAGAACAAACAGGTTGTTTTGGAAAATTATCTGGTGCCCTCCCCCTCAGCCTGCACTCAGGGGCCAGAATTTCCCACGTCTTTTGCCTTATTTCTTGATCAGCACTTACCACATCCTTGAGAAGCAGGTCAACACACAGGTGGCCCTTTTTACCCACAGGGTTGCTGTTTGGAACTCTGATCCACACAGGGGCAACCTAGCCGCCGGCCCTTCCTGCCCCCGGGGACTCTGCTGGGCTGGTCCCCCCGACTCCCCAATGATGGTCCTGTCTGTTTCCACCTGTGAGATCCTGCTCACCTTTCAAGTCTCCGCTGAAAGTGTCTTTTCTGCTGCCTGCCACCTTTTTTTCCCCTCCATTTTTAACCTTCCTGCATGACGAGCCTTTCAGACATCCCCCAAACCTGGGAGCAGAGTACAGTGGGCACCACTCATGTGTCATCCAGAATCAAGACTCGAACACACTAGCTTAATCTCCCTCTCTTTGTGAATTTTTTATAGCATCATGTCATTTCACTTCGGCATGCTAGCTTTTGCATCTCTAAAAAGGACAGGCATGTTCAGACGATGTCATGGTTATGGACCTAAAAATTACTGCCAATTCCTTGCTATCATCCAATACCTGATCCATACCCAGAGTCCCAATTGTCCCGCCCCCCTTAACAGCTGATGCCTTTGAATCAAGTCTACCATTAGATTCGGTCGAGTTTTTGAAGGAATGGGGTCAGTTGTTCTGCACAACTCCCACACGTGGCTTCTGCCTCCGTCTTCCCATTTATGCTTGTCTTACAGCCCTTATTATGGGCGCCCTCAATTATGCCACTGCTGCCCCGGCCCTCGGTCCCCCCACAGCGTGAGCTTTTTGAGAGCAGGCGTGATGGATGCTCTTCATCTCTGTGCCCCTCATGCCCGACGTGGTGCTTTGTGCATAATGAGTGTTCCACTGATGCTCAAACACGTCACTGCCTTGGAATGACTTTTCCCTTTGCTACTTGAAACTTCAGAGTCTTAGGATTTTGAAACCCCCACAGCTGGGAGCGACCATTGGCTCCAGAGGGGTTTGAACCCAGAGCAGAGGACAGAGCAGATTACCTTTTAGACTCAGCATGACTCTGCAGTTTTGGGGATCCATCCAGGGCCTGGCTGATGCCGGACGTTGACTTTGTCTTCCAACCTTGCTCTGGGGTTTATCAACATCCTCGTCGTTAAATTCCATAAGCTGGCGTGATCTGAGTAGGGAAATTAGGGCATGATTTCTTGCCGTCCCTTTTTACAGCTTGGCAACCAGGGACAGAAAGGTTATCCCTTTCCCTCCCCGTGTTGCTCTGTCATTGAGTGAGGTTGCCCGGAGCTGAGGTCCTGGCACATTTGGGTGGTGGCTCGTCCTGCCCCTCACCTTGCTTTCTGACCCAATTCCCTGATTTCATAACCTTTGACTTGTTTATTTCTAGAGGTATAATCCGTATGCTGTATTGAGAGCGAATGAGAAAATGTGGCTTGGAGTATGGAATTCAGCTCTATGATTCATTGGTTCGACAAGCTGGTTTTTGTTTTGCTTTATTATTTTTTTTATTTTTTAGTTATTTATATTTTTTTGTGAGTCTACCACATGCCAGGCCTTGCCTTCCTGGGTTCTGGGAGTCCAAAGGGGCCAAGGCCCATTTTACCAGCGAGGAGTTCAATGTATAATGAAATAGACCCTTAGCGCCATAGAAGAAGGAAGCCTGGACAATGAGGAAGACAGAAGAGCAGCCATGTCAGACTGCTGGAGTATGTGAGGGCTTCCTGGAGGAGGCAGCTTCTCATCTGAGCCTTGAAGGAGGCATAGGAATTTGCTGGAGGAAGAAGAGGGAAGAACATTGCAGATATATAGCCCAAGGATACAGAATAACGTATGGAAAGGGAAATTGTATTTACTCTGCATTATTATTTTTTTTACCCTATATTTTCAGAGACATTTGTAATGTCATTCAAACTTCTCAAATGATTTAAAAAAAAAAAGCCTTGGGGAGGTTAAATGATTTGTCTAAGGGGAGGAAGAGGAATTAGAATGATGGCCGTAGATTCTCCTAGAAGCAGTTCAGCGTCCTGACTTTATTCTATGCCCACGCAACACCCATCCCTCCATGAAGTAGCTCTGAGATTCTCACTTGTGTCAGTCAGAGAAGGGCCCAGCCCAGTTCAGGGAGCACACAGTTGCTGCATTCCAGAAGGAGCCATCAGGTTTGCTCTACATGTGAGCAGAATCACCTACGGCCTGTTCACAACACCCCCATGGTGTTCCTTGGGACCGGGAACCAAGGGCAACAAGCCTTATCTCAGAGAATGGAAAAGTTTCTCTTCCTGAAGCAGACACAGACTGTTTTATGTTGGCTTCCTGACAAGCTAGAAATACCAGGCCACTGACCAAACAGGATCATTTGATGGTTTATATATTATAGGAAAACCATCGTGTTTTATTATATATACGTGAAGTGATAGTAAATACAGTTGATCTAGCCCCAATCTTAAGGAAGACCAAGATTTTTCTTCTCTTTTCCTTGTCAGATGATTTTTTAAAAAATCTCTGGAAACTTAGAAGTGTTCTTCTACAACAGTTCAATGAGCTTTCAAAAAACCCCTTGACCCTGAGGTACTTGGCCCTGAGGTGATCACCATGGCAGCAAGCGCTTTGAAGACTTTCTGAGAGGAAGTAAGGGAACTAACACTGACCCACACCCACCACAGATCAGACACTGATCTAGACACTTCCAAAAGCTGTTCTGTTTAATTTTCATTAACGAACTCTACCTGATACAGTCACACAGTCATTATTAGCCCAGTTTTCACCTGTGAGGGGACCAACATTCTGACAGGTTAAATAACTTGCCAGTTTCACAGAATAAGGAGCAAAACTAGCATTCTGACCCCGAAGTCTCCTCTTCCCTCAGCAGATGATTACATTTCACACATGAGAGGTGATGCCCAAGACCGAGCTCTCAGGTCAGACTCTCTGGGTTTGAACCCAGACTCCAGCAAATTACTCACTCTGGACAAGTTACTTAGCTCCTTTTCCTCAGCTTTCCTCGTCATGAATGGGGAAATAATGGTACCTTCCTCACGGGAAGAATTCAAGGGATTAATCCAGGCAAAAATCCTCAAAACGGTGCTTGGCACCAATAAGCACCTCATGAAAGTTAACTCCTTGCGCAGGGACCGTTGCTTGAGGTCAAGGTTACCTGTTGCCTTGGCCTGTCTGATCTGGGAAGAGGACAGGGTGTTGGCCCATCTTTGAGGGCAGCAGAGGGGGCCCTAGCTGAACAGTTAGGGAAGCAGGGGTCAACCGGGACGGGGCTTCTGCCTGGCGGGGCGGGGAAGCACTCGCTGGTATGCGGGGGGTCCCAGAGCCCCTGAGGAGACGGGCAGCCCCTGCCACACTAGGTCCCTCTGCTAGGCCAGACACGGAAAAGCACATGGTTTGGGAGAGAGGGGCTCCTGAAAATAGCTGAAAACCTCTGCGAATTCAGTGATGCCTCAGGTTCCTGAACGTGCTTCCAGGGGAATCAAAACGCGGGCAAGTCTCCACCTGCAGAGGCAGGTCAAAACCAAGCCCGGAGTATGCAGAACGAGGCTCGTATCCAAAGCCGACTTGCCCGGGCATCAGTGGCAAGAGTGTCATCTCGTCTGCTGGGGCAGTGGAGGTGTCCATGCAGCCCAGGGACAACAGACCAAGAGCCAGAGTCTGGCTTGGCCAAAAGTGCCAGGCAGGACCCATGGAGCAGGCAGATAAGACGCCGGGGGCTGGCCAGGCCGTACCGAGGGAGCGGGTCCACACAGGGAAGTGGATTGCGCTGCACACGTTGGAGGATTTGTGGAGCCATGTGCTGAGGGGACAGAGAGGACCCTGGGGAGAAGGCCCCTGAAGACCAGCAAAGTCAAGGAGGAGCAAACAAGGGCAGGGCTGGGACCACAGGATGGGACTTCTGGTGCTGGGGTGGTTGGTCTTTCCAGCTCTGACGGGTGAGGAGGGGGGTCCGGGGGAGAGAGGGGCTGGCTGCTGTCGCAACATGGCACGTGAAGGGCACTGTGCTCACTCAGGGGACGGGGCCAGGCCCACGGTTTTCCACTCTCTCAGTGGGCATCATGCTATCTGCTTTCGGGGGCCAAGTATAGACATTACAGAAACAATGCTGCGCAGGTGCCTGAGGACCCACAGGGTGTGGTGGGGCAGACGGCCCTCTCCCTGCACCCCAATTACTTCTACCCAGTCCCTTCACCTCCCTGAATCTTGTTGGTCTCATTTGCAAAATGGAATAAAAATGACCACCTCTCTCATAGTGCCTGCGACTTCCTGGGGCTTCATTTCCCCTTGAAGGCAGTGAGAACTCCCCGTGCGGGTCAGGCCTGTGTCTCCTGGCTTCCCTTCCAGCCTCCACTGCGCAGAGCTAAGCAGCAGGCTCCTCTCTGCCAGGTGCAGAGCGGGTCCCAGTGTCCCTGAGTGTCTCCTCAGGTCTCCCCACTCCTCAGACAAAATGGCTGTTGGACAAGGTAATGGTGATATATGCAGACCCCCCCGCCCCCGTCAGTGCATGAGGCCGGAGGCGTTAATGGCTATCTTGGAGGTGACATTCCATTAGGGGTGATTGGACCTAATTTTAATGGCAGGATGACTTACTGTTTCATCATCCTCTCCTGGGCCTGAAGGTCAGTGGGAAAACTTTCTTTCCTCTAGGAATTACACTTCAAATCCACATAACACCGTGCCAGTCTTGGTTAATGCTGAACTACCGAACTGTAAGGGAACTCCTCTGCACAGACAAGTGTGTTTGTCAATGTGGGTCTGGAGCCAGTGACCCTGGAGCCAGAGATGGCAATAGGGTTGAATGCTGACTCCACCACTCGCTGGCTGTGTGGTCTCAGGGAACTTAATGAACCTCTCTGTGCTTCCTAGCATTGGTGTGAGGATTCTATGATGGGGTGTGTGGAAAGTGGTTAGAGCAGTGACTGAAACATGGGACTTGCCATGGAAATGTGGGCTCCGGTTAGTAGTTCTTGAGGCAAAGGATTACAAGAAGCAGTTGTTTATAAATCACATTTGAAACCACAAGTGAACAGGTAGTTGGGCGAAGGTGAGAGGTTCAAGGAAAGGTAGGTAAGTGTGGAAACGCAGACTGGGGTTGGTTGTCCACGCCTCTGAATGCTGAGCTCACTTGAATGATATTCCAGCGAATGGAGAGCTTCTGGACGACGGGAAGGCGACAGGAAAGGAGTATTTCTGGAGGGTCCTCACTGACAGTGGGGATGGAAAGAAAGGAATGTATATGAGAGCCATTAGGAAGGAAGCCCCCGCAGGAGCTTGTAGTAACTGGATGTAGTGTTGGGGGGTAGGGAGTAGGATGACTTTGAGGTGCTGGGGAAAGTGTCCCCGCCCCCAGCGCCCCCAGTGCAGGCCCCGCTAGGCCCCCCTCTGGCCTCTGGTTTGGAGGGCAGAGGGTGTGCTGGTGTTCGGATCCCAGGAGATGGGGTCCCTGGGGAGCCATGTCAGGCCCGGGGATATAGATCAGAGAGTCATCTGCAGAGATGCAGCAGGAGCTTCTCAGCTCTTGAGGGAGGAGAGAGAGAGGCACAGAGGATGGAGGACAGGAGTAGGGAACATTTCACAGGGTCCGAAGCTGGTAGAGGAAGAACAGAGCAGGCAGAGGACAGCAGCCGGAGGGGGGCCTACCGGGGCCTGCACTGGGGGCGCTGGGGGCGAGGCCTGCCATCTGAGGCAGCGGGGAGGCCGAGAGTGGGGACAAGGGCAGGATCAGCCCCTGGGCAGGCAGTGCAGGTGCAGCCCCGGTGAGCGGGGCAGGCAGACGGGCGCCGGCAGGAAGGAAGGCCTCAGGGTGTCAGGCGAGCCAGCCGTGAGATTTAGGCTTAAGAATGTCTACGAAGTGCCAGAAACGAGAAGCTATTGTCTTCCTCCGGGGAAAGTACCAACACACCTGGCAGTGTTGGCACCCTGTTTTTTGGCTCACTGGGCTGCTTCTGGAACCCGGACCACGAGCCAGTGGTAAAGAGCAGGCTGGGCCTATTGGTCATGCTATTTGGAGCAGTCTGGCCCTGGATTCCCCATCTGCGATGGAGGCAGTGGAGGGCGGCATTTGTACCGATGGTGCCTGGGGTCCCTTTCTGCCCCCTCAACCCAGTGGCCATCACTACGTCGTTCATGTGCTTGGCCGACCTCCCAGGGCTGAGGACCCCCCAACACTGGCCCGAGATGGCACTCCCCAGGTCTGCGTTGTATGTGGGCCGGTAACCCCGACCCTCCTCAGAGCCCAGTGTGGCAAGAATAACTAAGGGTGACATAAAAACATATAGATTGCAGGAAACTTATGCAAATATGAACATGTAAGCTGGCTGATACCACTCTGTTTGTGCCATCAATAAATTTGAGGCTCAGCGACTTGACCGAGTTCACAGAGGCAGTTAGAGGCCGGGCTGGGGCCGGAACCAGACACTTGCACCCTCGGCTCAAAACTCTTTCCATCATAGCACACAATTTTCAAATTTAGGACTACATGAAGGCATGACCACCAATCTGTGTGACCACAGATTTCAAAATGTGTGGTGTGAGTAGGGTGGACCATTTTGTGTGGTTCTTTGAGATGTTTGACAAAGCTGGTGTGGCCGAATTCACTCTGGGTTAGCCTGCTGGTCATGGGGCCATTGGCTTCTCGGACGTGAGAACAGTTGTTTTTCGCCTTTTTTCCTCTCTGTAGAGAGAGAAACCGAGGCAGCTCTAGATCAGCTTTCTGCTGCTGTTTCCGGATCTGATACCAGTTTGGGCAGTGGCTATGGCAACCTGTGTCTCCCCGGCCATCCAGGGGTCTGTGTTCTGTGACTGACAGTGTCTTCCACTAAGAGCAGGCGCTGGCTTGAAGTCCCACTGAAAGTTCTAGAACCCAGGCCCTCCCTTTCCCTGGAAGGTAAGGGTCCCAGGAGGACTCACAGACTGTCCTTGGCGGGAGAGAGTTTTGCACGACTGACCCTCAGAGGCCTTTGCTCTGCTGTCTGGGCCTCTGCTGTGCTGGGGAGGGGACCTTGAGACTCGCCACTGCCACACGGAGGTCTCTCACTGTCTCCCTAGTGTTGACGTCATCTCCTTCACGGTCCCATGCTACCTGATGGGAGGAGGGGGCAGCCCGCTCCCCCGAAAGTACAGCTTACACTGTTTCCGAACACAGATAATTCTTGCTTTCTCCTCAGAATCACGGCCCTGAGTCTCACGTATGCCATTTCTTTCAATGTCCCCTGTGTTGCAGGAATCTAGGACCAAGTCCAAGGGCCGTGTGGAAAGACAGCACATGTGAAAGCACTCAGCATTGCACCCCAAATTGTCCCTCTGCCCCGACAGTTGGCCGCTGTCTGTATGATGCTCACGTGCTTCCACAGACCCTTGATGGTGGTGGGGGGGGGGCACGGGCTCGATGCGGCCTCAGCCCTGTCTTTGTAGCGGTGGTCGCTCTATAGCAGGACCGAGCACACGCCCCATTATTCCAGAGTGATTTGGAATCCTTTCACCCTCCACTGAGCAGGCTTGGGTGTCCTTTGACACGTACTTGATCCCTGGCGTGCTATTGCAAAAACAAACCCAAAGGGATATGGGTGTAGAGATGTGGAGAGGCCTTTGGTGACACAAATGCTGGCTGCCAGTCAGACCATTCCCGCTGGTCAGGCTCACCCACTGCAGCCCCCGAGAGTCCTGCCTCCTGGTTGGTGGTCACGCCTTCATGTAGTCCCCTCCCACACTGACGCGGCTGACGCCTGCGGCCCACGGAGATTATGGGAATGACCAAGTGTGACCTCTGAGGCTGGGCCCTAGAAGCTACTGAGGCTTCTTCCGCCCATTCTCTTGGGTAAGCCCCTCTGGGAAGCCAGGTCTCACAAGAGGACACTTGTGGACAGATCCACGGACGGGTCCCAGTAGTAAGGAATAAGGTCTCCCGCCAGTAACGACTGGCCTGCATGTGACAGTGGGACCATCTTAGAGGCAGACCCTCCTGTCCTGGTCAAGCACTCAGAGGACTGTCACCTCTGCTGACATTTTAGCGACAATCTCAGGAGAGACCCTTAAGCAGAAGCATCCATCTGAGTTGCTGACCCACAGAAACTGTAGTGAAGAAATGGCGTTGCAGGTGTAAGCTGCTAAGTTTAGGTTAATTTGTTACACAGTGACAGATAACTCCTCTGTCTGTGGTAGGCATGCAGGGACTTACGAGTGAGTCGTGACTCAGATACATGTTCCATCTTCCAGTGTTTTCTTCCAACATCTCTTCCTATCTGCCTCTTCCTCCACACGCTGTTTCTGTGGGCGTGCAGGCTGCTATGGGACATTTGGCCCCTTGTGTTCCCGCTATTTGGGTCACCGTAGGAGTCCAGGCTCTGGAGCTCTTTTCACACTGGTGCAGTGTGGAAGCTGGAGGACTTGGTCATCAGAGCCCTGGGACTGGGGACAGACATGCAGGGTGTGGTGAAGTCAGCCAGCAGGTTGGCAGAAGGACGCACGTGAGCTGGCGTCTTCCAGAGCCCTCTGCGCCTCCTCCTCCCCGCGAAGCTTCACTTCCTCTGGTGATTCCAGAGGCGGCAGGAGGCCACCCGAGACACAAAAAGACCTGGTCTCACAGACACTAGGAGGCACCAAGAACTCCAAGTTTCAAGCCAGAGAAGATGGGGCTGACGTGTTCTGTCTGAGAGTCAGCAGAGACATCCGACACTAGAAACCCGACCCGAAGAGCTTGGAGAGCCCGGTGCTGGGCACATATCCAGCCAACGGGTGACTGAGGGGCCACGCTCTCACAGCCTCTGCCCTGCTCAGAGAACCGTGGAGAGGGGATGGCACCGTGGGGCTCACACTTTCAGAGGGACGTGGGAAAACGGGAGCGGCTGCGGGGGTGAGGGGGCTGGTGACAAGTGAGGGAGGGCTGGAGGAGCTCCGAGGACTCGCTCTCCGCAGGGGAGGCCCACGGGCGCGTCAGAATCTGGAAACCGTCCATGGGCCCTTTTGTGCCCTCTCAGAACCTAAGGTTTGCAACGGGCGGGAGGGACTTTGTGAGACACATGTCATGAAGAAGGTGTCATAGATGCTGAGGCACACTACGGCCCTCGGGGAGGAGATGAACCGCCTGTCCCAGGAGTCACCCAGTCCCAGCCAGATGGCCAAGATGGGGATGAGAAGACGAAGACCTCTCCGGTCGGTAGACCACACTCCGAGAAGTGCTTCGGAGGACACAGTCCTGTGCTTCCCTGTGTGGAACGTCCACGGGCTGGCGGGAGGAAGGTCCTGCCCTTGGCTGACCTGCCCAGGGCCTCTTGGTGTGCGGCCTGCCTACGCCAGACAGCAGTGGCCCGTCCGCCCTGACTGTCGGTCCCTGGGCCTGTAGCACTTCGGCAGAGAGCAGGGAAAACAGCGCAGAGCCCCGTGCCCCTGAAGAGTGGATGAGTCACGGACCCCAGGGAACTCGGCATCTACTTTCTGTCACTGAGCTTGTGAACCAGGCCCGAGCTCTCCTTCCTCTTCGGTTTTCAACTAGGGAGGCGAAGCGGCCTCACAGAAACTGGCGCGGGGATTGTGGGCATGGAGGGAGGGGTGCCTTGGGCGGTGGAGGGGCTGGAGGGCCGTGGCTCCCCTTGACGCCCACGCAGACGGCAGCCCAGCCTCCAGCCCTCTGTCTCCAGGACCCCTCCTGGGTGGCCAGTGCCCATGTCTCCTGCCCCCCTTGGACCAGGACCCTCACTCGGCCCTCAAGGCAGCAGAGGGGGATAAATCTGTCCCCTCCCTTAGCAGCAGAACAAATGCATTCTCTCCAGCCTGCTCCACAGCTCAGGGACGGCAGCCTCCTCAAGCCGAACCAGCTTGTACATGCGGACCGCGTTCAAACCGGTGGGGACTGGGGAGACTGGCGTCTCCCCCTCTCCCGGCACCCCCACACCCCTCGGTGCTTGCCCTCGAAGTCCCAAATGGGGGGGAACGAGCACATTCTTTCCCGGGGCAGCTGCTCTGCTAACTTCCAGCGTGCTGTGCTCTGAGCTCACGGAATCAGAGGAATCAAAGGGGGAGCTGCCAGTGCTCAGGCCCGCGGGGACCAGCTGCTTTGGAGACGCCGGTTTGCTTTTTTCTTTCCACGCGCGTCAGGTGCACTGCCTCCTTGTGCAGAGATTTGGCCAGCTCTTGCTCTTCCAAAAAAGGAAGGTAAGACAAAGCTGTGGCCATGGGTCCCTTAGGCTGGGGACATATTTAAAGTTGGGGGTGACAGGCTGCCATCCCGGGTGCTCTAAGAGAAATGCAGATTACTGAGCCAAACCTGAGAGCAGTTGCACATCTGTAATCTGGGCGAAGCTCTAAAGCCCGCAGGGAAGTCAGGTCAGTCTGGGTCCAGCTGCAGCACGGGAGGTTGGAGTGGAAATATGCTGGGGTTGGGAGGCTTCTCTTTGCTGGGCCGGTGGCAGGAAAGTGCTGTCCGCGGTCGCAGTTGCTCTGCCTCGATGCCCCAACTCAGTGGTCCCTTTCTTCCCAAAGCAGGCACGGGTTCCTCTTGTGGCGAAATAAACCCGCTGCTGACTCCGTCTTTTACAAACGTGCAGGAGTCCATTCACATGGGGCAATCCTTATGGGTCTTGTGGGGCACCCCCAGCTGCCCGTTCACCCTTGACCTTGCCTGGTCCTCCAAAGTCAAATTTAGAGGTGGGAAAAGTACTTGATGAATGGAAACACGATAGGCTTAGCGGGAACCTGAGGAATTGGTAGGGAAAGACTTAATTTTGTTGCGTTTATGTTTGAATGGATGATTCATTTTCTTGGTTCGAAAATCAAAACTGTGAAAAGCTTGTCTTCTACCCCTGGTCCCATCAACCCAACCCAAGTGAACTAAATGTAGTTTCTTGGGCATTTTTATGGTGCCTCTGAGTGTGCGTGTAGTTTTTTCTCTTTCTTCCCCCCTTTACAGTAAAGGAAGTGTAAATGGCTCATGAAAGAATGGAAGGATCCTCAGTCTCACTTAAAGAAGGAGGAAAGCACATTTAGTCTTCGAGAGAATACCCTCATGGCAAGGCTGACAAAAGTTAGCATTCTAAGCAAATGGGTTTGGACTTTGTTCTCTTCGCTTAATTGTATATCTTGGAGATCTTTCAAATCAGTGCCTAAAGAGTGTCTCCATTCATTTTTACAGCTTTATAGTGTCCTATTTATGGACATGCCATAAATTATTTAACTAGTTTGCTATTGATGGACCCTTGGGTTGCTTCCAATCTTTTGCTACCATGAACAGCTCCCCCCGCCCCCTGGACATTTCCTGCATGTGCAGGTTCATCTGTAGGATACATTCCTGCAAGTAGGATGGTTGGGTAAAAAGTAAGTGTGTTTATGATATTTACAAGGTTTTCCAGATACTCTGAATGGGGTTGTACAATATACACAGCCCCTGGTCATCGAGGAGGGATGCTCTTTCCCCACCGCCTCACCACATGGACATTTCACCGCAGTTTTTCTTAAAGGTTTATTTATGTATTTATTCATTTATTTATTTGAGAGAGAGCTCACGAATGAGGGGAGGGGCAGAGGGAAAGAATCTTTCAAGCAGACCCTGGACTGAGGGTTCCATCGCGGGACCCTGAGATCACGACCTCAGACGAAATCAAGAGTTGGTCACCTAACCGACTGAGCCACCCAGAAGCCCTTGACTGCAGTTTTAATCTACATTCCTCTTATTAAAGGGAGACCGAGCATCATTCCATTCGTCTACAGAGCCGCTTTGCATTTCCTTTTCTGTGAGCTGCCTCCGCATATCCTTTGCCCATCTAAACAAAGATTGTCTCGTTGGCTCCATCTTTTTCCTTAATCATTTCTGGGAGTTCTTTTCCTGTCGAGGAAAGCTTAGCTTTCTGTACTAGGACTTGCAAATATTTACCCCCACCTTGTTGTCTTTTGATTTTTCTTATGTTGTGTGGGTATGTATAAGTTTTAAGAAAATTAGGTATTAGGATACTATAGCCTTTTTTTTTTTAATGGGTTCTGGATAAAAAAGAAAGGCTGTCCATACTTCAAGGTTATACAGGAATTTGCCATGTTTCCTTCTAGTACTTTTATGGTTTCATTTTTTTTTTAATCTTTATATCTTTGCTCCATTTGGACTTGATGCCGTGACATAATAGGGGGTATGGTATGGTATGCTTAACTCTTTTTCAGTTGTCTTGATAGCATTTACTGGCCTATTCCCTAATGATTAGACATATCACCTTTGTAATCTACTGACCAGAACTGGGTCTCTTTCTAGTTTATTCCACCTACTGGGCTGTCTGTCCATTAGCCGGTACAGCGCTGTTGTCCTTGGTGAGACTTTATGACGTGCTTTGATATGTGGGATGGTTGTTCCTCCTTCTTTTTTTCCCGTTTGCTCTGTTTTTTTTTTTTTCCTTTTCCTGGCCATTCTTGTTTGCTTCATTTGCTATGTGAACTTTAAAATCTGATTATTTAGTTAAAAAAAGTAGACTTTTGTATTGAAGTCACATTGTTTTTAAATTAACATAATTGACACGATAATGTTACTTATCATGGAGATACTGACATAATAATGAATTTTTCTCTGAACTCGGTATGTGTTTCCATCGGTTTACTCTCCTATTGCATTTTTTTTTAAGTAGGCTCCACACCCAGCACGGAGCCCAACACGGGGCTTGAACTCAAAACTGTGAGATTAAGACCTGAGCCAAGATCAAGAGTTGGACACTCAACTGAGTGAGCTTCCCAGGCACCCCTCTTAAGGGGTTTCTTAAGTTTTTTCTCTGAGACATCTTGTACGAACCTTAAGTTTTTTGCAGATTATTTTTTTGTGTTGCTATTGTAAAGAAAAAACAACTCCTAAAGGATATACCATTTTC
The DNA here is from genome assembly GCA_002007465.1 of Ailurus styani. Classification (NCBI taxonomy): domain Eukaryota; kingdom Metazoa; phylum Chordata; class Mammalia; order Carnivora; family Ailuridae; genus Ailurus; species Ailurus styani. The sequence continues at coordinate 465,207 of LNAC01000556.1, forward strand.
CTCACTGGATCCTCCAACTGATTGCTATTGTGTATCTAAGTGCCATTGTTATCCAGTATGTTGGTTGTGTACCAAGCTACATTAATGAGCTCATTGTTTGTACTTGTTTTATTATTTTTTTTTCAGAAAGCCTTTAATTTAAAGAATAACAATGTTATTTGGGAAATTATCCAAAATGGATGGTTCAGCAATCACAAGAAGGCAGCCACAAATGGGTTTGGGGAAAGCCATAATTGGGGTGGAAATGCTAAAGAGTGTGTCTCCTGAGATTTACTGAATTCCCTTCAGCAAGGTGGAATTAGGGGGGATGGAATCTGATTTCAGAAGCTCTATTTTGGACCAAGATTTAAAAGGTGTAAAAGCAGAACCAATTACTTGAAAATGCATTTGTGATGAACTTGTATGTGATCGTATTCCTTCAAGCCCCAAAGCACAGACAGAAAATGCCTAAGGCTGACTGCAGTGAGAAGCAAGGTTCTTGCCCACTACAAAGTCTGTAGCTACAGAAGGAAATGCAGGGGCATTGGTCACCAAGGGTCTGCATTCTTAGCTTTCAGAACCACTCATCAGGGCTCATCAGTGGGAGGATCTTAGAACACAGGGAAGAGAACGGCGATGCATCACGCATCTGTTTTCTTGGGGATGGAAGGACAATGGAATTAACAGGTGGCCTATGAATTGACCCAGGGAGGGACAGTTACCACATTCTGCTATCTCTTGGTTGTGGTCTAAGGCAGACCCAGCCCCAACACCCCATACCTCTGGAGTCTACCATATAGTTTATTCAGCCAAGGATTTGGAGCTTTATCTGGGACTTGGGAACCTTTTGGGGGACAAAGCTTAGCTTCTTCTTCACCTTCACCCACCACAAGTCAGAGGAGGGGAAGGAACTGTTAGCAAGTACCGGTGCATTTATGCTTGGTGCCATCCGAATGTCAGTTTACGTAATCCTCTAAACAAGTCCTCTGAAGTCTCAAGCCTCTCTCTGCTCTATGGGTAAGATTGAAGGCTCAGAGGGGCAGTTACCTTGCCTAAGGACAGTCAGCTGGTAAGTGGCTGATGCCAGGTCCAGTGAGGAGAAAAGAAGCAGAGCTTTTAGACTCCTCCCTCCCCTTGCTTTAATGAAAACAGCTCTGCCTTCACCTACTTAGCTCCCATTATGTTTTGGTTTGAAGAATGAATTCTACTGTGAAAGAGTCTATGTTCTCCATTCTATTGTTTCTCATCCCCCCCACCCCCGCGGTGGAGGAGGGTTGAATTGGCAGCTCCTCCTGACCCCTAGCCCTGCCCCCACCCTACACCTGCTACCATTGCTCCTAGTGGATCCTAGTGGATCTTAGTGGTCCCATTGAGGAGTGTTATCAGGTTTTGAAAGCTCAAAGGAGCTCAGAGTGGAGAGAGAGCTAAGGCAGTTGCAAAGGTGATTCCACAACCTGCCCAGCCCAGTCGGGTCCTCCAACCCATTGTCACAGTCAACGCCATGTTGGAAGGCCCAGCAGCGGGGCAAAGCTGGCCTTTCCCCCAAGTGCTATAATGGGGAGACAGTGTTGTGGTGACCCTCTCCCCACTCCCTCCATGCCACACAACCAAAGGATCCTCTGGCCAGCTGTGCCAGTTACTCAGCAGTATCTCTGGGAAGAATTAGAAACTCGGGTATCACTCAAATCAAGTGGAGGGACTTTTAAAAGTACTTGAGCTCATTATATAGTTTTAGAGATTGAATTTCCTTTTGCATCTGATGACTAAGGGTCCTTGGTGTTTCTGTTACCATCTTACTCAAAGGTGTTTAAGAACACTGGAAATAAGAGCATTTTTTATATCATCACCACCGTCATCATCATCCTATCCTTTGGCTTCTAAATTGGGTTGAATCTAATGTTGATAGGGGAAGACAACACCATTATTCTTACCACCATTACAAAATAATACTGAATACTGAATTAAATAGTCAGCCTTTATAGGAGAAGCTCAATACACTAGGTCCAACACAACCCACTCACATTTTTGAGACAGGAAAAATGGCCATCTAGATCTTTGCGAAGATAAGGCAGATCTTCAGAAGGCACTGTGTTCTGTTCTTCCTGGTGATTGTGAGCAGGTACAGCTTGTGAGGATCTTGTGTCCTGGGCAGAATTCCGTGGCTGGATGGCTGCATTTTGTGAGCAGCACTGGGGCTGTGTGTGGGCAGGCAGGTGTGCTCAGCACCAAACATCTATGTGTTGCACCTTTATACTCTTCATGTGGACCAGGGGATGCAAGGAACTTCCATCAGGCTTGAGAGGAACCGGCTCAAACTTTTGAGGACAGTGGTGCAACAAAATGAGCAATGATTTATCATCTGTGGTCCACAGCTGGGGAAGAGTTGTATTCTATTAACAAACACCTAGATATTGGTGTAAGCGTTTTACAAATATTAATTTATTTAATCCTCATACCAATTATTGTTTTCACTTTATTATTCCTATTTTCAGATGAAAATGAGGGACAGGGAGGTTAAATAACCAGAACAAGATCACATAGCCAGTCCATTGGAGAGCTGGAATGGGGGCCCAGGCCATTTGGACCCAGAGTCCACGATGCACTTACTGTTCATGAAGCATCTCTCAGTGCCCTGGGCTGGGTAGTGGAGATCGAAATCCATTACAACATGGCCCCTTCCTTCTAGTAACTTACAGTCAACGAGGAGCTTATACTTTGAAAGAAGTTTTGCCCTATAAGATTCTATACCTCATCTCCTACACTTCATTCCTCTGTATAGCTACATCAACCTCACTCAGCTACAAGGATTACGAGCAAATACTACAGGGATATAGTGGTTAATTTTACATCTGAACCAGTATAGGCGATAGTACCCAAATACTAGCTTAGATGTCACTGTGAAGGTATTTTTTAGATATAAATAACATTTAAATCAGTGGATTTTGAAGAAAGCAGATTACCCATCATAATGTGGGTGGGCCTCATTCAATCAGTTGAAGTTCCTAAGAGGAAAAAACTGAGGCTCCTAAAGAAGAAGGACTTCTGCCTCCAGACTTGAGGCTGCAATAGTAAGTCTTCCCTGGGTCTTCAGCTTGCCAGTCTGCCCAGCAGATTTCAGACCTGTCAGCAATTGTGTGAGCCCGTTCCATAAAATAAACCCCTTTTTTTTCTGTTTGCACATGTTCTATTGATCTGTTCCTCTGGAGAACCCTGACATTAGAGAAAAATTTCTATTTCTGAGCCTCGGTGATGAAATTCTTCAGTGGCAAATAACTTTTGTAAGTAGGTGGCCAGAACATAAGCGAAGGTGTCTGAGAACAGGAGACTCATCTGCTGGATTTCTGAAACACAGATGCCTCTTATGTGATCCTCATGGCGTGTGAGTCATGAATCAAATCTGAGAATTCAGAAATTCTCACCCCGGTCCTGGGCTTGGAGTCTACATACTCGAGGTTGGTAGGTCAGAGAGGAAAACCACATCTCCAAGCATAAGGTCCCTCCTTCCAGCAGGAGGGCTCATCTATCCCAGCACATGCCACTGCTTCCAATGTACAACATGAAACCTCTACCTCAAGCCAGGAGCTGGGCTGGAAGTCCACACATGATGATTCCAGCAACCACTCTGAATGGTAGGCACAGTGCTTCCAATTTGCTATTTACAGAGAAACATTTTTTGAAGTGTCACGGTCAGGGGTTGGCACTTACCCATTTTCAGCAGCAGACATGGTGCCCCCCTCTGCAGGGATGGTGAGGGCATCCTGTCCCAGTCCTCTGATCAGGTGAGGACGACACAGAAGATACTGCTGGGGAGGACAGTGTGGAGACTGGTTGCCAAGCAAGGACACAAGGGAGTAGGTTGAGGGTATTCCTGGGGACCGGAGAGCCTCTAAGGGGCTCTGCTGGTATCTGAGAGCTCCCTGTGAGAGGAGAGGCCTTGGCCATGATTTACCCACCCCAATTAGCTACAAAAACAGCCTTGACTGTGAAGCAAGTCCAAGGGGGGGTGGAAATAGCTTTTCCAAACTGGGGACAGTTGCCCCTTAGTGCCATATTGCAGTGATAATCACTTGGACCTTATTCTAGGTGAGAGTCAAATGAAACCAAAAGTTTTCCTCTGAACAAGGCTGTTCCATCTGTTCCATGAAATAGACCCCATCACTCAGTGAGTCTGGCTGTCTCTATGGGCCCCTTGCTAAGGCTTGGGAGCACCTTCACGGAAAGCTCACAGCTTTGCTAATTCAAAGCACTGCATTTCCTCCTACTCAAGCCTTGGCCAGGAAAAGTCAGGTAGGGACCCATTCATTAAGCATGTCTGCAATGCGTGAATGCAGCTGGGTTCCCAGAGTTCGTTTGAGAGGAACGTGTTAAGGGAAGTTGAAATGGACCAGTTATCCCCAGCTGCACCTTGACTGTGTTAGAGATAGAGTCAGGATGTGGGGCTACCTTGGCGCCACTCACACCTGCCATGTTGTTTCTTTGGGAAAATGCTCTCCAACTATCTTTGTTGGTTAGTGGGTTTACTGGCCGATGAATTGAGGGGTTCATTCATTTATTGAGTCAGTCATCACCTGCCGTACAGCAGGAAATCACAAGAGATGCCGTGACTGTTTTGATCTGAACAGCAGCAGTAAGGGGTACCTGGGTGGGAGATAGGGAACAGTGCTATAAGATGCTCGGGGAGGAACATGCTCCAGCCAGTCATATCCATGTGTCATATCAGGAACCAAGGAGCAGAAGGCAGAGGGCATGTCACTTGATGTGTGCAGGTCATCCAAACATCAAGTCTTCTCAAGTCAGAGAACATTTGGGCTTCCCTGACTCAGTTGGCTGAACCTGTGAGCTCCTTGCGGAGGAGGGCTGTGTCTTAAATACTTTGGTAGCCTTAGATGCCTCACACAGAGCGAGGGCTGACCAGGTCAGTCAATTCACATTTATAAAGTGAAACCAACTTCTGCTGACCTAAAGCTTGCTTTCTTTTGTTTGGTTCTAAGTGGTTGAGAACGTCTTGGCTTGGCGGGAGTCTTGGCTCTCTTTGGGGTTTTGTGATCGACTGTGTATTTTAGCAATATGCTTTTCAGTGAATGGAGAGGTTTCTAAAGCACAAATGATGTGTGGGTGTTCCTGGCAGAATGGCTCAGTGCTGGTATCCCACCTTAGCCTAGAGAAGTCTAAGAGGCTGAAGAGGGAGGCCAATCGCTTTGTGAAGGCAAGGGCACTTAATTTTGTTGGTAATTATAATAAAAATGCTGTTAGCCAGCTAATGTTCATGGAGCACGTGTTATGTGCCCAACATTCTGCTAAATACTTCTCGTGCATTCTCTCACGTGACTCTCCAGCAGCTCAACAAGACACTCTTATTTTTGCAGACGAAGGAAACCAAGGTTTCAAGAAGTTCATATAGCACATCCACGGCCCTGTCTTGGGTCAGGCTCCCAGAAGCAGACCCTGAGAGATGAGGATTCATGGGCAGGTGACATGGTAGGGAAGTGATTCCTAGAGAAACCTGCTCAGAGAGTGGGGGGAACCAGGCTGGGAAGTGAGCCGGTAGGGACCATCTCAGAAAAGTCCCAGGGCAGGTGGCTACGGGTCAGATCCCATGGGCCAGGCTGGCTTTGTGGGCATGTATCTGGTGCTGGCAGGGGTTCCATGCTCAGAAGAGCCCTGTGCTTGGCTTGATGCTCTGCTGTTGATGTCTTGATATCCTTAATAACTTTGGAACAAGGGACCTGCATTTTCATTGTGTACTGTGCCCTGCAAGGGGAAGTGTATGCCCCTCAGGGTTGTTGCCACTGGAGACAAGGGGATGGGGGCTCTATACTCCTGCCATCAGCACTTGATCCCTGGGTAAGGGCTGCCTCTTAGTCACTCCCATGTTTTCCTGGTTCCTTATATATGCAAGTCAAGCTATCTAATGGCCTGCAGGTAGTATTCTGAAAAAGAGCCACAGGTAGTGACTGTTGGAAGTGTAAGCCTCCTGAAGGAATGGCAGGACTCAGACTCGGGGCCACAGTTCTTAATCAGTCTTCCTTGGAAAGGTCATATGGCGGCTTCAGTTCCGCTGTGAGGCCCTGTGTCCTTCGGCTCCTTCTTCCCTTCTCTTTGCCTCCTGCTGCAGATTGTGGATGAAAGGGGAAGGGGAAGTGAAAGAATGCTAAGTAGGGGTAGGCAGTGGTGCCAGCTGCTGGGAATGCTGTGATTCACCTTTTCTGGAGACAACTATTCTGGGCTGGGTGGGGGCCACCCAGGAACCCGTGGTGGTCAGGCTGGAACAGCATCAGTGAGCGCTCATTAAGTTTTCCCTTCAGTTACTTGGTCCTCAAAAGTCTTCTACCAAAACAAAATCTATACAGTTTTCCGCTTTGCCACCTCTGTGCATTTATTTATTTATTTATTTATTTATTTATTTATTTATTTATTTATATTTGAGAGAGAGAGAGAGAAAGAAAGCACATGCAAAGTTGTCGGGAGAAGAGAGAAAGAATCTTAAGCAGGCTCTACACCCAGTGCAGAGCCTGATGCAGGGTTTGATCCCACAACCCTGAGATCATGACCTGAGTTGAAATCAAGAGTCCAGTGGTTAACCTCCTGAGCCGCCCAGGCGCCCCATCTCCTGTGAATTTTTAAAGATGTAATTCTTATGGCTTTGGCTCTTTGTACTAAGCTCCTCACAATGTGCATTATAAAGAGCTTTTTTTTTAGCTTAAAAATAATGTTTAACAACATGTTTGTCCTTCATCAGACAGTGTTTGTAACTGTGTAGACACATCTCCTCTGTCTCTGTAATGCTCTGCCCAAATAGGATTCATCTTACTGGTCTACCCAGGGTTTTCTGTACCGTGTTGTGTTGTCGAAGTCTTGACTATAGAAGCTCTATGTCAAATAACACATTCATGCAGCCATTCCCAGAAATTTGGTAGGAAAAAAAAAGCAAGCAGGCATACAAAATGATCCCTGGAAATAGCTCGCCTTGGCATATTCAGATGATGGGTTCTAAATCCTAATAGTGGGGACTGCTCTTTAAAAAAAAAAAAATCATTTCTCCTACATGCCCATGGACTGTAATGCAAGGGCACATTCAGTAAATATACAAAATACAAATAAGGAATAAACGTGAGGGTGAACTTGTATTCTGATCTGCACTACCTGCAATGTTCTGCAAGTGTTCAAATGTCTCCTGTATACCTGTACTGTGTTCTGAAAAAATATCCTTCTCAGTCTGCTGTGCACCAGCTCTTTCAAAGGTCTTGACTTGGAAGCTTTGGCTCCTTGTTCTGAGCTATGCCTTAGTCCCTGGGTTGCTGTCCTCACAGCAGGACTCTGTATGGGAGAAGGAGGTTAGGCAGCGACTCTTCTAGAATGTACCACCAGTGAAATCACCCTCCTTCCTCCTCTTTGTCTTCATTGTCTTAATGACCCATTTTACTTTGTCATGTTCTCTTCCTCTTCCTCCTAGCATTTTTGCCATGTTCTCACCTTGTATTTTAATTCTGTCCTATTCACTGGACTAGCACAGGTGGTGTGCTCATCCTGATGAAAGCACCCATCTGTGTGGCTCATCCAGGCTGTCGGGCTAAAAACCAACAGGCAAACCCTCCCAAACCTTTGACTTCCTTGCATGGGAAACTGGCAGAAACAGGTTCTCTTTTTTATTTCCACAAAATGTACATCCCCCAAACACACAGAGAAGCACATGCTGGACCGTAGTGTCATTGTTTAGTCAAGATGCCTACGAAGGCCGAAAGAGGAAGGAGTGGACATTTGGCCATCAAAGCTGAACTGGAGGAATCTTCGAAGGAGTTGGAGGCTGAAAAGCTGGGCAGAAGCTGTGATGCAAAGGCTATTCTTTGTGTCTTTACCCAACTCCCGATCTCAGATGTCCTGTTTCAACTTCCTATGTATGAAGATCCCCACCTCCCACCATTGCTTGTCCTGGGAGGGAAAGAAACTGGCCAAGAGAGCCATTTTTCAGAGAGTTCTCTGGGGAACAGAGGAAACGAGAAGGAAGGGGAAACACAGGCGTGTGTGGACTCTGGGGATACTTGGGCGTGGCCGATCTGGAGCCCTCCTTCTGAACTCACCCCTCACTCCCCCAATTTCCACTCCTTGTGCCATACCGTGCAGGACAGACATCCCATCTGGGAGGGAGTGTCTTGGACCAGCAAAGAGTTAAATTATTGTGAAAGGCTTCCAAAGGACCCTCTGCACGGCCCCCTTTCCAGTGTGAGGACAGCTCTCTGAAGGAGATCACCATTTATATCCAACTGGGCCATTTACTTGTGCTTGTTAGTTTCATATCTGAGGAAATTTTTACTCTCTGCCTCCATGAGGATAGTCATAAGCAGTTCCCCCAAAACTATCTCCAGATGAAAACCTATAGACATGGCCCCCAGGACCCAGTATAGACTTGCAACCATCATTCTCTCTCTGTCTGTGTCTGTCTCTGTGTGTCTCTCTGTCATCTGCCACTTTGCCATGGCTCACCATTTTCCCTCATCCCACCCACGTAACCTCAGAAACTACAGATGAAATGTTTCCGTTTTAATTCTGATATTACAAAGCTGTCTATTTTGCAACTCTGAATTTTTAGTCTGAAAAATGGTGCTTTCTATGTGGTGTTTGATACTTTTTTTTTTTTTTTTTGGTCTGAGGGACCGAGATGGCTGCAAATATAATACACGTGGTTTAATTAACTCTTCATTTCTTCAAACGTCAGGATAATAGTGAAAACCTATTTTAATGGAGAGAGCCCACTCTCATTTAAGGCCTTAAACTTGAGCCTTTGAAAAAATAATGAATCGGGTAGCTTCATACCAGTCCTGCTACTTTTTTCTGCCTTTTAAGGCACCTTCTGATATTACCAGAATCTTCTGATAACAAAAAAACTTAAACAATGAGATGCATCGGGAACCCCCCTTTTTTTAAAAATTTTATTTATTTATTTGACACAGAGAGAGAGATTACAAGTAGGCAGAGAGGCAGACAGAGAGACAGGGAGAGGAGGAAGCAGGCTCCCCGCTGAGCAGAGAGCCCAATGCGGGCCTCGATCCCAGGACGCTGAGATCATGACCTGAGCCGAAGGCAAAGTCTTTAACCCACTGAGCCACCAAGGCGCCCATCGGGACCCTTTTTAAAGCCGCCTTTCCCCACCATTACTTGTTACAGTCTGAGGGAGCAGAGAAGGGACTTCCTCCAGATGGTTTTGATTGGCGTTACTGTGCTTCTAGCTGTCTGATTTGGACCAATATACAGACTTCACCAGTGGTGCCATGGAATTTTTCACTTTTAAAGATTTTATTTATTTGAGAGAGAGAGAGAAAGGGCACAAGTGGGGGAAGAGGCAGAGGCAGAGGGAGAAACAGACCTCCAGTGAGCAGGGAGCCTGATGCGAGGCTCGATCCCAGGACCCCGGGATCATGAGCTGAGCCAAAGGCAGACATTTAACTGACTGAGCCACCCAGGCGCCCCCTGTAGAGTGTTTCTATTGATGTGTTTGAGAAAGATATTTTTCTTTCCACCACCATCAGCCCTATCCGCTGTGTTTTATTCAGCTCCTGGGTGCATTGTACAAGTCACCTGGCTTAATAGGCATTTGCTTTTTTGCGATTTATCACACTCCTTTCTGGTACTATCCTTGACAGAGCTTGGTTTCCCCTTCTTTCCCCATGTACACGGGACTTGAACACTTGTAGTTGAAAAACCCTGTCAAGTATATTGGCATGAATCCTTTTTTCCTGTCTTTCAAGCTACAAGACTTAGATTTTCCCGCATGATGTTTGCTTTGTTTTAATGAACTTGACCACACATTGTATAGGATCTTGCTTGCTTGCTTTTCAGGGGTAACAGGTCCTCAGGGCCTGCATACAGGACCAGCTGCATCATTTGTAGGGTCCACTGAAAACTGGAACTGCAGGGCTCCTTGTCTAATACGATTAGGAAATTTCAGGCTGGTGACAGCAGAGCTTTGGGCCAAGAGTGTGGACCCTGTGCAACTGTATAGATCATGCCCCCATGAAGTCCGTTATTCCTACAGAAGTAACTTTTTATGACTAACCCTAAGCATGATCTATGACTTAGCCTTAGTTTGTTCCTTTGCTATTTTCAGTTTGTAAATGGAGTCAGATCATCCTGTATTTCTCAGTGGTTTGAAAAGATTCCACCGACTATTTGCTTCTATTGCTGCCCCCCCCCCCCCCCCCGCCCTTGGTTTTGCCCTTTGGCAGTTTTTCCTTACAATGGATCTAACTTTGTGTATCTTATTTCAAACCAATTTTGCTTCCTGAATCTGATTTTCATCCTCTCCTAGAAAGTTCTCAGCTCTGTCTTTAAAATATTGCCTCTTGTGTCTTTCCTTCCAGGGCATCTATGTGATGCATGCTAGAGCTTCATTTTTCGTCCGTGTCTTTAACTTCTCTTTCATTTTGAAAACCTCTTTGTCTTTCTCTACTGTCCTCCACGTGATCTCCTTCCACACCATTTCCTGGGTCACAATTCTCTCTTTAGCTGTCTAATCTGATCATAAAACCCACTCATTAATTTTCTGTTTTTAATGATATACATTTCATTTCTAGAAGTTGTATTTGGTCCTTTTTCAAATGTTCCTGGTATTTTTTTTTTGAGACTCTGATTATTTGCTCATAATTTTGATCCTCCCTTTTACATTTTTAAATTACCTTAACCACAGTTTTTTAGCCCCTTCTGGAAGTTTCATTACCTGGCCTTCGTGGGGTTCCTGAGGTTCATGACCCATGCTGCCTATTGCAACCGTTGACTCCAGTTCTTCGTGCTCGTGTCCCTTGAAGCATTTTGTAGTTTTTGATTGTGAGCTTCTGTTTCAAAGAACATTCGTGATGGGAATCTTGGGCGACCGAGGTCGGGGATCGGTTGCCACAGATAAGTTGCTCATTTGCTCCAGCAGGTGCCGTGTGATGTGGCTAGATTAGGACTCTCTTTATGTTATTTAATAGGCTGGGAGTTCCCAGACCATACAGTGTGTCAGTGTAAACCCCAAGACTGTGTAAAGTGTGGCCCAAGGTTTTGAGACTCAAGGTGACTTCTTTCCCTGCCAGACAGAGCTCCCACTGCGACTGGCAGCCAAAACGTCAGCACCTTGCTCCGGTGTTCCGCCGGCTTTGGCCTCAGGGATTTCCTTTCCTGATCTCAGCTGTGCTTTTAAAACCATGTTTGTTATTTTTGTACGGCATATCTAGGTATTTTGTGGCCGGAGGTTTTTCAGATTCTCCTCCACGATAATGCCACAAATGATAGTTTCTGTCATTCTGAATTTCTGAGCCCAGAAAAAGCTTTCTCACTATGATTACATATTTTGAGATCTCCCTAGTCGTTAGAGATGGGTGGTGGTGAGGGTTGCACAACACTGTGAATGTACTTAATGTCACCAAAAAATGGTTCAGCGGGCCAGGAACCCTGGCCAAACTCAAGGCAATTCTGCTGCACTAACCAGAAGATTCCCCCTTATTTTTGTGCTCAGCTTTTAATTTAGATGAGGTTTTGGTTTTGTTCTGCAGAGAAAACAGCGAATGTACTCTTTGCTAAAAATGACTGCAGTGCACAAATGGTTGGATTTATTTAGTACCAAAATGTGAGATGTTTAAAAAAAAAACTCTTAGGAATTTGAGGACACCGGGAGGTTTGCTCAGCATTGAAAAGCGAACCAAGGAAAAAGGAATTTCAGTTCCCCTGTGCCACGCACGCTGCACAGCTTTGGATACCGCAAGTGTCTCTTTCTGCTGTTCCTTTCTCTTTGCTGTTGAGTTTCCTGTGCCTCAGAGATCCGGTTTACCAGAAAATGAGAAAGTCTTTGCCCAGGGAAGCACTAGAGCCATGAAGTCAGATTATTGTAAAGGTTTCATGGCTGAGTCAGCGGGAGGGCAGCTGGTGGTCACTTCCTGTCTCACCCAGCAGAAGGAACGGCCCAGGAAAGGGACGTTGACGCCGGACCAACTTTAGGTGGTTCCTTTACCTCTCCAGGGACCAGGAAGGCTCTCTGCATGGAAGCTGCTGATATCTGGTTGGGGGCAATCTACCCCTGTGGACCGGGAAGGAAATTCATTCATTCATTCATTCATTCATTCATTCATTCATCAGTCCGCCCTCTTCTTAGAGTGGAGTGAGGAGGGCTTTGTGGGAAATGTAGGCAGGAAACTTTCAGTATGACTATAGATGTGTACTTAACGTTGGTGTTTTTTTTGGATTGAAAATCTTCATTACTCTGAATGCAAAACATGCAGTAATATCCATTGTTTTTGTTGTTGTTACTCTTCTGCAAACATGATTTTAGGAAAAACACGGTGCAGGGGCATGGGCTTTGCTGATGAGGGAATGCTGGGTCCGTCCATGTGTTCATTCTATTTTTTTTCCCCTTTCAAATAACATTTATCCAGCATTATGTATTAGGGCTTTGTACTGGTGCTGTGGGGCTCAAATGATAAATGATAAATAGTCCCTGCCCTTAAGACTCTCTGTCTAATGCCTTGTGGAAAGGCCAGCATGTATACAGAAGGAAAATGCTAAACAGAATGCAATTAATCTTCAAATTATCTAATTAAAGAATCAGAACAAGTAGTCCCATCGCTTTTTTTTTATTGTGATAAAACCTACCTAACATAAATTTACCTTCTTAACCATTTTTTTAGTGGCATTAGGTCTGTTCACACTGCTGTGCCGGCATCACCCCATCCATCCATCTCCAGGACTTTTTCATCTTCCCAGACTGAAACTCTGTCCTTATTCAACACTGGCTCCCCACTCCGATCCCCCAGGCCCTGGCAGCCACCATGCTACTTTCCATCTCTGTGAATTTGGCTCCTCTAGGGACCTCATATAAGTGGAATCCTACAATATTTGTTCTTTTGTGTCTGGCTTCTCCATTACTTTTTAATCGAAGAAAATACGACTTTTTGAAAGGAACATGTCCGCCCTGTCCCTGACTGACTCACCACTTGGCTTGGCCCAGAGTAAGATGGTCAACATTCCTCAGTGGTTTCAGCTCCATGACAATACAACCATTTTCGTATCTTTTCTCGAAGACTCCATTGCAGTGCTGTGGTATTAGTTAATTCAAGTCGATTGACATGATTATAGCTCTAAGAGGCTGCCACTCCCTGAAAACATGTCCCAGCCTCCCTCATCAGGGGCTGGAGGAGTGAGGTTAGCAGCTTGCAGGTGGACAGTGAGTTGGCCCCATGGAAAGTCCTGCTGGCGTCCACAGGCTGTGTGTTTCACAGTCCTTCACATGTGAGCATGCAGAGAGCCCTGCTAGTCGCTCAGCCCAGATGCCTGCCAGAAACCGGGACCCTGAGGACTCCCCTCCAGATATGTGCTCTGAACCGGGCTGTCTAAACTCTTTCCTCTGGAACCAATCAGATGCTCGCCAAAGGGGCAATATCTCACCGACGGCTTTTGAGTCACATGCTGTATTTGAGATCTGCCCTGTGTTGGGAGCTGAAACATTTTGGCTTGTCTCACTGGAGTTAGGGAAAGGCCTGAAGTCATAAAGAGGGCTGCTTCAAGTTTCCTGCTGCATTTCTGGGGCCCTTGGATACATAGCCAAAATGTTGTATCTCACAGCAAGTGAGGTCAGCTGAGTCGGCATCAACATGGCGGCTTCTTGCCATGAACAAGGGGCTCAGCTTCTTGCTGTTCACCTCTTTATTCTGTCAGGATATAAACTCCACGAGGGCTGATCTGAGCACTCCTGGATCCTCAGTGGCTACAGGAGAGTCTGGAACAAAGTGTGAATATCTCCTACAAACTGGAGGAAACATCTGTCGTCAGGATAGTAAGTGGATCAACATACTGACAAGTATGTTGCTAGAAACCGGAAAATGATTCCACTGATAAATGCACTCATGCTAGCTACTGAATCAAGAACTATTCCCAACTATTGTATTTCTTTAAGAAGCTAGGATGGAAAAATAATGGTTTTTCTTCTTTTCTAAAGAAAATTAATTAGTTGTTTTCTCCTAAAATAACATCACTGATTACCTTTCTTCTTAACAAGTGTCATGGAGTCTTCTGGATGCGTCACTGAAGCGCTCAGCTTTGAAAGAGTGAAATACTTGAATATTCAGGGTATCTGTGTCTATTGGTTCTCTACTACAGTTAAATGCTAATATCGCCGCTGAAAATGTAATGTAACATTTGTGAAGAAACTGCTGTAACAGGCCCTCTGTGTAACATCTTCTTGCGTAGGATTTTATAAAAACAAAACAAAAACCCCACAAGCTGAGGTCTTAGAAGATATTAGAAAAGAGCCTCTCTATAGGCTGACCACAAGAAGCACGTTGTTTTCATTCCCCAACGGACTCTGATTGGTTTTGATTCAGCCGTTCCTCCTTTGTCTCCCAGGCTTGGGCCTCACTTCTGTTTTTTGACCACCAGCCAGCCATGCTATCTTCATGGATGTCATGCAGGGGGAGGCGACATGGCTCTTACTGACTCTCCGGAGCCTCGTACAGATGTGAAGTCCATCGCCAACACAACCGCTCTCTCAGAGAGGGCGCTGGGACGCCGTGCTGTCTGCCAGAGCAGGGGCTAATGAACACAACAAGGGTGGATGCTTCCTCTCAGGGTATGCCCCAATGTCATCCAGGAACTGTCGCCTTTTTTTTCCTTGCTTCTTCCCCCTTATGTGTGTGGTTATCAGTACACATCCCTTTTTCACTTGCAGAGACCACATCTAGACAAATAAGCTAAAGATGACAACTATCACTGGAGCAACATTCCATGTTCCTCAAAGATGATGGCTGTTTAGTTCCCCACAGCTCATGAAGAGGGCCCCTCACTGGACAACAGACCTTTCTGGGCCACCCGTAATTCTGGGGATGAGATGCCTTCTGAAATAGAAAAGAATTTTGGAGCTCTGATCCCAACCCTCACATCCCCAGTCCCTTTTGGACTAGATGGTCTTGGGACCTCATCGCGTCCCTCCATCCGTGACTAGACAAGGGCTAAGGGCACGGGTCACTGTGGGAAGGGTGTCAACAAGAAGGCTGTCACCTGCCAGGCCCCACAGCCTCCCAGAAGTGGAGCGGTTGGAAGCGCAGTGCTTTGTGTGTTGGCTGAGGCAGAGCAGGGGCAGAGGCAGGTGATGGGAGGTGAAGCTCGGAGCAGAGTCTTCCCTGGCATAATGATTCCCGTTGGCACCGCTGAGGAACCGTTGGCTGTGGCAGCCCATCTGGGAGGCCATCCGCACCCTCCAATCATCTTCGGTGCAGAGAAAGGTAGCTGAGTGGGGCTGCGGGGCTGGGGTGCTACCTGCACTGACTACTCTGGTTTCTCCACTTGACTTTGGTCCCAAGGCCCCCTTTTGGGCAGGTTGCTGGCAGAGGCTGCAGAGGAGCTGAGTGGGTACATAGTGTGGCTTGGGAGCATTTCAGCATGGCGGCGAGGGAGGGTGCTTGGAAGGCAAATGGACCTAGGATCTATTCTCTGAAATCTATCAGCGTTCTGGCACTTCCTTTCCCTTGTGCTACTTAGGGTGACGGTAGCAGTAATAACAAAGAAATCCTCCAGTGTCAGAGCCTTCACACTGATGTTTACATCCTGTTCAGGTCCATGGGGGACTGTCCTCAAGTGGTGATGCAGGAACCCGGGCTCCTTCCAGCTGGTGGCTCTGCTCTCCCCTAGGGCCTTGGGGATCTCTGTGTGGAAGGTGAGAGAAAGTGTGACTTACATTAGCCTGAAGTGACACCCACATTTCATTGCCTGGAGGGCAGGGAAATGTAATCCCAGTGAGAACTTTGTGCTGTGGACGGGAGGGTGTGCGTGGTGATGGACAGTTAGTTTCTTGGTCACAATCATGGAATAAAAGTCTAAAGCTTCAATTTCCTTACGTGTAAATAAAAATCGAGCCTACATCCAAGAGTCACCGTGAGGATGAGTGCTAACATGCATGATGTGGCTAAGGTCATGCCTGACGTGGACTGGGCACTCCACCTGGGGCTGCGATTATAGCCAGCAGGGGAGGGCCCATCTCATCGTCTGGAGCCAGGGGTCCAGGCTCATGCGCACCCCAAATACTGCAAGGGCTCCCTGTCCATCCAGTGCTCCTGCACAAAGATGCAATATGCATTCTGGAACATGATTATTAGGTAAATGTGAGTCTATGTCATAATGCTTATTAGGTAATATGTATTATGTATTGTGATTATTTTGTAAATGCAAGTGAATGGCTCACTCTACCATATGTCCCATGGACTGATATTCCTGGGGTATCGACATAAGCTTTGGAATATTTTCCCATTGTTTGCTATCTTTCAAAAGGCTTTTGTTATCAAAGCATATAGATCACTGCAAAAATTGCCGACACACAGACAGCTATAGAGTGGAGCTGAAAAGTCTGCTTCCCACACTTGGTGCCCCCTCTCCTACCACTTTCCAATAAGCAACCATCGTTAACACTTTCGGTAAATCCTTCCAGAAATACTCTGTGTTTATATGCAAGCCTATTGAAATCCTCTCTTTTTACACAAAAGCAAATCATGCTAAAATGTTATTCTGCATCTCCTTCTTTTTCTCTGTTTCCATGTCTGCTTTAACTCGCTGCTTTTAACAGCCACTCTATTCCACCATGTCATGAGCCACAGTTTATTTAACCGGAGACAAGGGCTTTATTGGTAAGTAAAAGGCATCGAACTCTTCTTTCCTCCATGTGAGCTGATGGCTAACTCCCCAAGTTGACCTTCCCAGCAAAGTGCAGGTGCCCTCTGAAACCACAATCCCATACGGGTGACTGCAGGGTCCAGCTGCCTCTACCAGGGCATCCCTCAATAGCCCAGGACGTGAACAAGTGCAGTTCAAAAGCTCTTGCTTGTTCTCTCAGGGATGAGGTCACAAAGAGGTGGAAGAAGTTGTCAATAGTCTGCAGGAACCCTTTCCCTGTGTCTGTAGCCTCAGGGTGGCTCAAAAGAGCAAAGCAGTCTTTGTTGTCCCCTCCAGGGCATTGGCCACACTTGGTTCAACCGCCAGAGATTTGGGCCCAGAGACAGTCGATTAGAAAAGGAATCCTCTTCTATTGCTCCATTCATTTGGATTAAGACTTCTTCAGGTAGTGAGGAAACCAAGTGGTTCTCAGAACCTCAGTCCCAGGTGGGCCCAGGGTAAGGCCTCTGGGCATTTGGAGATCTTGGAGGTTCTGCGTTCAGGGAGGCTGTGCAAATGACTGTGAACCATGTCGCTTGTACACGCCAGGGGAACCCAACTGGCTTCGGACCTCGAACAGCGTTTTCCAATTTTCATGTGTTCCTGTGCCTTCTGGTTTCCTTTTTCCCATCTTTGCAGACCACCTGTACCAATTTATTTAGCATTTATATATTTGAACAATTGCACTTCTCAACTTACAATCTATTTTAGGTCTGTCTTAATTCCCAAGCAACATCTTGGAGTCGGGTTGAGTGTGTTCAGGTATATTTTTTTTCGAATAAACACATCATGATAAATCAACTCATTAAAAAATCGCTCATCTGTGTACCTCCCATGATCGGTGCCCACACAGCGCTTTGGCAATTGCCGCCCAAGTGACTCCCATATCTCTTCAAGGGAGATGTATCCCTTTGGACAATTTAAGAGGAGACCCTTCTGCGATCTTTGAAACATGTAGGATGGGCGCCTGGGTGGCTCAGTGGGTTAAAGCCTCTGCTTTCGGCTCAGGTCATGATCTCAGCGTCCTGGGATCGAGGCCCGCATCGGGCTCTCTGCTCAGCAGGGAGCCTGCTTCCTCCTCTCCCTGTCTCTCTGCCTGCCTTTCTGCCTACTTGTAATCTCTCTCTCTGTGTCAAATAAATAAATAAAATCTTAAAAAAAAAAAAAAGAAACATGTAGGATTTACTCAATAGGAAGACCACGTCCGTTTATTCTCCTGCATCAGCACAGAATGATATTTTTGGCCACAGTGATCCTCATGGAATGTTTTTTGCTTTTTCTGGAAGGCAGATAAATGCCTCCCTACCCAATTACCACTGAGGATAAGTAGTAAAGAGTGAGGGAGCGTCCAGGGACTCCGGCTCTAGCAGATGTAGACATCTTTTTATTGCCTCGCATGCACTGGGCCAGGCTCACATTAGTGTTATTTTTAGACCTTCGGATTGACTTGGTGAATCTGGTCTCCTTTTCAACAGATCATATTAATGAACTGCAGATGGGCCCATAATTGATTCCTCTCGATCATGATTTATTTTGCATGCAGGCAAACGTCCTCAATGTCTCCTTGGGAATAGTCACCTAGTTTCTAAAACCCCCACTCCGTCTGGACACGGGTTTTCTCTTTGGCTCGGACATCAGAGGAGAGACTATTCTAGACGGAATTCAGTGAAGCGCTTGGATACACGCTCGGCATGCCTGACAGCTGTGCTGGGAGTTTGGAATCCAGGCGGCTCTGCATTCAGTTACACCGAGACCCTGATACCTATCAGCTTGGCAGATGAGGCAAGGGCCGCAGTACCGGATGAATTTAGGAACATTTCTCCCACCTATTAACCTACTCACAAGCTCCATTATTCTAGCAGTCTGCCCACATGATTCCTCTCCTCCCCTGGCCACACCTTGAAGTATTGCTGTACTTCTGGGTCTCTGAAGGCATTTTTATTTTGTGTTCAACAGACTTTTCCTTAAGAGGCTCTCATTTTCCCCTTTGGCTCCGTGTGAGATCAGGGACCCATTTACCTGGGGTGACCAAGTGCTGGCAAGGGGTCGGGGTTAGTGTTGTGTTCTCATATAAAATAATGGGAGCATGAGTTTGCACACACAATAGTCAAGTCCGTCCACAGCGAGGGGA
This sequence comes from Ailurus styani, assembly GCA_002007465.1. Taxonomy (NCBI): domain Eukaryota; kingdom Metazoa; phylum Chordata; class Mammalia; order Carnivora; family Ailuridae; genus Ailurus; species Ailurus styani. Next base: position 483,979 of record LNAC01000556.1, read on the forward strand.
GTAACAGATGGTGCTGACAAGGAATTTCTGCTGGGTCAGGCTGGGCATTGACTCACTTGCCTGATACAGAGAACCAAAGGGGGTGATGGAAAGGGAAGACAAGACTTCACTCATGTTCATGCTCCAAACAAACATCTGTCTGTTTTCCAGTGGGTTACTCACTCAAGTTGAGTGGATCTACATTTCGCCAATCAGACAGCCAGGTTTATCCCTGCAATACCCAGCTTGGTGCTTTATCCAGGATGCCTGCTTTTCATCTGGAGTAAGGGTCTCACTGTCACCCAGGAGGCACGTGGTCACTTCCATTCGCCATCAGATGCTTGGTACCAGCAGACAGTTTATGTGTTTGTCTGGATAAATGTGTAATTTGAAAGCTGAAGCTTCTGTATAAAACGTTATAACTTCATTTTCAGGTCCAACAACTTCTACTATATTATTATCTGTCCTTTGGGTTATTTGAGCTCCTATTCATCATGGAAGTCACAGAGAGTTACTTTTTTTATATCAAAGTATAACTGACATGCGACATCGTTTTAGTTTCAGGTGTAGAGCACAAGGATTCGATATTCGTATGTGTTGCGAAATAATCGCCACAGTAAGGCTAATGAACATCTGTCGCCGCACATAATTACAGAATTTTTTTTCTTGTGATGAGAACTTTTAAGATTTACTCTCTTAACAACTTCCAAATATGCAACACAGTGTTATAACTGTAGTCACCATGCTGTACATGAGATCCCTAGGACTTGTAATAATTTTAACTTTTGGAATGGAGAACTCATATTATCCAAATATGTTCTGGGATAGGCTTCAAAAGGGCCAAATCTCAGCTGTCCTATAGTTGACTTGAACTTTAGAACATCTCTGAGCTGAGGGGTTGGGCAAAGCGCATCGCTGGCTTTGAGATGGAAAGACGAGGGGGAGGCGCGGTCTGAGTGCTGGTCTGCGGACAGTTCAGTCTGCTCTCTTCGGGGCGGGTGCAGACGATGGGAGTGGAAGCCTCCACCAATCTCCCCATTTCTTCCTTGGGGCTTCCAAGTCCACTTCTGATGGCCTTGATTACAGGGTGTGTTACCCAAGGAAATGTGGTGTCCCTGGCAAGAAGTGAACAGTTATTTTCCTTCCTCCTGAATTAAATTATCAGGGTGCCCGACGGTTAAGTACCATGTGACTTTTGGACAGGTGGCCGTCAGGAAACCCTGTGCGCTCACCTTAGTTCCCTCCAGGCGCCAACACCTCTGAAATCCTGCACCAAGATTCTGGGAAGTCACTTGACTCCCTTCATCATCTCTAAACCATGACATTTAATGAGCTAATATTTCCTGATTTGGCAGAGTTAGGAAATTTCTAATCTCTACTGATAAAGGAGTTTACTATTTTTCTAGCACATGATTCTGGGGATTTACTGGCTTGAGAATTATAGTTGACTTCAGTAGATCCCAGTTAGGAGGAAGAGGGGCTCATAGTGGATTGGAGTTTAATTATAGATTAGATACAGATTTATAGATAGGCTCAATGCCTATCGTTTATCTTCCAAAGACTTTTTTTTTTTAAAGATTTTATTTATTTACTTGAGAGAGAGAAAGAGAGTATAAGCAGGGAGAGGGGCGGAGGGAGAGGGAGGAGCAGAGTCTCCGCTGAGCAGGGAGCCTGCCGTGGGGCTCAATCCCAGGACTCTGGGATCATGATCGTGACCTGAGCCGAAGGCAGATGCTTAACTGACTGAGCCACTCAGGCACTCCTGTCCTTCAGAGATTTTTTAAAGCCTACAATTGGCTATCATTTATTTGAAACAAATCACACATCCCTCTTTTTGAAAAGGCTTGTCTTCAGGACCCATGCTTCCTTCAATTTGCTGTTGGAATTAAGTCTCTTAACCAAGGAGAGGACTCAGTGGGGCTTCTCATTCACATTACCTTTCGATTGAAGAATGTCTCATACTGACCCAGGTCTCCCCACCCCCTAGGAAACTTGCTGTTTGGCAGGTCATTTGTCCTGGCCATTTGGGGGATGAAGAGGCTGAAGATGGAAGGAGCAAAGTGCCCAGTGCCTCAGGGTTTGGGGATTCTTCACTCTGAAAACTGGAAGGGGCTTTGCAGATTAGGGTCAGTGTTCAGAGTGACCTCTCCAAGTCTGTGGAATTAGAACAAAGGAGTACAGGATTCTGAATTAATTGGACCAAGGTTAAAAATCCCAGCTTGGTCTCTTACAAGCTGCTTGACTCTGGGAAAATTCCTCATATCTGCTGACCCTCCGTTTCTTTGTCTGAAAGATGGGAGGTAACCATGCCTGTCTCATGGAGTTGCTGTTAGCTAAAATGAAGTAAAGAAAGAAAAAGCACTTTGAGCAGTCTGGAGTATTACCAGAGTCCTGAAACATTCCCAGCAAATGTTGGTTCATTTCCCCTTCACGTGCAAAGGGAAAGCGAACTTGCCACAAAAGCCAAGTCCCCCTGAGCAGGCCTACAGGGTGAGCTGTATTTGGGTTGAGAGAGACCTCAGGCTGCCACTGCAGATATGGCTGCTTTTTAGCCTCTGATTATGTTGGTGTTAGGAGCCTGACCTGCAGTTCGGCTTTCCCGTCATTGGGAGATGGACTGGACCATCCCCAACATGCCCGTGGGGAGCTGTCCAAATGAAGTTGACAGAGTGGGCTGTGATCCCTGGGTGGTCTCTCTGTGCTTCTCCTGCGCCGACCGTAGTAACAATTGATCAGTCGATCAACAAACTGATCAGTAAAATCATGGATGCTTTCTCCATGCTTGACACTGTGGTTTGTGCTTTCTGTCCTGAGTCTGCAACAGGACCTCTGCAGGAATACCGTGACTCACACATTCCTAGGGAGGCCCTAGGAGTTCTGTGTTGTTTTCATCCTTGCCTCCCAGGTGAGGAAAGAGTCCTAGAGAAAGCACTTAACGGTTTGCAAAGCATTTTGATAAAGCATATATTTTTTGAGTCTAAAAGCCGTACGTAATAGTAGTTGGAAATATGGACAGCAATAGAATTAAAGAAGGCATCCCAGTAGCTCTTCATCCTGGTCCTCAGTGAAGCTGCTACCTTCATGCCCTTTGCGTGGGCTACAAGGATGCAGGTCAGGGTGGTGAGGATACATTTTGGTGATGCAGAAACGAGGGCTGCAAGAGACTGGTCCGTAGCCTGTAAGCAGAGCCAGGGCTCACTCCCATTTTCTTGCATGGCTCTATGTCTCTAATTAGCCAGAGAGTTTTTGGAAATCTAAACCTCTGTTGAATTTCCCAGTTCCCCTTCTGCCTTGGAGGAGGCATTCTTTCCAAGTGACTGGAGCCGGGACAGGTTGATCCTGTGAGGGTACCTCTGTCCCTCTGAGGTTTCTAACCCATGAGCCTCAGGTCCCAGAGGGAGGGGCACCGCCAGGGTCATTGCAGGGAACCTGAGAAGACCTGTGCCGGCCAAGCGTTGCCTGCGGAGTCCGAATGATAGCATCTCCCACCTGTGTGAGCTATTATGTGTCAAATTCTCTGTAGGTGGTTATGGTTAATAAAATGTATATTTGCTTGGGTAAGCATACCTAAATTCTTCTTTTTTTAAAGATTTTATTGAGAGAGAGAGAGAAGCATGAGCAGGGGGGTGGGAGGAGCAGAGGGAGAAGCAGATTCCCCACTGAGAAGGGCCTGATCCCAGGACCACAAGATTATGATCTGAGCCGAACGCAGATGCTTAACCCGCTGAGCCACCCAGCTGCCAGCATACCTGAATTCTGTATGCACTTTTGTCATTATGTATTTTCTTAAGCAAGAAATATTAAACATGCAACCATTATTACGTGTGAGTCTGCCACATTTTGGGGGTTTACAAAGCTGTGTACAAAGGGGTCCCCATATTGAGAGTATGGGAGCTGCTAACATGGAGCAGATCCAAGGCCAGTGTGGTGACAAACCTTTGAAATTCCAGGCCCAGCAGGGCAGACGCTGCATCCCGTGTGGGGGGCACACAAGAGGACAGTAGGAATAAGGAGGGGCTTCTGTGAAATGAGACCTGGAAACAGCCCACTCATTTACGGGGTCAGTGGCTTGGCATCAAGGTTATGAAACACCCACTTACTTTGTTGATTTTTAAAATGCACTTTTATCTAAACTCACTTTCATGCTGCATAGATCCAGTCTGTTTGGACAGATAGCCCTATAGAAATAGAGGCACTGACTTATTTCGTGCACCTGACCTTTCAGAGGGAAAAAAAATGATATTATTGTATGGGATGGTGGGAAGAAACCCCCCACGTCCTTTCTCACGGTGAGGAGAGAGGCCACCAAGTTGAGTACCCAGGCACCCCTGTGCATCTCCCAGTGGGTGGGACCCCCGCAGCACCCTCTCACCTGTCACCTGGGACCCTTCACTTCTGTCGTATAATTTCAGGTTCCAGGCCTAGATTTTAGGCTTCGTACATGCAGGCTGTGACTGCCTCGCCTCCTTTCCCGGGTCCAGCCCAGGACATGTTCAAAAATATTTGTTGAATGAATAAATCAGTGAGTGGATGAATATATGAATAATTAACTATGACTTTGACTTTACAACTTAGAAATTGAAAAAGGTTTAGGGACATTTTAAAGTACAAATCACTATTTATTAAATATGCCTATTCAGGGGCGCCTGGGTGGCTCAGTCAGTTGAGGGTCTGCCTTTGGCTCAGGTCACGATCCTGGGGTCCTGGGATCGAGTCCTGCATCGGACTCCATGCTCAGCAGGGAGTCTGCTTCTCCCTCTCCCTCTGCCTGCCACTTTGCCTGCTTGTTCTCTCTCTCTCTGAAAAATAAACAAAATTAAAAAAAAATATGCCTATGTAGTTTTTTCCCTTTGTATTGCCTGCATGGATTTATAGACAGACAGGGTGTTAAATGAAAAATCTTATCTCCCCGCCTTGATTATAGAAACATCATATATATGCTCATTGTAAAAAAAAAAAATTAAGGAGGTGAGGCAAAGGGTGACTGTCCTTCATAATCACACCTCCATGTGTCTCTGAGAGCACGTCTTTCCAGACTGCCCTGGGCGTGTTCTGCATGGTTTCCATGGAGCCCCCAGACCCTCTCTCTGCCCTGCTCTGTGCCCAGGATGCTGACCCATTGTGGCAGACACCAGGCTCCTTTGAACACCCTATCCCTGTTTCCGGTGATGCTCAGCTGACGGGCGGCCCTGGCCAGAACAAAGTCTGTGGAAGGAAGAGAAGTCAGTACACTGCTCCTTGCCCATGACTGCCCCATGGTTAACTGTCCTTCCTGACTTCAGCGTTTACCTCTGGCCACTCCCGGATGGCTCCAGTCCTAACCAGGGCTGGGACACATGATCCCTTGTTCTTCCGGCTCATGGGGTCATGATGGCTTCTCACCATTGCTGGTCTTGGCATCACCATCCTGCTCGTTCCCTCAGCTGTCCACAGCTCTTGAATCGGTCCCTTCGCTAAAGCTCCTTTATAGGAACCACATAGGATGGAGTGTGCTTCTGACCTGATTAAAACAATACCCCTTGTATTTACATACGTGGCATTGTACTATACATTCTACCCAGGTCCCTGCTTTCCAAGTTAACAATACTCTGCGATAGGAATCGTTTAATACCAGTAAATACAAATATGTTTCCTCATTATTCTATTTGTTAGGATTTTCAATAGCATCTAATTAAATCCCACAAATATTTATTGAGTTTCTACCCTGTGTAAGGTATATTCCCTGCCCTTAACAGGGGTTACAGCGTTCTGTGGGCCTTAAGATAACTGGGTGGAAAATAAGAGGCATCATACAGGAGGTACTAGCTAAGAGTCATAGGATTTCAAAGGAGAGAGTGTGGGTCGTGGAGAAGGGCTTGTTGGAGGAGGGGTGCTGAGTTTGGTTCAGCTGAGCAGAATGGAATGTTCTTCCAGGGTACTTTATTCATCTCACTTTTTTTTCTTTTTTAAGATTTAGTTATTTATTTTAGAGAGTGCGTGTGCAGTGGGGGACGGGCAGAGGGAGAGAGAAACATAAGCAGACTCCCACATTCAGGGTGGGGCCCGACGCATGGCTTGATCTCACGACCCTAAGATCATGACCTGAGCGGAAATCAAGAGTCGGATGCTTAACTGACTGCCACCTTTAAAGCAATTCATCTCACCTTTAAAGAAATTTGCTGGAATGGATATCCTTTTCCTGTTTCCCTTCTAGATTATCATCTCCTGGGGGCCAGGGACCATCCTTCACATCCTTTATAGACCATATACTTAGAAAAAGGTAAGAATTCCCAGTAAAGGTTTGTTGAGTGAATCCAAATAGATAACCCTCTGACGGGAATGGAAATTCGTCATCAGATTGCGCTGGGTCTCGAGGGCCAGGCTGAGTGGTTTCTGGGAAATGCTCTGGACTTGCCTCCTTCTGGTCGATGTCCCCCCCCCCCTCTTTTCGGAGACTTCTTGCTCTTTTAGCCTTAATTGGAATCATAGATATGAAAATGCTTTCTGGAGAGGGACACTATCTCCTGAGAAGAGAAGTCCCATTTTCCCATATATTCGTTCCCCTCCATGTGGGTGGGGGGTAGGAAGCCCTGACTCATGTTAACCAGAGAAACAGTTGCATGTGGTTCTGCCGAATCAGGCTGGTCTTTGAAACAGACGGCGAAACAAGAACTGAGTTTGTCTTTTCTCCCAATATGCAAAGTCGCAAGGATCCCTCTTTTCCCTCTGCTCCGGCCAACCCAGGAAAAGCCAGAGAGCACCAACTTTTGCCCAAGCACTCGGTTTCTCCCTTCTTCTCCACATCCTGCCTCTGGGGCTTGGTCAAGGCTGAAGGCATTGACTGTCGGACAAGGGAACCCCAAAAAGGCTGGGAGACTTGTACAGCCCTTGGGAATGCGGTGATGGGATGTAGGTGACAGGGGTGCGCAGCAACCACAGTTATGAAACCGAGGAAGAGACGATGAGTGTGGGCATGAACGTGAACTCCGCCACGCGCTGTCTGTGTGTGAGCCTTTCTCTGACACCGCTCACCCCTCTTAGTTTTCGTTTCCATCAGTGGAATGGAGATGGTGATATCTAACCTCACAAAGTTGTCCAAACAAGGGAGACAGAAGCACATAACTTGGCTCAGGGACTCACGGTAGTTTATTCTTTTTCTCCCTACACATGAGTACTCTACCTTTTCCATTCCAAACTCTGTTGGGTCAGAAATTTACATTTCTTTGTGAACCGAGTGTGTAGCACTTTGGATGTAGTTGGGGAGAATTATCCGTTACCTCTTCATCTCCAATCCCTAAAACAAAACAATACGAAACAAATAAACCAAAACTTGAGCGCCTGGCTTCCATTCCGAAACCAGTTTCGGTCAGTTCGTCTGTCGAGAGATGCACGCTACGTAGACGAAGGGCCTCCCGAAGCTCCTCAGGGAGGAGGGGGCTTCGAACGAAACCAGTTTGCCCCGATGGACCCTCGGGCTGTCTTGTTACGATGGTCTTGTAAACATCCAGGAAAACCTGTTGGCTGTTGAAAATCCAGATTCTAAATACTGTTTACTCCTGAATAATTTGTAATTCCTTTCCCAGCTCAAATAACTATAAACTCCTACAAAGTGCTTTATAAACACTCATTAGAGCATTACAAAAGTCCTTTGAGCTCCACGTGATTATCTCCATTTGGCAGTCGAGTAAACTGAGTCACAGAAGTTGAAAGATCTGCTCAAAGCTTTGGCAGGAGCAAAGACAGGGCAGGGCCAGAGCTCAGACATCCTGGCTCCTGGTCTGGTGAGCGGTTCCGCAGAACGTGCTGGGATCAGCCACATCCAGGCTCCTCTCAGGGTCCCGCCGTGCTATGGCCTTCTGGTACCATCATCTAGGACTGGCCGAGGTCCCCTGGCCCCTGAGATACCACTGTCCAGGAGCAAAGGCTCTGCTTCGAAAAGGCCATCAAAACATGTGTCCAGTAGCCACCTATGTCCTTTTGTCTCCAGCGGCCTGTCTCACTGATTCTCGATGACTGCCTATACAGGCCCACAGAGGGATCAGCAGAGAGAGCAGCAAGACATTGGTTTCTTGCTTTTCCTGAAACGCTGGGAGCAGCCAGGATCCATGGGGTGTAGTATACATTTCCTGGGTTTTGGCTGCCCTGCATTTAAACCCACTTACATTTGAGCTCCACCATCTATCAGGGTTAACAGAAAAGGCTGGTGACCTGCTCCCCTAGATCCCTGGCACTAGGGTGTAGGCACAGGACTCAAGCTTGACCAGCTGACAGCACTGCCAGGGACGCAGGGAAGTGATACGAAGAGTGGGCTGTGCCCGCTGGTGGGTGGAGGTCCCTCCGTCCCAGGCCCGTCAGCGGTGGTGCCGTGGGACCAGCAGGGTGGAGGAGGAGGCTTCGCCATCAGATTGCTGCTGTCTGTGACCTTGGCTGTGGTTTAAACTGTTGTCCCGGGTGCGCTTGGCTTCCCACTCATTTCTGGAAACCTCGGGATTGTTTATGAGTTAGTAGTTTTCCTTCCAGCGCATTCCTTCCTGAAGTACACCAGAGTCAAGAGTTTTGTTTGTATCTGGCTGGGACCAAGTTGCAGAATGACAGCGGTTTCTCTTTTCCTTCCTCCCAGTATTGAGAGATGGGTTCTAAGACTCTGTCCGATGAGACTAGGGGTACAGCGGAGACAGTAAACGTGGCATGGTATGGGGCGTCTTGAAAGGTTAGGACTGATGTCTGAGGATGCTCTAGCTCATTCTTCTCCAGCAGCGTTGAACCCCCATCAGCAACATTGGTTGGCACATTGGGATCACTCTGCCATCGGTGTGACCAGTGTCGTCACCGGCGCTATAGCCCCTGGCACGCTAACCACGATGGTCGTGACTTAGACCAGCATCGACTTGAGCCTATCTCCTGTCTCCCCCTTGGCTCCTCTCAGCAGGTTGCTCCCCATCCAGGGTCCCGATGCGGCTTGCGTGTGGAGTGGAGGGAGGGCTGCCCGCAGCGGGGTGCCCTGGGGCTCTGCGTGCTTTCGCCTTTCCTGCTCCTTGGGGATGTGAGGAAGCTATCCGGGGCGTCTGGAAATCTTAGGAAATAGTGTTTTCATCAGTGCCAGTGGCAGTGAGAAGAATGCCTCATACAGACTCATAGAAGAAGATAGAAAATAAAAGATAATATTTGTAAGTGCTTTTTGTGGAGAATCTCATTTGGTTTTCCTACTATCCCTGTGAAGAAGGTGCTACTGTTACCCCTAATTTACAGATAAGACAACTGAGGCACGGAGATGAGGTGGCTCGCCTGGGACTCTCTACTACTGTGTTCCTGGGCATCGGGGAGGTGCCTGCCTGCCACGGGGTGGCTTCCAAAGCTAACTCTTTATCACACTTCCATTGAAAGATTATAAAAATATGGATTTCCAGGGTCCACACCCAGAGATTTTAACTCAGCAGATCTTGGGAGGGTGAGGGATGGGGCTTGGAGACTGAGCTGCCACCATGCAGGGATCCCAAATGATTCTGAAGGAATCTGTCCATGGGCAGGTATCGAGAACCATTGGCTGACACAAGAGCGTATGTGGCCACTCCCCTTTGCACGTGCTTGGCAGAGAATGCTTCTTGATCACTGTACCCTCTGAGGACTGGCCTCAGAGTCCTTCTTAATGCAGGTAGTGACTAGTGGCCACAAGGAGGTGGCTTCAAGACAAAATCCATTTGTCACCTTCAGCCTACAGTATGCAGAAGGGGGACTGAAGAAGCTGGGTTTTGTCACAGGCTGCTGACAACGAAGAAGGAAAATAATGGGCTCTTTCTGTGCCTCGGGTTTCTTTCTGCTCTGTTGTGGGGAGATGTTATAGAACCTTTCATTTTTAGCCTGGAGAGGGTGGATTCTTATCTCTAAAGTGCTCTATTAGTTTAAGGTTATTTTAGCTACTTTAACATTTTATGACATTTTATAACATATTGTAACTGTCATCAAAACTGTTCCGTGTTTGATTTTTTTTTATGTCATCCAAATGACCAGCTTCTACCCCGTGGATTGGATTAGTTTGCATATGTTGGATCTATTCGTTAGGACGGCTTTAAACGCCTTATCAACTGTTTGATCAGGAGCAGGACACCAGGAAGGGGTTCTGTTCCACCTATTCCTTAAGGTTCCAGGCTAATGGAGGCTCTGCGATCCTCGATGTGTGGCTTCCAAGATCAGTCCCCCTACGTGTTCACATCTAGGAGACTGACAGTAGTGAAAGACAGTGGAGAATTGCCCGTGAACGTTTAAAGAGCACTGGTTGCAAGTCACCATCCATTGGCCAGAATTGGTCACATGGCTTTATTCCACTACAAGGGAGGCTGGGAAGTGGGGGCTAGCGTGCCCAAGAGGAGAGGGAAGTGGGTCTGGTGAACAGCGTGCTAGCGTCCCTCTGGGAGACGTGAGGGGCGGTAGGTGTGCCCAGACGGAGCTACTGAGGACCGCGCAACCCAGAGTGGGTGGTGCTTGGGCCAGTGGTATCTAATTTTGTCACTGCTGAGTTGTCCCCCTGTTGGACAACGAGAATACATTCAATGGGACAATTTTAAAATTTTAAATAGTAAAAGAAGCCCAAACCAAAGAAAAAACAAGAACAATGAATACTTTAGAATTTTTCCCATCATTTTAATAGTCTTTTGTGGCTTTTTTGGAGTTCTTTATATATGTATAATTTTAGAAACACTTGTCTGGCTCACATCGTGGTTTTGCTCATTAGCTATTTGTCTCCCAAACTGTTTGCTTGGACTCTAAGGGAAACTTACGCAAATCCGTGCCGGCCTTCTCCATATTCTGAAGTATTCCTCTAAGACTGGAGGAATGCATTAATGTTTCTGGCTCTGAACAAAAATGTTGGCCTGAGTCCTCTTTCTTGAAAGTCCTTGTCCTTGGGTCTGAAAGTGGCAGGCTCTGGGCTTAGACCCTAGCATTGCCCCCTCCAGGGATGGCTCCTTTGCTAGTGTATTAACAGCCTCACGCCTCATCATTCCATTCACCCATGGGGATAGGGATACCCACCTCACAGGATGGTGGAGAGCTGTCGGGGAGCTGGTGTCTGATGTACAGTAAGCATGAAAACGATTGCTATTAACTCCGGAGCCAATCATCCACCCATGGGCATTCAGCTGTGTCCGGCTCTGTGGGTGAAATTTACACCTATGGAGAAGCATCTAAACATTTAAGCTCAGAACAAAGATGTGGTCGGGGGTGCCCTCCCATGGGCCCAGCTCACGGGTGTCTCCCAGAGCTCTCCCTTGAAATAAACCCCACGTGCTCTTCAACCAACCCTCACTGCGCCGTGACTCAGTTTCCCCGACAAAAGGCGGATACAATGACAGTTCTAAACTTGTTTGCAAAACATGTTGAGAGCCTTAAAAGAAAGGTGGTATTTAGTGCGAGTTCAAAGAGTTATGTGATTATTTTATTGCCCCTTTTATTCCTGAGATTCTTCTGTTTGCTTGGCTTATAAACCCAAGCCAGCGCCATAAAATCACTTTTATGCAAGCGCCTTTCACACACATCATGTACCAACTGCACATTGCAATCAATGCATAAAGCACTCAGGAGAGTGAGGGCAGAGACAAGCAGAACAAGAACACCAGCAGTTTCTGCCTAATTGAGGCCATTACTATGCACTGTCACTGAAACTGTTCCACGCTCGACCACACGACCCATGAACTGGAGTAGCTTGCACATGTTGGATCTGTTAGTTAGGATGGCCCCAAACACCAAATCCACTGTGTTTCTCAACCCATTGTTCTTTCTTGTGGGGTCAGTCTGTGACTCACCACATTCTTTCCGCAGTCCCATGACCCCAAAGCAGCAGAAGAAAGAAGCTTCAGGCTGGTATAAGTGCCCCAGGGTGGGAACCCCTCCTACAGCGTCCCAGGGTGGTGGCGGCACGGCCTTTGCTGGCCAACATGGGGCCCACCCTCCCTGTTTAGGGAGGCATCCCATTCTATCGTTGGCTGGATCTGGTCATAAAATGCTCTTCCTAAAGGTGAGCACACGTGTTGGCTGTGCTTAGGTGATTCCAGGGGGCCCTGGGTTCCCACACTGGCCATGGAAGCTGGCAGCAGGAAAGGCTTGGAAAGCTCCAGTGGTCCCAGGCCTCTTTAAGTTGCTGAGTAGGAAGAGAAGATGCACCAGACCCAAGGGTTATTTCTGTTTACGTTCTTCTCTGCTCGGTTTTACAGACCATGGCAAGTTGCAGCCCATTTAGATGAGTCAAAGCTTAGGATTAATTTATAGGGATTGACTCTTCAGAGACAGAATTTTTGCTGCTCTTCTCCTTCTGTGTCTTCCACTTTTGGTCCTCCAGGTCAGGAACAACAGGCCACCATGCTATGCAAGAACAGGGAAGCCTTTTCGTCCTCCAGCTTCATCAGCAGGAGCTTACAGTGAATGATCTAGTCTTCAAATTCACTGAGTAAATCATTTATTCAACTGCCATTCAATAAACCCCTACTGTGTAAACAGCCCTTCCCAAGATAAGGGAATTCAGATCCTTATGCTTGAGAAACTTACATATTCCTTAGGGAGATGGGAAATTTTACCTGGACAGGACTTCTGTACACCTCACCCCAGAAAATCCCATCTTAGGATACTGTAGCAGTGGTTTGGGGGTCGCTATTCTATTTCTCTCCATTGGTCTCTCTGTCTCTGTCTCTGTGTCTCTCTGTCTCTGTCTCTCTCTCTGTCTCTCTCTCTCTCTCACACACACACACACACACACACCGGAAGACAACTTCCTTTTACCTGGCAGCCACCTTACTCCATGGACCATGGAGAATGAGAACAAAATGAAAGCATGTGTAAGGGTGCCAGGCAAACAACCTGATTCTGAGAAAGATCCAAGGCAGGGACAGCTGTCTCAGGGACAGGAGTCAAACAGGGTTGACCCAAACCCTGGGCTTGGTGGTTGGATGATTTTGTAGGGAGCCCATGATAAATTCTCTGTAAATCTTTGCGGAATAAATGAATAACTGAATGCCTGAGTGTGGAGTCTGCCCCTGTCTCTACATGGTCCAAGTATTACTCATCTTCATTTTCATTCTTCTGCGCTGAATGCTCTAGCCTAGATAGTTCAGGGAAAGGGATTTTTAAAGCCAAACAATTCCAGAGATAGCTCTTGCCATCTATTGGCCTTGGTTACACCCTTAGACCCTTGTCTTCAAAGAGATTTTACAGAGCAGAGAATTCTAGAACCAAAGCCTTGTGGGATTCTGTCTTTTAATCTCTCAACAAAGATAGGCAGAAACAGTTATTATTATCCATTTAAGTTGATAGTTGTCCAAGAAAATCCAGCAGCGAGAGTACTCATGTTTAGGTCATTCCTTTTAATGTGAACCCAAAGCACTTGGGGAAAAATTTATATTCATAGTGTCCAAGTGAGGCAAGCAGAGGTCAAGGATTACCATCCCATTTAACAGATGGAAAATGGAAGGCTCTCATTCATGGAGCAAACCAGGAACACAGAGCACAGGAGCGAAGCCATCTCTCTAAGCCCACGCCAGTACGTGAGTTACGGTATGAATGTCTGCTGCCATGTGCCCTTGGGATATGCCTTCCCTGGTCAGTGCTCCTGCAGGAGCTGCCTGGAGGGGATGGGTCCAAAGGCATTCATATCTTTGCCTATGTCTTTCTAAGTGTCTGAGAGGGAAGGAGGGTGACTCTCCCTCCGGTGTGGCCTCCAAGCATCATTGCACCACTGTCTAGAGCCTCTGGACTACCCGTGATTACCACACAATCTCTGTCCTTGCTGTCATCCTCTTGGGCCACCAACTCGTACCCCCAGCAAGGCCTGTATCTAGGTCACTCTTCCATTCTGGGTGTCCTGAGCAATCTCAGTGCCAGTTTATAGTTCAGCCACTTCTTTTCCTCCTGCCTTTTCTTGGTCATACTGGAAGCTATGCCTTGGACCTTAGGGTCACTCAGAACTGTCTCACCTCAAAGATTCTGGACTCAGAGGACTCCCTCTCTGAGGACTACAGACTTTCACTGCTGTTGCCACTTGCCAGGAACTCCTTCTGACCTTGTTCACCTCCCTCTTCACTCTAGACCACGTTCAATCCATTTTACGACTGCTCCTTGAGCACATGGAACCCCTTCCCACATCTCATTGATTCTTTGCTGACCATCAGCTCAGCCTTGGCTCCAATTGCTCCAAGACATATCTACAACCCATCACATTTCCTGAGTTTCAAACCCCGATGTCCAACTGCCCACTGGACACACAGCTCAACCAGAACATCTCATGAGCACTGAAAACTCAACACACTGAAAATGAATTCATTGTTCTCTCTCCAAACTTGGTCTCTCTCTCTTTTTTTTAAGATTTATTTATTTATTTGAGAGAGAGAGAAAGAAAGAGAGCAAGCGGGGGGCAGAGCAGAAGGAGAGGGGAGAGAGAATTTCAAGCAGACTCTGGGCTGAACGCAGAACCCGACACAGGGCTCAATCTCATGACCCTGAGATCATGTATGACCTGAGCAGAAATCAAGAGCCGGTCACTCAATCCATTGAGCCACTCAGGCACCCCCCAAACTTGCTGTTTTTCCATGTTCCCTTTCTGACCACGATGGTGCCACCATCCACCCAGGAGGACATTCAAACCCAAGACTGGGCAGCATCCTTGGCAAGCTCATCTCCCTTAGTCCCCCTCCAATTGGCTGTCCGGGGACGTCTCTGTTTGCCCATTTCTGTCTCCCCACTGTCTTCTATGGTCCTTCATGGTCCAGGCCACTGGTCTCCCTCATTGGGAGCATGTCAACCTCTCCCCTGAGCTCACCTCACTCTCCTTCCCAGAGGAGAGGCTTCTCCTCTCCAAATCCACATCCAAACTTCAGCCAGAGAAATGCTTCTAAAACACAGATCTGATCATATTCCTCCTTATCCCTGTGGCCTCAGGATAAAAATCACACGTTGCTAGGTCCCCGTCCTCTTCCCTCTCCCTCTGCACTCTGGTCTTTCCTGCACTCTGTTCTCACCAAATCACTTCCTGTCCCTTCTGTGCTTTTGGCTCTGCTGCCTGGGAATTTTGTACATGCTGTTCCCTGTGCTTGAAATGTGACCCCCTTCCCCGTCTCACCCAAATCCATTCGGGCTCGGCTAACCCCATACTCTGTGTGTCTCAGCCCAGAAGTCACCTTCCCCAGAAAGCCTTTCCCGACCCTCCAATCGCGGGTGGATTCCCCACCTGGGTTCCCGTGGCACCGTGTCACCCCCACCAGAATCCCAGCATCGTTGTCTAGCTGACAGCCAACAAATCCTAAGCACTTGCTCCGTGTTAGGCTGTTTCTCAAGGCTTTACTCATGA
The DNA here is from genome assembly GCA_002007465.1 of Ailurus styani. Lineage (NCBI taxonomy): Eukaryota > Metazoa > Chordata > Mammalia > Carnivora > Ailuridae > Ailurus > Ailurus styani. The sequence goes on from LNAC01000556.1 coordinate 499,265, forward strand.
TCACGTCAGTCATCACTACAGCCCTACAAAGAAGGTGCCGTTATTATCCCATTTTACAGATGAGGAAGCAAAGGCAAGAATAGTCATAAACACATATATTTAGTAATTAGTGGGAATAGGAATTGAGGCAGTTGGACTCACGATGCTACAGGGATTTGCAATTCTATCTGCACATTTGAATCGGCCTTTAAAAAACACACTTGCTTGTGTCCGGTTCCTAAGGGATTTTTTTGGTGGTGGCGGTGAACAGTTGGCAGGAGTCCGTCACTCTAAAAATCTCCAGAGCTGAATCTGATGTGCAGGATCAAGACCCGATATGCCACATGGAAGCCACCTGTTTTGTTGTCTTGGGTCTGCGACAAGCTTCGTGAGGCCAGGGAACATTACCTCTGACTCGCCAGTTCCCCTCAGCCTAGAATAGCACCCGGCCCACAGTCAGCCTTCAAGAAGTGTTCAAGGAGTAAATAAATCGCTTTTACTCCAGGCTGTCTGGACTCCTGTGATGCTAGAAAGAGTCAGATAACCTGGCCCACTGGGCCCATAAGTTCACAGTTGCTGTCCTTGGCCCCCCTCGTGGCTTGACTCCTTCCCAGGAGTTGTGGAAGTTTCCCCCACGGTCTGTGAGCCCTCCCCCTTCCCTGCCATGCTCTCAGCAGATGGCCCAGCCACCACGCTCATGAGACCAGGATCACTGGAGCAAGATCCCTTGGCTGGCCTCCCCCCTTGCTGCTCCCCAAAGGTCTCGGGATCTTCACTTCTTGATCCTTTACCTTTTAGGGCACAAAAAGCAGAGGCTTCCTTCTCCCCTCCCCAGCCTGAGCCCCTGGAATGACATTAGTCCCAATTCCCAGCTGGCATCCTCCGTCGTTGGCTGTCTTTGGAAACTGTGCGCTCTCTCCTCTCCGACTTCCCAGCCATTACCCCACACAGAATGCATCTGCCTTCCAGGCCCCACATTCACGACCTGGGCCACCCTGGTGGCCTCACAGCTGACCCGCTTGTTCTCATCTTTCAGACCTGTCCCCCCCCCACCTGGCCCCCCATGTCCACTGTGGTAATTCCACTCCCCTCGCCAATGTTCCAGTGAGCACAGCAAATGCAGGGGAGCCTGCGAGCTTCCTCACAGATTAGGCCTGAACTTCTCTTTAGAACACCATCTCCTTCCTCCTGTCCTCTCTGGTCCCATTAGATCTCTTCCTTAAACATTTCCTGTCATCCCTGTGTCTCCTGTTTCTCCCCATCAAAGCCTGATCCAGCCTCAGAGCCCAGTTTGATGCCCAACCTGAGCCCCACGACTAGCCTAGCAGTAAAGGGGGGTCGCCTTTCTGTGACTTTGTTCTGCAGTTCAGCAGTGCGTGCTGTTGTTCTAGAACTTGCTATAGGTTGTCTTCCTTCCTTAATGGACTATAAGCCTCTTGAGGGCAGGATCTGGCCTTTCTGCCCCACGAGCGCTTCACACTAGCTTCGCACAGAAAGAAGGCTCCATTCGCAGGGTCACAGAAGGACACGTGTTCTCGCAAGCTCCTCTTGGCCCTGCACCGACTCACACCCGGTGCGGTGCCCGGAAGCTGGCGGGCTGTGCAAGGCGGGAGTTTTGCCCCTATGTCTTCCCAGGGTCCTGGGTAGGCCTGCCGGGAAGACACTCATGGCTGCAGGGTTCCTGAGACAACAGCCCAGCTGCAAGAAGCTGCTTGTCTCCAGGGTAGGGAATGGGCAGCGTCTCCTCCAGGCGAGGCCGCCCTGGGGCCCAGTGGAGTGATTTGGGTCAGGGACCCGGGCACTGGCCGGGGCGGCCCCTTTCCGCGTGGGCCCTCCTGGACACCCTTCTTTCTTCCAGCACAAGTTCCCCGGGCTCCCCTCCTTCTTCCCGAAGAGGCTCGAAGAAGGAATCACATAGGGAACGGACTCAGCTGTGGGAGGCTAGAGCAAAAAAGCCAATAAAACCGGCGTTATTTGTAATGTGCCCGCCCTTGCTAGTTTGTTAGGCCCTACTCCGTTTCCAGAGCAATGAGACGAGGAAAAGAATTAAAAAAACAAAAAACAAAAACCCTGCTCTAAGTACGCATGCACTTTACGGCCTCACTTGGCTGCCTGTGCTCCTCCTTCCCCTGCAGGGTTGCCTGTGAGTTCCTCTCCCAGATTTCGTGTTTTCCATCCTAACTTTTATGGCATCTCCCTCCATGAATGGCTAACACATTGATTTTCTCCCCTCCGCCCCCATTATCAAAGAGTGCTTGAATAACTATTAACTCTCCAGTTAACAGAAACGTGTTAATCATCTACAGGCCCTTGGGCAGGGAAATTATTCTTTGTAACCTTGCCCCAATGGCGGGAGAGCCCCTGTCCCCTGGCAGCCGACCTTCAACCAAACCCAGGTCTAGAAGCTGGCGAAACCCAGACAGCGAGGGTGTTAAAAGGGCTGTTAGTCAGCCACGGTCAGAAAGTGCTGGGCGAGGGTGACGCTGGTGCTCTGTGGTCCAGGCGGGGAGGATGCCTTTCAATCCAGCCACCCCCTTGCTCCAGGACCCTGTAAAGAGACCAGGCTGCACCTCTTTTTTTTTTTTTTTTTTAAGTGTTTTGCAAGCGAGGGCTAATCTGTTGCACATTCTTTGTTGCTGGGAGACTTGGAGTGGCTGTACAGGCTGTTCTTTCTTGGAGCCATAGTTCAGAAGTGCTGCTGACCCAAACACGTGTTGTAACCCTGCCCTCCCTCGTGTGGGGCTGGGACAGCCGCTCTGATGCTTCTCCCCGCTGCAGCTCCAAGTGCCCAGATCCACACGCCAGACCCAGTCGCTGGGAGGGTGACCTCCTTCTACAGTTAGGTGGGTGGCGCCCTTCCTGGACAGGGGAGGCAGGAGCAGGAGGAGACTAGGAGGAAAGGAAGCCCCCTCCCCATCCCAGGAGAAGGGCTGAAGCAGCTGAGCCCAGCCCAACATCTGGGGCGTGCCCCCGCATGCCCGAGGGTGAGAGAGCCACCGTGGAGAAAACGCCCCCTTCATTCACAAAGCGGATCTGTGGATCTGCTGCTGCGGAGAGGGGAGGCTGGGGAAAGGAGGGCCGTCGTCCAAGTTTTTGCTGGGTTGGCTCGCTCTCCTCCAGCGGCACCCCGCCCCCTCTTCGGAGGGGAGAGAGCTGCAGCGAGAGAACGCAGGCTCGGCCAGACTTATTAGGAAAGATGTAGTGGGGTCTTGGCAAGCGCAGGCGCCACAGCTCCCAGCGTCCCCGCGCGTCTGGTTACTGTCAGGCACCGCGCTCCTGGGTCCTGCCGGCCCGGCCTGGTCCCTGGGCCCGCGGCTGCCCACCGCGCCTGCGCCGCTCCAGATCCAAACATTTCCACATTAGGCAGCCTCCCTGCGCTCTGCGCCTCCGGCAGTGACCTCGGCTGACCTTCGCGGCCGGGCCCAGAGCCAAGCCGCCCCCACAGGTGCACTGGCTGTTTTCTGGGTCACCCTCGTGATCAGGTGTCCAGGCACTTGGCAAAATTTAGCAAACGTTCCCCAGGGCGGGGTTTCGCCTTTGCGCTGTTGCCACAGACCGTCTCGGGAACCTGTGAGCGGAGCGTGCTGCCTCTCCCCGGGCGTGGATGATCGCGCCCAGCCGGGTTCCCCGGCTCCTGGAAAAGGCTGGCGGACTTCGCCTCCCTTTTCACCCCTAGCCCCTCCCTCGAAGCTGATCTGACGTCCCTTTTGGACTCAAATTCTGAGCCGAAGTGATGATTCCGCGCGCACACACCACACGTCTAGATTTGCCGCAGCCATATATGGTAGCCACCGCCGCCGGTGGCCGTGGGGCCCTGGAAACAGGGCTGGTCCAGGCGAGGGCTGAGCTGTCAGTGTACGTGAGGCCAGGGAGTTCGAGGCTTACCTAAAAAAAGAACGTACAATAGGACACGTGTCGAAATGATGATAGTTTGGATAAAGTGAGTATATAAAATACGTTATGAAAATTTATTTGACCCATCTTTTTACTTTTTAACAGAGCCACTAGAAAGGGTCCCATGCGTGCCTTGCACTGTGTTGCAGGGGAAAAGCGCGGCTCTAGACCGTCCCTGCAACCAGCGGCTCTGTCCATGCACCCTGGTCCTGCATTTCCCTGACTGCAGGGTGCTTCCGGGCTGGGTAGCTCCGACTACCTTCCCGTCCTCCTCCTTCCTCCTTCCTGCCTCCCTCCTCGCAGAACTTAGAAGTCATGTCGCAGGATCCAGGCCCTGTCTCATACCTGGCAGGGCATGGAGCCCCTCTGGCCACCACTGGCCCTGCATATGACCCCTTAGGCATTCTCCCACTGCTTGGGGGTCCAGAGGCTGTGCCCAGTGTCCCAGGTGGACAGCCCTAAGGGGTAGAGCCTTTGGAATCTGGTTTTGTTTATTTCTCTATTGCCAGAGGCAAAGAATGATGAGTCTAGGTCATGACGATTTGATTGCAGTTATCAGCACTTGAGTCTGGGCTTCAGACCGGCTCAGTACGAGACAAAAGAAACTTTTAGAAGTTCTTCTTTTATTAAGAGCACAAGAATTTTAAGTCAAATAAAATGCCATGTATTACAATTTCTTTTCTTCTATAGGCAACGTTCATGGGAAGTCAAAATGTTGTGAGTTAGAAATGTCAGTGTGTGAGACTACTGTCTGGCATGGTACATGTGTCCCCTGTAGCTATTTGAACTTGATATGTGGCCAGTCCAAATTCAGATGTGACATAAATATAACATGCACTTGGGTTTGGGAAAAAAAGAAAGAATGTAAAATATCTCACTAATGATTTTTATATTTATATTAAATATTTTTATATTTTATATTTTTCCAATTGAGTTATGTAATTTATAATTAGTCCTCCTTGTTCTTTTTTTTTTTTTTTAAGATTTTATTTATTTATTTTAGAGAGAAAGTGAGAGACAGAGCCAGAACACTAGCTGGGGGGAGGAGGCAGAGGGAGAAGGAGAAGCAGGCAGGGAGCCTGATGCGATGTGGGACTCAGTCCTAGGACCCTGAGATCGTGACCTGAGCTGAAGGCAGACGCTTTATCGACTGAGCCATCCAGGCACCCTGTTCCTTTTTTTTTTTTTTTTTACTGTAGGTACTAGAAAATTGAAAATGACTTATGTGGCTTACACTATATTTCTATGGGGCAGTGCTTTTCTAAGGGAATGGTGCATTATTTATTCTGAGACATTTACAGGTATAGGTGAGCATCTCAGCCAGGTTTATCATGGCTCTGGAGACTGGGAACTTGGACTCCAAGTCTTCCAGCCATGTAACAAAACATACATTCAGTTCTGTAGGTTTGAATTCTGGTTCCTGGAGCCAGATGTTCTCCGGAGGACCCACCTTGACTTACCGTCTCCAGAAACAGCCCCTGCCGGCCTTCTGGGAAACTCCTAGGTTCTGCAGAGACTTGTCAGGTGGTAATTACAGGTGTGCAAAGACCCTCCTGCTCCGTACACTTAGTCATAATGATTTACCTTTACCAGGCACCAAAGGTGTTCTGGGAGATTAGCTGAACAGAGAGAAGACGCGGCAAGCAGATCACCTTGAAGTTGACCTGTCAGCCAGATTTCACAGCACCTGCCTGTTCTAGCCTGGGGGGCTGCGATTTATTCTTTGGGAAATTGCAAATTCTGCCTGTAGGCCCCAATCCAAATCCTGGCTTCTCTCTCCCAGGTTCTGGAAGACAGCAAGGAGGCATCTGCAGGGCAGGGGAATTTTTTTTCCAGGGAGTTTTCCACCTGAATTAGCTTTTATGACACCTTCAAGCTAGAATTTGGTCTTTTAACACACACACACACATATGTAAACACATATGTAAACATTCAAATCCACATCACAATGTTCTTTGGCCCCCTGGAGATGGGTGCTGAGTCATCTGCTCCCCTTCCCAAGCCCTCCGGAGCGGGGACCCCTGGATTGGAGGCAGCGGGGAGAATCCTGGAGAATCAGGTGTTCCTGCCCGCTTGCAGGACCTGGGCACCGTGCCTGCCCACCCCACACACCGAATGCTGCTGGGAAGGAGAGAAGCAACATTCATTAAAGGGGAGGAAAAATTAGGCCCTTTTCATTAAGGTCAGAAGATTTTTGAGGCTGGATCAGCTGGCCAGGTGCATGACCAATTTTCTTGGCTCCTTAGCGGCAGCAAAGTATTTGAAAAATAATGGAGCCCTTAGTCTTATAAGTAAAAACACATTTATCTTGGAAATTAAAAAAAAAAAAGTGCTGGCGATGGAAATTTTCAGATGAGATGCATTTCTTTGCTCCTGAATGTCTTGAATGCCTGCTGGATTTGTCTCCCTGCTAAGCTGCTCACACTTGCAAATCTGTGCTTTTCAAGGTGAGGAGTCCAGAGTAAAAAAGGGCTGTAAAATGTATTTCTGGGAGGGCCGAAAACAGGAAACAAATTGGAAGGCCTGCATGTGGGGCACGGATGCTGGGTTCAGGGAGGATGTTTGCTTGTTTGGACGGAGAGCAAGCGTCCCATCCCACCCACTGCTAGGAGCTCGACACTCTTTTAACCACCCCTGGAAGAAACCAAGGTTCTCTTTGGGACTTGGTGGGACTGTGTTATTTATTTATATTTTTTGGCTTAAATTGTTTTTATATGGTTACCCTCACTACTCCTTTCCGTTTGGGGATATTTTCATATTTTTTTTATTAAAAAGAGCCCCAGAACATCTTGATTTTGAAAAGGCACGGTCACCCAAATAAGGCGCCAAGAGCATAAACAAGGTGGCCTCAATATTTTGTGTGTCAACAGCCAGTGTTCCCAGGACGCACAGCCGAGCTTGAGGGCAAGGAAGAAAGGAGAGGGCTCAGTCCTTGCCCCCTAGGTGTTCAAACACCACCAGTGCCCTCCTCTGACCTCCTTTACTGACTTTCACTGCTGTGGTTTTGAAGGGAGAGAGGGCAGGCTGGGGAGGAGGGGGATACTAGGTGTGCAGGTCGTGGAGGGAAGGCTCAGGGTGTGCTTGGGGAGGAAGAGGAAGAAATGGAGGATGGGGACTTGCTTGTGAGGGGGGTCCGGCGAGCCGTGGGCGAGTGAAGTCAGCGGGGATCCGTCCATGGCCTCCTAGGCTCATGCGGTAGGCTGCGGTCGCTGCCATCAGCCTCTGGGCGAGGTCACAGGGCGGTGTTGATCTGTCTCAGCGGGGGCACCAGAGGACATTCTAGGAGGTTCTTCATTGCTTCTGACAGTCATTGAACAGTTTCACTGTCCAGAGAAATCCAAAAGATGCTCACACAGTCTGCCAGGAAGCACAGGAAACAATTGGACTAGTCAACCTTGGCAGTCACTGTGGAGTCCTTACTTGTTGACATTTCCCAGACATGCCTGGTCACCAAACCTCGTTACCCCTCCCTGAGTTGTCTATCTTCTCTCTCTTCCTGTCCCCCTGACTCTTCCCTGGGTCCTGGAGTATGGTGTTGAGGGGGAAGGGACAGATTGAGCTCTAGCTCAACACTCATGGCCGCTGATCCAAAAATCTGTTCTCAGAAATCTCTGAGGGCCTCTCGGGCTTAGGGAGCGTGGCTCAGAAGCAGATTCTGCAGGAAGCCTGCAGGAAACGTGGAGTCCACAGACATCATCTACCTCTCATTTTGCAGACATGGAGCCTGAGACTCATCCAGGTTACATGGCTTGCCTGGACCCGTTTAGCCAAATGGAGTAGAAGCAGCACTGGTATCCAGGTTTCCCTGACTCTCTGTGTACTCCCCCAAACTTACCGAGGGGAAATGTTCTACCAGGCCATTCTCTTCACTGCCGGTGGAGTAACGGGTGTGGTTTTGTAGCAAACTTATGCTTGAGCATGCAAGGAGTCACTGAGTCTGTCCCCTGGCCTGGGTGGGCTCTGTGTTTCCTGGAGATTCTGCTTTGGACCTGGGCCACTATGCATGCTGTGGAGCAAAGGAGGTTGCTTGGTGGAGTGTTCTGGACCAGGAGTCATGCAGTGTCATACCGGGGCCAGCTGGGGCAGACTGGCCAGAACCAACGGTCAACAACTCAGGAATCTTGGGCATCATGTAACTGTTGATAGCGTGAACACGGCTCTGGGAGAGGATTTGCACCACAGAAATCGGTAAATGCTACAAATCGGGGTTTCCTTTTCCCTCACCAATTAGCTGGTTCACCAGCTCACCACGGATTTGGAGGTAGGACCCTGCCTAGGGCAGGGAGCTACTTTCAGGCAACATGTTTAGTGCCAGTTAAAAAATGGAAGGTGGCCCTATTGCGTATGAAGGAGAACCATCAAATCTGGAAAAACTATCATATGGAAGGTAAGTGTCACTGATGCATCTTGCACCAGACTGAGGCGAACTCCAGGGAACAGCAGGCCTATCCAACTTGATGAATGATGGTGAGGCCTGGGCGGACTGTGACAGCCATCTTGGGACAGCTTTCCCAGGGTCACCTACTAGCCGGTGAGCTGGATGTGCTGCTCTGTGTTGGGGCAGAAACCTGGTGAAGGGCAGACACAGTCCATCACTGCCATTCCCCCCACTCTGCCCCTGCCCAGCACATCAGCAAATGCTATCAATCCATCCCCAGTCCACACCTGATTGTGCCCGCTACTCCTTACCGTGGCCACTACCCAAGTGCAAGGCCCTGTCTCATGTCTCCTAAGATGCCCCCTTCCCTGCATTCTTGCCCAACTCTAGTTACTCTCAACACAGCGGCAAAACCGATGGGCGCAAGAAGGAGGAGGAGGGGAAGAAGGAAGAGGAAGAGAAGGAAGAGGAGGAGGAGAAGAGGAAGAGGAGGAGGAGAAGAAGAGGAGGAGGAGGAGGAGGAGGAGGAAGAGGAGGAAGAGGAGCAGGAGGAGGAAGAGGAGGAGAAAGAGCAGGAGAAAAAGAAGAGGAAGAGGAAGAGGAGGAGAGGACAAAGAGGAGAAAGAGGAGGAGAAGAGAAAGAGGAGGAGATGAAGGAGGAGGAGGAACAGGAGGAGGAGGAGGAGGGAAAGAGGAGGACGAGGAGGGGGATTGGGAGGGGGAGGGGGAAAAGAAGAAGAGGAGGAGGAGAATTTATTCTGTCATTCCTCCCTGGACTTCATCAAAACTCTTCAATAGCTTTCCATTGTATTTAGAATCAAGCAAAGCTCTGCATAAGCTGGCCCCTGCCCCCCTCTCCAGGCATTCTTGCTCTATGCTCCGGTATCACTCTTGCCACACCGGTCTTCTTTCAGTTTCTTGAACACCGGCCTCAGGACCTTTGCACACACTCTCTTGGCCTCCAGGACTATTTCCTGAGTCATCCCATGGCTCCTTCATTCCCTTTAGGTATCAGCTTGGGTTCACCCTTCTTAGAGGGAGAGCTCCCGCTCACCCGGTGGAGGCCCTGGAGGGCTAGCAAGAGGCTTTGCACACAGGACTGGTGAGAACCAAGCAGTGTGGGACTCCTGGGCCAAAGGGACTGTATGAGTTCACAGTGTTCCTGTTAAATTTGCCAGTGTGGTAAACCTTACAACAGTACTGCTTGGAAGTTCATGTTTGCTGACTATGCAGTTCTATGTCCATTTGGGCAGAGGCCTTGGAAGGAGGCCAGCAAACGAGGGGATGTGTGGGGGCAATGGGGGTGCAGGAGCCCTGTGCAAGCCATGCACACTCCCAGACGCTCCCATCTTGTCCTAAAGCTCTGACCGGCCTCTGGTTTGTTATTGGAGCTAGCACCGATGATTCACGTTAAACAGATCTGAAGCAAAACTCACAATTTGTTTTTCTTGAAATGGTCCTGAGAGGTGCTTTCCAAGAAACAAGAAAAAAATGAACTCACGGTGACTTTGAGTCTGCCGAGGGGCAGTCAGTGGTTCATTCCCAAGTGCAGAGCCTTACCCTGTTGCCCAGTACATGGGCAGTGAAGGGAGGGGCCACTCAGCTTGGGAGGTAGAAGTGCTTTGCAGTTGTTCTAGCGGTGTCTTCAGGGGGTGCTCATGGGGCCCTGGGGGTAGGGTCTGGGAAAGGGATGCATTCAGTTTCTGTGGTGGCCATAACAAATGACCACACAGCTCATGGGTTAGAACAATGGAAACATCGTCGCTGACAGTTCTGGAGCCTAGCAATCTGAAATCAAGGTGCCACAGAGTCACGCTCCTTGCATAAACTCTAGGGAAGAATCCTGCCTTGCCTCTATCAGCTTCTGGGGGTGGCTGGAAATCCTCGGCATTCCTTGACTGGTAGCTCCCTCGGTCCGATCTCCGCCTTCACTGTCACATGGCATTCCTCCCTCTGTCCCTGTCTGTGTCCAAATGTCTTCATAAGGACCCCAGCCACAGGGTTTAGGGCCCACCCTACTCCAGCAGGATCTCATCTTAACATGCTTATATGTGCAAAGACCCCATTGCCAAGTAAGATCCCATTCACAGGTAGTGGGGGTGAGGACACCCACATTTCTTTCTGGGGAACACAACCCACACAGGAGGGGTCCTCTTGCTCTTATGCAGGTAGTCAGGTCACATGTGCATGTCACAAACATGCAGAGCTGATGAGAAACCTCACCTTCAACTTGAGTAAGATGTGACTTCTGGATACGCAATTCACCAAAACATTTTGAGGTTTGGATTGAGAGCTGGAAGTTGGGAAGCCTCTTTCCTTCAAAGATTTCCAAATACATGTTACACAGGCAGGCTGAATAATGACCCCTCAGGAGATGTCTATGTCGTGAGTCCTAGAACCTGAGAATGTGTCACTTTACATGGCAAAAGGGGCTTTGCAGGTGGGATTAAGTTGAGGATTTTGAAACGAGGAGATGATTCTGGATGATCCGAGTGGGCCCAATGTCATCATGAGGGTCCTTATAAGAGGGAGGGGGGGCGGTAAGGGGGGCTCAGAGTCCCGAGAAGGAGACGGGACTGCAGGCGCGGAGGTTAGAGACGGAGGGGTTTAGAAAAGCTACACTTCGGGCTTGGAAGATGGAGGGAGGGACAAGGAGCCAGGAATGTGGGCAGCCTTCTGAGCCTGAAAATTCAAGGAAGTGGACTCTCCCCTCAGAGCCTTCAGAAGGAACCAGCCCTTGATTCTTGATCCTACCCCAGTGAGATGGATTTTTCACTTCTCAGAAGTCGATTTATCTTGTTTTAAGCCACTAAACTTGTAGAAATTTGCCATAACAGCAACAGGAAGCTAATCCAGTCACACAGCCCAGTTTCCTGCCTTGTATTAATTTAACAAATGATCCGTCTATCGCTTCTGTTGAGTACCATCTAGAACAGTATATTGCATGTAGAAGACACTGTTTGTTGGATGGATAAATTGAGAGCTTGTTATATACTGTAGAGTATGGTAGCCCCTTTGGCTACGTCACCCCCTCGTATCTAGGAGTATGGAGAACTGGATATAAAACAAATACTTTCATGCATTGAAGCATAACTGGTTTGTCTGGAAAGGGCTGTGGCATTGGAACACCAGGGAATGATGACCGAGGAGAGCTGGGGGACCTAGCTTAGACTCCAGGTCAGGCAGAGCCCTCAGGGGGGACACACAGCTGAAATGAGGACAGGACGTACACTCTCTTGGCTCCAGTTTTAATGACAGAAACGTTCCCTGTGCAAGCAGGTGCCCTGATTTGAGTCCTGAGGATGCCCACCATTTTGGGGAACGGTCTGAGGTGGTCCTTCGGGCTTGGAAGGACTGTGCTGCGGGTTCAGCGGGCCCTGGGCTGGGTGTCCATCTTCGTTCGGCCTGGGGTCAGCGCCGGCCGAGAGCTCTCTCCCCCGCGCGCCCCACGTTCTCCAGCTGAAGGGCGACCTTCTCGCCCACGCCGGGCGGGAGCGAAGTCAGGCTGGGAGGGAGGAGCGCCGCCGCCCTATTTCGGCCGTCCTGAAGGAGGCGTGCAGTATTCCTTATTCCCGGGTCGGCCGGTGCTTTCTGACTCCTCCCCGGGCCCTCGCACCGGGCATGAGGTCGGCAGCGGGAAACAGCCCCTCTCCTCCCTTCCCGTGACCACACTGGCGGCACCCCATCCTCTCAGATGAGTCTCAGAGAAGCGCCGGAAGGCACCTGATCTCCGGCAGCTGCTGAGAATGAGTGCGGTCTCCGGAGACCCCAGAGCCGGCCCCCTGGCACCGTGTGGACGGTGGACCTGCGGGAAAGCTGGAGCCGCCCCCCCGCGGCCAGCACGTGCGCCCCGCACACTTGCTGGAGGGCCACTTCCCAGCGCAGAAGGGAGCTGAGCCCTGGGTGGTGCAGCCCTGGCCCCACGTGCGGGCCCGAGCCCCGGGGCTCCAGAGGCTGTGCGTCTCAGGCCGTCCGGCTGTGCTGGGGGCATCCGGGGAAGCTTCTGAGGATCCGCTGGGCCCTGCTGACCACGCCGAGCTCTGCCCCTTCCGCTCCTGGGGGGAGGGTTGGTCCGGGGGCCAGACATACGCTCTCCGGATGTGCTCCCTGGAGCCAGCTCTGGGAGCAGAGCCACTTGCGCATGGCAGCAGGAGGGCCTGGGGCGCCAGAATATTCCGCAGGCTGCCACTTGCCACCTGCCAGCCAGAATCCCTGTGTTCCCCTTCCCGCCCCCGCTCCCAGCCCTGCCTTATCAAGTGGAATCTTGTAGGAACTGCTGGCACCTCGGCAACGGCGAGGAAAACACCCTAGTCAAACAAAGACTCTCCCCAACACAGAAGGGTTTGCCCTCGGCTATGGCCTCATGACAGCACTCCTTGCTCAAGCCTTTACAGGGGAGCCAAATGCCCTCCTACCGAAGGCTGTCCCACATTCCTCAGGTGAATCATTCCCCCGCCCCCCAACTTGGGCACCCATTTGAGGAAAGACCTTGGCCCCACAGGCAAAATGGCAGCCAAGTAGTGAAGGGGTGGAGGCCTGCTTTGGAGCAGAGCCAGGGAATGTGGGGGTGGGCACCCACCTCCAGCCTGTACTTCTCCACCATCCTAAGCAACCTCCCTGTGGAACTAGGCAGGAATTCTGTGAGGAGGCTGAGGGGAAGGAAGCTATGTCCAGAAAGAGCCAGAATGCATGGTTCATTCGCCTTTCAGCTACGGAGCAAGGCCAGCCAGGACCTTCCCTGGCCTTCCCTTAAGCTCCCTTAGGTTTTTGGGTCAGTCCAGAGAGGCACATACAGCCTCTTTCCTCGAGGACCATCGTTCTGTTCTAGACTAGCTTACCTCAGTGCAAGGCTGTAGCCACCATACTGAAGCCCTAGGTGGAAACACTCAACTCTCAGCACCGAGAAGAATCCTCAAGTTTGTGCTATTGCTGCTGTTACAAGATTAACATGTCTGCCTTTGGGATGCAACCATGCATGTTCATTTTTTGTTTTGTTTCATTTATAATTGTCTAGAACCTTGAGCATCTTCTGTGTGTGAGAGAGGGTGTGAGATGGTGATGGGGTGGGAGGTGTTGGGCAGGCCATAGACTGGCCCCAGGACTTCCTAGAGCTTACCATACTTTCTGACATCAGTTGTCTGCTTGTCCCCTGTGAAGAACAATGAGCTCCATGAGGAGAGGGGCAAAATCTCATTTTTCTTTGGATTTGCAGCTTCTGAGATACCGTAAGTTTCAATAAATACTATTGATGGTTTGATGGATGCACTACAGTTAAGTCGTTGAACAGAGTGGTGTTGGGGGTCCATCCTAACTGGGACCCCTCTCTCCTGGCAGTGAGAGCACAGTGGTAATGGTAAGCAAGCTGGGGACCAACCAGGTCAAGGGGGCTTTGAGATCTACTGGAATATGTTCATGTACTGGATTATGTAGGGTTGTGTGTTTCAACCAGCTCTGTTTTCCTCTAAAATAGTAACAGCAGGAGAGGTGAATTACTGCATGCCAGATACTGCACTGGCTTTTTGCACATGCTATCTCTTCTCCTTATAAGGACTCTGGAGGGTATTATCATCTTCATTTCACAGATGTGGAAATGAACACTCAGCGAGATCGGGTATCCTCCCTAAGGCTAAAAAGTGGCACAGCCATTCATTCAGTTCACTTATTCAGCCAATATTTATTGTGTGCCTACTATATGGCAAGCCCTAAGCACCACTCAGAATAGCAGTAAAGACCAGACAGAAATTCCTGCTCTCCTGGACCTTCGGTGCTAGTGGAGGGAAATAAAATGGTGATCAAGATAATTAACGAAATATATGGTATGTTGGGGTTGGTACATATAAGGGGAAAAATAAAATAGAGGGCGCCTGGGTGGCTCAGTGGGTTAAAGCCTCTGCTTTCAGCTCAGGTCATGATCTCAGCATCCTGGGATCGAGGCCTGCATCGGGCTCTCTGCTCAGCAGGGAGCCTGCTTCCTCCTCTCCCTGTCTCTCTGCCTGCCTCTCTGCCTACTTGTAATCTCTCTCTCTGTGTCAAATAAATAAATCTTTAAAAAAAAAAAGAAAGAAAAAGAAAATAGAGAAGGGGGAGGGAGAGGGCTGATGGGGGCTGCAAGGGGCTGCTGCAGTTTGTGGGGGTGGGTACAAGGAAGCCCTCATCTAGAAGGTAACATGTGACACAAACCTAAAGGAGATGGGAGAAGGAGCAGAAAGCTCTGGGAGGAGGGTCCCAGGCAGAGGGAGCAGTGAATTCCATGGGCCAGAGGCACAGGCATGCCAGAGTGTTTTAGAAACAGCAAGGCCAGATGAGGTGAAGTCAGAGCGAGGGTGTGCAAAGGGACAGACAGATTACAAAGGGCCCCATAAAGTGTCCTGAGGATCTTACTGTACTCCTATGGAGACAGGAGCCATGCAGGGTTTTGAGCAGAGAAGCGACATGATCCAGTTGGGGTTTCAACAGCATCCTTCTCGCTGCTGGGCTGAGGACAGACTGAGGGGACCTGGATAGAGTCAGGAGACTGATCAGATGGCTGGGGAAATAATCCTGGCAAGGCAGACAGTGGCTCACATCAGGGCTGTAGTGGGGTCAGGTTCTGAGTGAAACTAGAGCCAATGGGATTTGCTGATAGATTGAACATGAGGTGTTAGAGAAGGAGCTGTCCCAGGCAACTGGGAAAATGAGATTTCCATTCCTTGAAATGGAAACCAGGGGAAAGAATAATTGGGAGAGAAATGCAAGAGCTCTGTTTTGGACATGTTCCATTGGAGATGCCAGTCAAACATTCAAGTGGAGATGCCAAGCGGATGGTTGGATCTCTGAGTCTTGAGCTGAGGGGAGAGATGGGGGCTGGAGATAAGACACTGGTATCATCGTGTAGATAAGCCATTTGAAATCCTGATGTTGGATAAGCTCATTGATGGAGGCAGGGAAGGTAGACAGAGAAGAGAAGAGATCCAAAGACTGAGCACCGAGGCACTTGGTGGGGGGAAGTGGAGGAACCAGGAAAGAAGGCGGGAAAGAGCAAGAAGGAAGGCAGGAGGAAAACCAGGCAGGTGTGATGAATCTGACTGAAGGAGGGGAAGGTGACGGAGGGGAAGGAGGATGGGACAGAGGAAGAGGAGGAGGACGGAGAAATCAGCTGGATCAAATGTTGCTAGCAGGTCATATAAAACGAGAACTGAGATTAAGCCCAGTTCTGTGCAGCCCAAAGCTACTGTTCACTGTTCACTCCCTCCGTATTTGACTGATGACAGATGCCAAAAACCGTTAGCAGAAAAAATCCCAAGCCCCAAACCACAGTGTACTTAACATTTGACTTCACTCAACCACTCAGTGCAATCCAAGCATCATAGTGCTGCCTTCAAGTTCTCCAGTCGGTGGGCTCCCTCCCCACAGCAGGTGCATTCCAGAAAGCACAATGGGAAAGGAATCGTTTTAGAGTATATGGTATTGTAATTGCTCAATTACTATTGCAAGGCACCCTCTTTTTAAAAGAATTGCCACTCTCTAATTTCTGTTTTATAAATTAGTGTTTATAGATAATGAGTGGAATATACCTGCTCTGGGATTTGGCCTATATTAGAAAATCACCGTGTAGTTTATCAAATGTAACTGGAGAAGAAATTCTAAAATGAACTGGCCCAAACAAGAGGCTGGTTCAGTGGGAGTGACAGAGGGAGAAGAGGGGTTCTAGCCAGGCTTTGACTATGGATTGACCTCATGATCTTAGGTGAATCACCCATCACATTTCCATCATCTATTAAATGGGAATAACTGATTTCCAGTATGGTTACCCTACAGAGGAAGGACCAATGAGAATGTTGTGAAAGCATTTTGCAAAGCAGAAAAGCCAAGGGAAATGCTACTGAGTACTGAGCACAGCGCCTGGCACATAGTAAGGCGTGATCATTGGAAGCTGTTCTTGACTGTTGCTGTGCTTCTTACATGAAAATATGAAAAGCGAGATAAATCTGAAATGCACTGGGGACCAAGTGAGGGGAGGTGAGCATGTTTTGGGAGTCTAAGCTTGTCCATTATAGGGACCGCTATAGGTCCAGCCCCTGTGGGACAGTGCCCACAAATGGGAATTTCTCCCTTCCTTACCGGCATCGCTCCAATGAAGGTTTCTACCTCACTGCACCTTTCAGCCAAGGATGCTTAAGGAATTGACCACTACTCCAGAGAGACAAAGAGCTCATCAAGTATCAACATTGCCATCATCATTAGCATCATGATGACCATTAGGACTGCCAGCAAGGCAATGGGCTGGCACTAGCAACGGGCAGCACCATTAGTTTTCAGAGTGATTTTTCACAATGGGCAGTTCTGGAACTAGAGGGGTCAGCCCTCGAGGAGCTCATTTCATCAGACCTTCTCAGACTGCCACCCCTTCATCCCTTTCTCTCCTATATTGTTGTGTGGGGTGATGCGTGTCTCAGAAGGAAATACAGATGAAGTTCTTAGAAATTTCAAAGCCTTGATTCTTCGTCACTGTTCCCTTTGTCTTTTGATCTCACACCTCCTTTCTCCCTGTCTTGTCTATTTCCTGTGCATTTGTAGGCTTTTCCTTTTCTGCTCAGCTTTGGACCATTTATTTGCTTTGTTCTTGGAGAGGTTTGCCATCTTACTACTTACTTCCCTGCTTCATTAGAGATGACTGTTTGTCCCTGTATTCGCTCTAGCTTTCCTCCACAAAGACTTAAAGTGTGGCTAGGCACATGGCGGTTAGAGACTATGTTTCTTAGTATCTCTTGCAGCATGGCAGGGTCATGCGACTAATTTCTTAACTAGAGGTTGTGCTAAAGTGGTGGCTGCACTTTCTGAGCCTTTAAGGAAAGAGTGTGTGCCTATCATTCTTCTACCTTTCTCCTCCTTCCTACTGTTGGAACGTGGATCTAGTGGTGAGCCATCTTGAACTAAATGGATGAAGGCAACATACTGGAGATGGCAGAACCACAAGATGGAAGGCATCTGGGTCTTAACATGAGCTATGGACTCCTTAAACTGATATATAAGGGAGAAGTAAAGTTCTATCTTATTTAATTCCTTTATGTTGAGGGCTTTTAGAACTGATGAACTACATTCTAGCAAATATATTCTTCAGGCTCTTTGATTTAGTGGACTGCAGGTTACATGAGACAGAGAACATGGTTTTTTCACCATTGGGTCACTGGTGCAGAGAGCTGGACACATAGTATATACTCAATAAATATTTGTTGAAAGTATAAAATGAGCTACTGTTTTCCTCTGGCGTCTTGACCTCTGCTTTCCAGAGAGTGGGTGGCTCTTGATCCATTGCTCACTTGGACTACTATGGTCTCTGTCGTGGGCCAAGTTTGGAATGTCCTAAGGAAATGAAAAGTCAGAGGAAGAGAGTCCCTGTCCAGCTGAAGCAACCTTTGGGAGTGTAAGCCTCAAATCAGGTTAGATGATGTAATCTTCCCATCTGTTGAATAAACAGAAAGTTATCTAGAGGATTCACATGATTTCCCAGCTCGATGGAGATGATGCCTTCATCCGTATCTGAGGTCCATTTGATAGAGTGCTAGCAGAGGCAGGAGGCCCATCAGATAGACCTAGAGCTCTGAGGATAAAAGAACCCACTAGGGCCTTATAGATTTTTCAGAGCTATGACTCTCCCAGGGAACAATGATCCAGAGTTCTGGCCTATTTGGCTCACAGTGCTCTTTGATCCACTGAATGAGAGCGTTCACCAGTTGCCTGTTCTGCAGCATCTCCCTGTCTGGAGACTTTACTCCTGACAGAGGTAGCCCATGAATACCAGCCTTAATACCCTGATTCCTGAATTGGTGGGACCATGAGTTAACTTTCTGCCTCTACAGACTAACCTGGGATATGGGTGATAGTCCTGTAACCTCTTACCTCAGGGCTATGTGATCCTGTGTCTGCTACATGAATCCTGGATCCCTCCATCCCACAACTTGGGGAGTTGCCCAAGTACTCTTTCTGTTCTTTTTTCTTTATTAGACAATGAAGTCCAAGTGACCAGGACACAGACCTGGTCACTTGTGATGTCTGGTACCTGGAGTTTCTCACTAAATATTTGTCAAATGAAGCAGATGTATAAACGAATGGCTTTTCTTGCCTAGCATGGTCTTAACTCTATCCTTGTTGCTTGATCAAGCCATGGCCTTGGGCCCCCAGTGGAGTTCCCAGCCCTTATTCTTGGGGAAAAGTACTTTTAGATTCCTGATTATTTCCTTGTTTGTGGATTTATCCCCTAACCCAGTCCTCTGACCTCTCTGCTGTTCCTCGGACCATATTGTAGCTCCTTGTTCTAAATCTGTACCTCATGGCTGCCATAACTACCCAGAGACCCCATGATAACATCCCACCACATGGCATAAGCCACTTTGGTGCAATTCTTGGCACAGCCTCCCTACTCCTAGGTACATGCTGAGGAGTACAACAGGGAGCATATTATGAAGGTTAGAGTAAACCCAGATCATGGTGTTCCAAACAGATCAGAATCTCTGGGTATGTAACCCTTCAGCATAGACAGATGAGGGGTGATTATTTTTTTAACTGACTTTTTCACTTTGAGATAATTGTAGATTCATAGGCAGTCATAAGAAATAGTTCAGAGAGATCTGTGTACCTTTCACTCAATTTCCTCCAAGGATAACATCTCTCAAACTATTGTATAACATCACAACCAGGGTACTGACAAGATATGGAACATTCCCATCATTACAAAGGTCTCTCATGTTGGTCTTTTATAGGCACACACACCCATCACTCATCCTTAACTCCTGACAATTGCTAACCTGCTCTCAATTTCTATCATTTTGTCATTTCAATAATTTTTTCTAAATGGAATCAGGGCGCCTGGGTGGCTCAGTGGGTTAAGCCTCTGCCTTTGGCTCAAGTCATGATCTCAGGGTCCTGGGATCGAGGCCCGCATCGGGCTCTCTGCTCGGCAGGGAGCCTGCTTCCCCCCCCCTCTCTGCCTGCCTCTCTGCCTACTTGTGATCTCTCTCTGTCAAATAAATAAAATCTTTAAAATAAATAAATAAATACATACATACATAAATGGAATCATATGCATGCAACCTTGGCTTTTTTCACTTAACATAACTATCTGAGGATTCGTCTAGGTTGTTGCATGTATCAACAGTTTACTTCCTTTTATTGCCTGGTATTCTGTGATATGGATGTACCACAATTTGTTTAACCACCCACCTGTTGAAGGACTTCTGGGTTGTCTCCAGTTTGGGGTTGTTACAAATAAAGCTGCTATAAACATTCATGTACAGATTTTTGTGTGAATATAAAATTTTATTTATCCCAGAGAAATAAGCACATTGTTGGGTCATATGGTAGTTACATGTTTAGTTTTACAAGAAACTATTAAACTTGACTAGAGTGACTGTACCATTTTAAATTTCCATTAGCAATGTATGAATGATCCTGTTTCTCTACATCCTCACCAGCATTGGATGTTGTCACTATTTGTTATTTTAGCCTTTCTGATAGAGGTGTAGCGGTTATCTCATTGTGATTTTAATTTGTATTTTCCTGATGGCTAATGATTTTGAAAATCTTTCATGACTTTATTTACCATCTGTATATTCTCTTCAGTTTAATATTTTTCACACTTTTGAAAAACATGATCTAATTGGATTGGATTTTTTTGTTGGTTTTATTTTTTTTACTGTTCAGTTTTGAGAGTTCTTTATAAATTCTAGGTATTAGTCCATTATCAGATGGATAGATTGCAAATATTTTTTCCCAGTCTGTAGTTTTTATTTTCATCCTCTTAACAGGAAATTTCACTGAGCAGAAGTTTTTGTTTTAATAACATCAAATTTATTGATTTTTTCCTTTTATAGAGTGTGCTTTTGGTGTCAAGTCTAAGAACTCTTTGCCTAGCCCTATATCTCAAATATTTTATCCTTTTCCCCTCCTATAAGTTTTATAATTTTTCATATAAATCCATGTCACATTTTGACTTAGTTTTGGCATAAGGTGTGAGACTTTAAACTAAAGTTGCTTTGTTTTGTTTTATTTTGGCCTATGGAGGTCAACGGCTCTGCATTCTCTGTTAAAATAGTTGTTTTTCCTCCAGTTAATTGCTTTTGCACCTTTAACTAAAATCACCTGGACATATTTGTATGGGTATAGTTCTGGATTCTCTGTTCTATTCTCTTGGTTTATGTACCCGTCCCTTCACCAATGCCACACAGCCTTGATTACTGTAGCTATGTAATCAATTTTGAAATTGGGTAGACTGGTTCTTTCCACTTCATTCTTTTTCAAAATTGTTTTAGCTATTCTAGTTTCTTTGCCATTTCATAGATATTTTATAATAATCTTATCTATATTTACTAGACAGTGTTGCTATAGAATGTTTCAATAGAATGTTTCAATAGAATTCATTCAATACAATGTTTCAATAGAAATGTTGCTGAGATTTTGATAGGAACGGTGTTAACCTATATATCAATTTGGGGAGAATGGACAATTTTACTATGCTGAGTTTTCTAGTCCATGAATATGGTATGTTTCTTCATTTATTCAGATCTTCTTTGGTTTCTTTCATCAGCATTTTAAGCATTAAAGTACTATACATGTTTTGTCAGATTTATACCAGAGTATTTAATTTTTTTCAAGTGATGTTTTCAAGTGTAAATAATAATCACATTTAAAATGTTATGTCCACTTGTTCATTTCTAATATGTTAAATACAATGTAGTTTGTATGTCTATCTTTTTTTTTCTTGAAAGCTTGCTGGGCTCAGTTGTTAATTCTAGGTTATTTTTTTTTATTCTTTGGGATTGACTGCATATAATCATGCCATCTGTAAATAGGGACAGTTTTATTTTTTTCTTTCCAGACTGTGTGTTTTTATTTATTTATTTATTTATTTATTTGCTGGCTGGGACTTCCAGTATAATACTTAATTGGAGTGGTGAGAGTGGATACTCTTTCCTTTTCCTTCTACTGTTAAAATAATTATTGTTAGCTGTGGGGTTTTATAGGTGCTTTTTAACAAGTTAAAGAAGTTCTTCTTCTGTTTCTATTTTTCTGAGATTTTTTCTAATGAATGGGAAAATTGGGGAAAGGGCAATAAGTCTTTCATTATTCCAAATTCCTTAGTGAAATCAGTCCCTCCATGGGCGTGTTATTGATTGAGTGCACACTGTATGCTTTGCTAGACCCTGTGAGAATAGGAGCTTGAAACTTGACCCTTGTCCTTAAGCATTAAGGAGTCATGATTTCTATTCTACTATTGAGCATACATTGTAAACTGTAGAAGATCTGAGATAGAAAAGGCTAGTAATGACCTGGCCAGAGGTAGTACTTAGACTGTACGTAGAGGTAGTACTTAGGGGTAGTACTTAGGCCTCTGGGAATGAGTAGAACCTGAGAGAGAAAATAAGAGAGAGAACTTGTGAAATCTAAATGACCTGAAATTCTGTTTTCCAACGAGGACGATGGTAAGCCAATAATTAGCAGGATACAACTAGCTTTTGATTTAAGGAGATGGATTATCTCTGTTTTGTGGATTATCCCTCAAAAATGCTTTATCCTGGACTTCCTCCCTTTCTTCAACCAGTTGAGCATTTGGGCTCTCTTTTCTGCCATCAGTCAGCATGCTCAGGGAATGCAAATTAATATTTCTATTAGCAAAAAAAAAAAAAACATAATTAAGAAGGGCAATCTGTTGTCCCTAAATTATAGCATTTATTCCAAACTAAATAGGAGTGA
Organism: Ailurus styani; assembly: GCA_002007465.1. Taxonomy (NCBI): domain Eukaryota; kingdom Metazoa; phylum Chordata; class Mammalia; order Carnivora; family Ailuridae; genus Ailurus; species Ailurus styani. The sequence continues at coordinate 521,244 of LNAC01000556.1, forward strand.
TATTTGTATTTGGTTTATAGATATTCACACCACTTTTCTCCCTCTTAAGAATAAACAAAAATAGGCTGTGTGACCATCATATACACATCACATTTATTAAGTTGGCTTGAGAGCTAAGAGTAATGTCTCAGAGATCATGGACCACATGACATCTGGTTCATTGGACCCATCCATATTTTTATGTGTTTACCCTAACATAATAATGAATAGTGCTCTCATCTGCAAAATTAAAAATCCTGGCACATTACCCACAGGTCATGCTTTGGGTTGTCTTCCTATAGCATTGATGGATTTGCGTGGATCTGGCCCTTCTATATCACTTTGTCCTGCTGGTGACCAGTGGCGCATCTTTGAGGCAGATGGCCAGGGTTAAGGGTGAAATTTGAGGCCATGAGGTAGAGTGAAATTAACTGCTCCCATCACATAGGGATTGAACCCCTGACCTTCACCTCATCAGCATAGCACTCCAACACTGCAATTCCCAGCCTCAATTCTACATCACCCCAGGGCGTTTCCACTTATCTCAAGAGGGAGCTGTGGAATTCCCCAAACAAAATTAATTTTAATTTGCTTTAATTCAAACATTAAATATGGACTAGGCAGGGAGTACCTTGCAGGGGTGGAGGAGGTCAGTGTTAAAAGATGAGGCCACCATGATGTGCCGTCACCCAAGCACCCTGAGACAGCCTCTCTAACCCACCAAGCCAGTCCAGGGAGGAAGAAGTCTGTACGTAAGCAGCAGGCATGGAAGGCTTTTAGATTATGGGGGGGAAACAGCTCAGTCCTACCGAACACCTGCATTTCATAGGACTGTTTCATGTGGTCAGCTGGGCGTACTCTAAGTTTGCCTGCGCCCGATGGGCAACAGCTCAGCTCTGGTCCAGCGAGGCCCTCCCCTTTTCATTCTGCGGACTGTGATGCTTTGCATGGTCTTAGGAATTTGCTGCAGAGACAATGTGTGATTTATTAAGATAATAAATTGGGCTTTGTTGTCGGGGCTTTTTCCTGGGTCAATACACAAGATTTATCACCACCATGCCGGCCCAGGAAGCGTGTGGCTCCCAGGGTTCCAGGGCACTGTGGCCACTGGCTTATTTTGGAGGCTGGTGGAGTCTCAGCAGGCCGGCAGCTGAAGTGTAATGCAAGGAAGGGAACAGTAGGAATCGGTTATTTAATGAACATCTCCAAAACCCTTCATTGTAGTTTACTAATAATAGCCATATGCGTTTATTACAGGATAATAAGTGTACTTCCTTATACTGGCAGCGCCCTTTATAATTTGTAAAGGACTTTTACACACATTATCTCATTTATTCTTTACACACCTGTCAAGAATTGCTATCTTCATTTTATTGATGAGCAACCAGACTCAGAAAAATCAAGTGACTTGCCCAAGGTCACACAACTAGTAAATCACAGATGCAACACCAGCTCCCATGTCTTCTCATATCCTGGGCCCTTTCCACTCTACTTCTCTTATCTCCATTTATCATCCTTATCCATTTGCTTTTGGCAGGGAAGGGTCTAGTATCTCCATTTTACAGAAGAAAAAAATGACAGAAAGATGTAATTAAACTTTTTGGCTCCTGCCTTTCGCAAACTCTCTCTTTTTGATGGTATTACGTTCCTTTCTCATTGAAGGGCAAGGAATCCTTTTGCAGGGTAATTGCTGCTCTCAGAGTCCAGAATCTCCACTGTCATTGTCAGCGCCATGATGGTCGTTTGGCTCCAACATGCCCTCTGTGTCTGACAGGGGCTCACACCAGCGACTTCTGGGTTGGGAGGAGGTCAAACACAAATGGTTTGTTCCCATCTACTTAAGCAGCTGTTGCCAAAACACTCTCCTTCCCCATCCTTCAAGGATAGGCATTTTGTTCTAGATCTTTTTTTTTTTTTAAGTCACATTCTGTGAATTTCTTTTAATACAGTGGGCTTGGAGTACACTTTCCCAATTGGGCCCTTAGACATGCTCCTTCCACCCAAAATGACACACTCCCCCAAAGCTCGTTCTAAATGCATGGCCACACTGTCATCCCACCTGGAGGAGGGCTTGGCCTCTCCTGAAGGGCTCTATGTTCATTATCTAGACTTGGATTGAAACTTAAGGTAGGAGTAGGTAAGGAGTAGAAAACAGTTGTCTCTATATCCTCTCCTAGCAGCCCCAGTGACTCTGTATGACAGAGTTTGGCCAAACCTGAGCAAGAAGATGACCCCATGAGGATGTAAGCTCCATGTGGGCAGAGCTTTGTCTCTTTTGGTTCATGCTTGAATCCTCAGGTCTAGAACACTGCCAGCCTCCTACAAATTTACTCAGTGAATGAACTAATGATGCAGAGATGATGAGATTAAAATTGATAGTGGCCTAGAAATCATGGCTGTGTCCATTGATGGCATAAGGTTGCTTCTACCTCCTGGCTCCCTTGGCTTATACCCATTTACTAAGCCTGGTCCATTGGCCTTGCCAACAATTCCATATCCTGCTTAAATTATCCAGAATTGGTTTCTAAGGAAGGCAACCAAGAAATCTGATACAAATGGAATAGGGTTGATTAACCATATATATAAGTTTTATCCACCTAACTTAGACTATAAACTTTTGAAGGTTATGGAAGGTCCCACATCTTGTTGCATTCCTCGTAACATCTGGAATAGCACTTTGCAATAATGCATGCTTAAGGCATGTTTGCAGATGGTGATGAAGATGATTTAATAGCATTTTAAAGGCCAAACGTCTAAGAGGTTGGATGTCCCGAGGACCATCTTCCCTATGTATGCATACATGCACACTTACACACACACACACACACACACACACACACACACACACACACACACGTTTTCTCATTTGTGAGGCACCATTTGCAAGAGGCCATTTGGGGAATGAGTGGGCCCACTGAAACCGGAAGAAATTCAAGGCCATGGGCCAGCAATACCACGGGAGCCCCACACCCAGCCAAACGTTCTCATTGGCAAATCAAACCCGAAAGCTGTCATCAAATTCTGCTCCCTGACAGTCCCAATTCAACAATGTGCTGAGAGACAAAAGAAGTTGAAACCCAAGTGAAGGTTGCCAACAAGTCTTTTTGGGCAACCAGCAGATTGCACAGAGGGTCAGCACAGACACCGGCAGAGAAGAACATTCTCCTGGCAGGGCTCCATCTCTAAATTAGGCACCACTTCAGAGGATTCTCAGCCTCCTACCTTATGGGATTTATTATTTTTTTTAAAGACCCAACATTTGTTCTTAATTATCCTTAACAAAACTTTCTTAATCTAGCACCATTCCCTCACTCTCTCACTCATTCACTTACTCATTTAAATCTTTATTGTCCATGTGCTGAGACCTTTGGCCCTGTTTGATGATAAAGACTCTGGAAAGCAGGTAAACCATTCCCACCTGTGCATGTTAACAATGAAGAAACCCATTTAGGTAAAGCTATCTCCCACAGCTCATTGATACCAAAACTTTGATTAAGACTCAGATATTTTAACTCTTAATTCTGAGCAGTAGCCCCTAGATAAATGCTTAGTGAGAAATACTGATGAGGCAAAGTACACTTACCTGGTATATGATGGTGTTTTTAGGGCAAGATTAGTAGTAATGTTGGTAACTGCCAAATACCATTGTGGAAGTTTAAAATGATTTTGCAGGATGGCTTTGAGTTACCTCATGGTGTTGCCAAACATCCTAAAATCCTCAAAAGAAATCAACTGTATTTGAGCTCTAATACTTCATTTGCTTGATTTCCCCAGTGAGGATTGTGAGGCTGAGGTGGAGGGCATTGGCTCAGCACCGTAGGAATGCAAGTAGGGGCCACAGTCCCCAGGTTTGAGGCCCTGGGTCTCAACAGAAGGGAAGAGCTACATAACTCAGTCAACAGAGCTTGGAACTACCATTAGGAGAGGTCATCCCATAGAAAAAGAGAGATTTGGTTTAAAAGAGAGAGAGAGAGAGAGAGAGAGAGAGGATATGTTGCCAAATGAGAGGAGCTGCCAGAGAAAGTTCCTGGGAATTTGAAGGAACCGCCAGGCTGGAGTGTGTCTCCTGATTTGAATGATTATCAGAATCACCTGGGGCTCTCTTTAAAACTACAGCTTCCCAGATACACTCCCCTTAAAGATTCTATTAGACGGGTCAGGTGGAAGCCCAGAAATCTGTATTTTTATCAGACCCCCCTGGGGGATTATTTTATAATCAGGAAAGATGTGGGCAAGCTCTGGGTTTGAGGATGCTGCCTCCCAAGGTGAAGAAGGAGCTTGACAAGCTAGGTCCAAGAGAGGGGCTCTGGGTCAAAAGGGCAAGAACAAAAGCAACATGAAGCTTTAAAAAAAAAAAAAGTGACTTGGCAAAAAGCAGCTGTAGCCCGCATTTAATGATTTCCCATGACTTCCAGAAAAGAAGCTGAGTCTGCAGATGCCTGTTCATCTGGAGGATGAATGGAGTCTGTGTGTTCCCTGGGATGCCGTCACAATGCACCCATTATTACTGAGGTGGTCCGGTGAGCCATTCCTTATGATCTCCCCTGTCCCCCAAAGTCCCAGGTTGGTTTGCCTTGGATGCACTCCCTTCTCCCTTCCCAGGGGTTGACAGACTGCAAGGGCTGCTGTCTGCACTCCCTCTCTCTTTTCACTAAAATGTCCGCTTTGCGGACTTGCTCTGGATCAAATGATCACATTTCCCCTTCCTGGGGCCTCCTAAAGGCCTGGCGCTGAGACTCCCATGGGGAGGCCAGAGGCCTGGAGTCATCTGGGAGGACAGAAGCTTAATTTCCAGCCCCATCCTGATCACCCCTCTGAGCAGCTGATCCCACTGTGAGTGTGAGGACCTGGGGCCTGCAAACATTTGGGGGCTGGTATCCTAGGAGGCCTTGAAAATCCTAGGCTTGCTGCCGGCTGGTGGGCCCACGAAGTGAACTGGCTGCTGTAGGAAGCAGCCCAGCCCAGGTAACCCCAGAAGGAAATAATGAAGTGGCTGAAATCCTTGACAGTGATAACAAAGCAGGGACCATTTATTCAGCCACTCCTGTGTTGTCCTTTTCACATACATTACTTTGTGTTTTAGAGCAATCTCTTGGGGGTAGTTATTATTACACTGATTTTACAGATGAGGACAGAACCTCCACATAGTTAAGGAACTTAGCACTACCCCAAAGATGGCTAGTAAAGAAATTTTTAAAAATCAAAATATAATATGCATAAAAAAGGAATATAATACGCATAAAGAAACATAGAGTGTGCTACTTAGTGGATTATCACAAGTGTGAACACATTGCCCATGTCAAAAGCCAGAATCTTACCAGTAGGAGAGAAATCTCCCCAGGGCCTCTCCAAATAATCACCTCTTCTCCACAGTAAGCATTTCTCTCACCAAAGATTCGATTGCTTATTTGTGAATTGTATAGAAATGGGATCGTACACCCTGTATTCTTTTTATCTGGCCTTTTCTCCACTAAGTATTATGTCTAATATTGCTAAGGGTGCAAAAAGTCCTCTCATTTTTAATGCTGTGAAAATTTACATGGTGTGAATTTACCATAATTTATTTATATATTCATGGACTGCTGGTCATTTCGGTAGCTTTTCATCTGTTGCAAATAATGCTGCTTGGAACAGTCTCCTATATATCTTATGGGATATACATTCCTGTGGGGTATATACTGAGGACTCGAATTGCTGGATTATAGGATATGCATACTTCAGTTCTAGTAGATATTGTTATATAGTTTTGCAGAGTGTCTGTACCAGTTCATACTCCTAAAAGATAGTTATGGGAGTCTGGGGGGATCCATATTCTCACCAACCTTTGGTATTTTGGGGCTTTTAAAATTTTTACCATTCTGGTAAATGTATTTTAGTTTGCATTCCCCTGATGACTAGAGAAATTAAATACTTTTTCAAATGTTATTGGTCATTTGGATATCTATTGGCCTGGTTGGGTCTTTTGCCCACTTTTGTATTGGGTTGTCTGTTTTTCTTGGTGATGTAGTTTTATTTATAGTTTCTCACTATGAATCCCCTGTCACTTATATGGATTGCAAATACCTTCTTCTCTGTGGCTTCCCTTCTCTCTCATTCTTTTTTTTTTTTTTTTAAAGATTTTATTTATTTATTTATTTGACAGAGAGAGGGAGAGAGAGAGAGATCACAAGTAGGCAGAGAGGCAGGCAGAGAGAGAGGAGGAAGCAGGCTCCCTGCTGAGCAGAGAGCCGGATTCGGGGCTCGATCCTGGGACCTTGAGATCATGACCTGAGCTGAAGGCAGAGGCTTTAACCCACTGAGCCACCCAGGCGCCCCTCCCTTCTCATTCATAACGATTTCTTTTGATGAAATAAAAATTCAAACTTTAATGTAGTCCAGTTTATCAGTGTTTTCTTTAGGGATTCTGCTTTTTGTTCTTGTTACTTGCAATTGACTCTTGTATATTGACATTTTTTATCCAACAGACTTGATTGATTTCCTCATTAATTCTGACAGTTTTTCTACAAAATATTTTGTACTTTCTACATATGCAGTTGCATAGTCTGTGAATAATGTCTGTTTTATTCTTTCATTCAAATTCTTAGGATTTTATTTTTTGTATTACTTTATTGCAAAATCTAGAACCTTAAGTATAATGATGACTACAAGAAGAGAAAAGCCATATTTATTCCCGATATTGGAGGAAATGTATCACTATTTGAACATTAAGTATGATATGCACTAGAGCTATTTTTATAGATACTCCATCATATTAAGGTATTTCCCCTCTCGTTCTAGTCTCCTAAGAAAGTTCTTTTTTCTTTTTATTATCACTGGGGGTGTAATTTTATCAAATGCCTTTTCTGAATCTGTTGAGTCGATCTTGATTTTCTTCATTCTGCTACTGTGGTAAATTATACTGACTGGTTTTGGAACATTGAGACAATCTCATATTCTTAGAATAAAACCCATTTTGTTTGTTGGATCCGGTTTGATAATGTTTTCTTTAGGATTAGCCTCCATGTTTAGGAGAAAGAAATAGCCTGTAAATTTCCTTCCCAGTCAGGTTTATTAAGGTAACATAGCTCTCAAAAATGAGTTGACAGGTCACTCATTTTCTAGTCTTTGGAATAGTTTATATAAGATTAATTATACTTCATCCTTAAGTATTTGGAAGAATTCACTGGTGAAACCATCTGGTTCTGGAGTTTTCCTTGTGGAAAGATTTTTCATTATGGATTTAATTTATTTAATAGATAAAAGACTATAAGTTGGTTCAGAACAGCCTCTTATTTCATAGCTGTAGGCTATATTGATTTTTTTTTCATTCCTGATATTAATTATTTGTGCCTCATCCTTTTTTAAAAGACATCAGTCTTGTCAGGAGCTTATCAATTTTATTAGTCTTTTTAAAAGATAATTTTTGGCTTTGTCTGTTTTCTTTGTTGTATTATTATTATTTTCTCCTTCATTAATTCTTGGTGTTTATTATTTCCATTCTTGTATTATCTCATAGCTTAATTTGCGATTCACTTACTAAAAATCTTAAGATGGAAACTTGGTTCATTGTTTCTCAATCCTTTCTTCTTTTCTAATGATGCATTTAAGGCTACAAATTTCTCTTAAGCATGCTTTGGCTGCATCCCATAAGTTTTGATATGTTTCAGTTTTATTATCTTTTCATTAAAATATTTTCTAATTTCCACTGTGATTTCTATGTTGACTCATGGGTTGTTTAGAAATGTATTGCTTCATTTTACATCACATTAATCCAGTCAAGCACTGAGCTCTTTAAAAATGATTCAGGATTTCTGCAGCCAGCTAGCTCTCGTTCTGGATCACCCCTTTGGAGGAGTCTCAACTGAAAGCCTGAGGTGTCTAACCAGGCCTTACCTCCCTGCCCGGCCCTGAGCTCCCTTTTTGTCACCCCAGCCCCGTAAGACTCCTGGAAGCTGTGCTCAGCTTCTCAGCCACTGCTTGGGAAGTGCCAAGTGCCAAGGCAAAACATGTCTGATGCTCATTCTCTGCTCATGCCTTGTTTCTGGGATTTTAGCTCTTCAGTTTCTCATCACATTGGTAGTTTTTTGATGGCTTCCACTAGATTTTTAAAAAATATCATGTCTCATTATCCAGCCTTCTTGCCAAGACGGTAGTCCGAGATGAGCCAGACTGCCCGTTGCCACCAGGGAAGATGCCCTAGAGCCGGGATTTAGGCCCAGGTCTGCACATGTCCAGACCCCAGAGCCAAAGTTCGGAGCCCAAATGTGGAGTTGAAAGGCAGTATGAAGCTATCCTTGCTGCTCAACTCTCTGCTTTACCTTCCTCATTATTCTTGATCTGTCCTTTGGATTAAACATTGTCATTTATCAATCCTCACTTTTAAAATGTCCGAAACATAAATTTCCAAGTTTCTTTTTTTTTTTAAGATTTTATTTTTATTTTATTTGACAGAGAGATCACAAGCAGGGATGGGGGGGGGTGGCAGGCAGAGAGAGAGGGAGAAGCAGGCTTCTGGCTGAGCAGGGAGCCCAGTGCCCGGCTCGATCTCAGGACCCTGGGTTCATGACCTGAGCCCAAGGCAGATGCTCAACCAACCGAGCCACTGAAGTCCCCCTATAAATTTCCAAATTTCTTAACAAAATTATTCTTTTTGGATCACTTACTTTCTGATGGTTGTTCACAGGGCCTTGGGGAGCCCTGTTGCATTTTCCCCAAGTTCATCCTTTCCAGGTCTGAAACCAATACCAAACTGTAGGGGAAGCAGAAGCAGAATCACACTGTCCTATAATTCTTTATCTTCCCTGGTAGACATGAGGGCGCCTGAGGGGAACCCTCTGCAGGGGTTCACAAGAAACTGCTCTTAAGGCTCTCCCACAGCAACTTCCTTTCTGTCAATGTGACTGTCCTGACTGGACACATTTCCCTTTTCCCTTTGGCTGCCAGGAAGCCCAGACTGTAGAACCACATTTACAGGTCAGCTTTAGCAGCTATGTCTGTATGTAGAGACTGGATGTGACTTTTTCTCCCCGACTAGACTTCTTCTTATTTCCCTTTTCCTTAGTTCTGGATTTTCCCTATTTTTATATATTTGAAATATTCTGTCTCTCTCTGTGACTTTACATGAAACTGGAGTTACTTCAATTTTGTCAATCTATGTAACCCCTTGGAGTTTTTATTTTATTTAAAATTTTTGGGGTGCCTGGGTGGCTCAGTTGGCTGAAAGTCTGTCTTCGGCTCAGGTCATGATCCCAGGGTCCTAGGATTGAGCCCGAATGGGGCTCCCTGTTCAGCAGGGAGTCTGCTTCTCCTTCTCCCTCTGCCATTCTCCCTGCTTGTGCTCTCTCTCTGTCAAATAAATAAATAAAATCTCAAAAAAAAATTTTTTTTTTCAACTATGGGGACATGTGATCGACAACAGAGTGGATCCTAGAGAAACAAAGATATGAACAGTATTGTAATTTCCAGAACTTATTGTGAAATTAGATTTTCATGAATCTTCGCCCCACATATTCTGTTGTTTAAGATCATTCATAATTAGATATTGCTTTTGTGAAAAACATGTTTCAAAATCAAAATTAATCAGTGTTAGAGCTCTGATCAACCAGGAACAAAGGTAGATGGGCAAATCTGGTCACACTGGGCACTGAGCATAAAAACATGAAGATCAATTTTACAAAGTCATGGAAAAATGAAAGAAATTAAGTATCAAAACCAGAAACTATCGATATTATTCATTATTGCAATACACCAATATATAAGTTTTTTTCCTTTCCTCCAAAAATTCATTAATGTCCCTAAAATGAAATTAATGTAATTAAAAGTTTGAATCCATTAGATATGTTATGATATTGCTATGATATTTATTGTCTTTTGGGTTTTTTTGTTTTTTTGTTTTTTTTGACAAGCATGACCATTGATAGGTCAGAAAAAGAAAAAAAAATCTCTCTCTGCTTTTATTTTTGATCCATTATTAACATTGCCACATGTATCATTATTGCTAAAAATAAGGTCATGCAGGAGCAGGGGTGACACCATGTCCTCTTCGGGGTCAGTCCCTGAGGCAGGCTGTGGGTCCCTGCTAGGGGCTGAGGAAATATCCCCTAACCCGGAGTTTCAGGTCTTGATGTTCTCCCCTTGCAAAGCCTCCATCCTGTGTTCCGCTTCCTTGAGGCTAAAGGTGCTCTTTGCACACCTTTCCTCAAGCCAAGGCTTCCCGGTTGCATGCGCACTGGCCTTTGGTACTAAGTTTGGGTTCCTCCCGGGAGGGCAGCTTTCTGTTTGTGTTGTTCCTGCCAAGGAGCTCCACCAGTCAGCTGCCTGGGCCCCACTGGCGGCCCAGCCCCTTCTTACTGTGTGGTCTTAAAGCAGGTCACTTCACCTCTCCCCATCTTTCGCTGTAAAACCCGGATAATAATACCCCCCGAATAAAGAAAGGGTTTTATTTAAGCCCTTTGAGCTTCAGCTGGAGTGCACCACAGCAGTGCCCAGGGCTGCGCTGGGCCGCCATGTGATTCGGTAACGTGAGATGCTCCTCATTATGCTTTGTCTGCAATGAATGTGCCCAGCCACAAAGCGCTGGAACTCTCCGCGACACCAAAACCCCGCGGTAAGCTGGGATTGCCTTACACTCCCATAAAGCACACCAGAAAAGAGCAGTAGTTGGGACTCACCCAGTCCTCAGTGAACACTCTCAACTGAAGATGAGACAGCTAAGTAAGACACGACCCACTTACAGGTGGAGGGAGCACAGCCAGCAGCCCCAGCGGCCTTCTCTGTGAGACTCAGCAGGCTCCCCGGAGTCGGGCCACCCCGGGCAGGGCAGGGCAGGACCCATCCTGGGGTCCAGGTGGGGAAATCAGTAGCTATCGTGGCATAAGTTCCTCTGGGGGGCCAAGAACTCTGCTGGGTATGTTTTTCTATTCCAAACCCTCAAAACAACTGTATTAAACCCTATCTATATTCTAAAAACAAAAGCAAACAAAAACCACCCACTGAATTTATACATTTTCCACCATCATGAAAGCCTCCCCATTTGGGCCTGTAGGTCTGAGCACGAAATTTTGTCCTGAGGTCTCGTCACCGATCCCAAGGCTTTAACACCACACAGCATGGGGCAGCAAACCACAAAGGGAAGGCATACTTTTCTCCTTCTGACACAGACCTCTGGAATTGGCCTTGAGGCTGCATGAAGGCTCCTTCCTTAGGAGGCCTTGGCTAGGCCTCCCTTAGCTTGACAAATCTTTGCCCAGAACCCTCTGATCCCATTTTGACTAATGGAACCCAAGTCCCAGTTAGTTCCCTCATCCACCTGTTGTGTTGGTGCCTGTCAAAGGTAGGGTCCTGGTTGGGTTTCCCTGTGAACTGGGTATGAACTGGGGGTGGGCTGGGGAGGGGCTGGAAGGAGCCCCAGAATCAGAGAAGACGAGGTCGAGGATCCTGTTGGCTGGGGCTTCTCTGAGGAAGCCAAGAATCTCATGTATGGAGGGAACAGGCTGGGGACGAGATTGGTGACCAGTGTCCCTTGGCGGGAGAAGAGGGAGGGTCCCGGGACTGGTTGCTTGTGTTACATCCTCCAGTGGTGCCTGGAGGCAGGGGCTTCTGGAAACCCCAGGTATGAGGACACTCTGCTCCCTGGGGAGGGAGCATTGTGTCAACTGCTGGGAAATATGTTTAGTTGAACTGACTACTGCTGGCGTGTGTGTGTGTGTGTGTGTGTGTGTGTGTGTGTGTGTGTGTGTGTGTGCATGGTCTGTTGTTAGGGAAACCATGGAGAGGAGGGGAATGAGTGCTTTGGATGGGTGCTGCATTCCCCTGGGGTCCGCCTGCGGAGTGCTGATTGGATGGGCTGGCATGTTATTCAGGCAACTGTCGTTGCCCAGAGAGCCCTGGGCTGACTTGCTCCCTTGGGAGCTGATGTTCAGGGAATGATGGAAGCAGCTGGTTTATGGAAGCATCAAACAACGTGAGCGGCAGAAGCCGCCAAATCCCAAACATCTCTTGCCAAGCACCCTCTCTTCTAGATTTCGAACCCGTCTGTGTTCCAAAAGCAGTTTTGTTTAAATGGCTTTTTCCCCTTACTCCCAGTCCGTGGGAAGCTGCAACTCGCGGGCAGGAAAGGGACTCCCCAGAATTCATCCACTGAGTCTGCTGCGAGCCAGACACCGGGCAGACAGTGCGCATCCCCAAGGGTGTGGTAGAGCAGAAGTCGGGGACCTGCATTTTCCGAACGGGGACTGGCTCCCTGCAAGGACACACAGTGGGCTCTGCAGTCTACCGGCTCGGGTCAGATAATTCTGCAATTTTCCTTCCTAACGCAGCCAACCTTGTTTTTCCTCGGGGCCAGTCTTTCGAGTGTGGGGATGGGGACCATGTTAGTATTCTCTTAGTATCTCTAAGAAAGCTGTGGGGCCTCCCTCAGCAAGTGCTCCTTGAATAAATGCTTAAATGAATGAATGAATCATTGAGCTCACTGTGTTGGCCACTGGCAAATTCAGTAGCTCCCCTGCAAACCCAAACAGCTTCTGCCTCTGGAGGTCCCTCACAGAGAACCTGGTCTGAGGACATGCTTACCATGTACCCCTCCCTCACCCTGTCTTGTCCAGACCCTAGGAGTTCTGGGGGAGCGGGGGGTGGGGGGGGCGTGGAACAATTCAGAAAAAAAATCTGGAATCTTCCATGGTAGGAAGATTCCGTTGCCTCCAGACGTGAGGAAAACCACTGGTCTAATTCATTCACTATGGCAACTTTTTCATCCGTAGGCCTGGCGCTGCCTGGGTAGCTCCGTCTGGGAAGGTTCGCTTTCAAGTAGGATAGGACAGCTGCTTGGCGTTCTGGGCTTACAATGTGGAGGGCAGATGTGGCATCTTCTTGGAACACACTTGTTGGTGGGCAACCAAATCCAAAGGCAAACCCCCACAAAATCTAACTAACTTCTTCTCCTGCTCCTCCTCCTCCTCCTCCTTCTTCTTCTTTTTTTAACTTTCCAGATCTCAGTACCCATCCGGATATTTCATTAGGATCCTAAGACATCTGGGGACCAGTGATGGCTGGTCATGTTGAGTGCCTGTGATATGCCTGCATTGTGCTAAGCCCTTTCCCATATGTTATATCAGATAATCCCCCCAGAAACCCTGCCCGAGTGGAATATATTCCCCTTTTACAAATGAGAAAACAGTCTCAGAGAGGCTGAGTTCTTGCCCAAGGTCACACAGATGGGAAATAGTAGTTCCTGAATTTGAACCAAGACAGTGACATCAGTTGGGGGGGGGGGGTTGAGAGGCTGTCACTGCAGCCATCATCTCTAGCAGCCACCTTTCCCATGACATCCCCCCTCCCCAGTAAATATACAGTCTGAATAAGGAGAATATGCAGGGGACAAAATGAACCTCTATGTATTTCCCTGCCACCTCCCTTTCAGAGAGCTGACTGCCCAAGCTCTGTCCACACAGACCCCCTGGAGTCCACACATCAAGAGTTATCTGGCCCTGAAGGCCATGTTCTTCCCAGCACAACCAGGATACTGGTTCTCTTAGATCCCTACCAAGAAGACCTCTGTTTTCTTAAACACTTTACCCAGAAGGGCCAATCGATCAGCGTAGGATTTCCCTAGTGGATCCTTGCACCACAGAGTCCAAAATTTCACCAGCCCATTAAATGCCCCGCGATTCTCAGGACCCACTGATGCATTGATGCATTGTGTCCTTGCGGGTGAGTGTTGCTGGCATGGAGGTGCTCGGCATGGATGACACAGATTAGAGCTTTAATTTACTTTGAAACATCCACTGGCCAAGGTCCAGTTCATTCTGGGTTCCCGCTAGTTTTAATCGGCGTCTCAATGTAGAGACCAGGGACGTTTAATGTGGCCGTCTGTCCTGACACAAAATCCACGTTCCCTTCATGCCACTCCAGCCTCCACCCTGAAAGTGTGCAAGGGACATAGGGCTGGGGTCAGCCATGGTCTTGTATTCCAGAAGGGAATTAGTTTGCAGACTAGATGTTCACGAGTGAAGAGCTTGTCGTGGGCTAGGTGGGAAATGCAAAAACAAGCTAAGCTTCCAGGAATTCAGAAGTATAAATAGGCGTAGGTACCTTTCACTTGCTCCCCTCCATCCCTTGGGAAGGCTGTACCTAATACTCTCCTATTTTAAGCTCCTGGATCTCCTTATGATCACAAAGCATTTTTATACGCAGGACGTAGTTTTGACCCACAGTCATTATTGTGCTCATTGGATAGGTGAGGAATTGGAGACACCAGGGGGTGAATGGCTTTGCCCAGAGTCACAGGGCCAGCAAGTGCAGGAGAGGAGAGGCTCAGATCAGCCGATTTCATTCCTGGCACTCTCTGCGTCAGATCTGGAGTGTTCTCCCTAAAAGGGCAAAGGGCTCATGTGACCTTTGAGGAGCCCAGTTAGTTTTACTGTCCTGGGAAGCGGCTTTGGCCCAAGACCTGGTGCTCCAGAGTTTAGCTTGATGCTCTTTTGCCGGCTTGCGGCCAACCCCTGTAGACACTGTCTCTGCCTCTAGGTGTGGGCATCCTCTTTAGGTAAGAGGTGGCTTCTTCCAGTGAGCCACATGCCAGGGCACTTGCAGCTGCTTCGTTGGCCCCCATTCGATGGGCCTGAGCAAGATCGGGACAGGGGAGACGGTGCCTGGACTCAGTGATGGTCTCCATCAACTTCTCCATTTACAATGTCCTCAAGCATCCATCAGTCCAGTGGGAGCCTGAGAAGGTGGTGGTCTCTGGGGTGAGGTTTAGGCAAGCAGGGAGCTCCCCAGGCTTGGTCGTGTCCTGCGGAAGCTGTCTTGGGTCTGCAGCTGTGGCTTACCTGGAGTCCCATCTGAAGGGTGTAAGTTGTATCGATATGGCTGTGGCTCTTGGGACAGGCGCTGAATTAGGCTGCACACATGTGGTTTGCCTCCTTCTTGCACTTGGGTCCTGCCCAAGCTGGCTCAGGGGCTGCTCCCAGACACGGGGTGCAGTCTGCCACCTCAGGGCCTCACCAGAGGAAGGTATTTGAAGGCCAGGGAAGTGGTGGCCCCATTGGCAGAAGCTATCTGGCACCCCAAAGATGTGGGAGACCCCCAATTCCTGCACCCTTTGCTGTATGGGCAGATGCCCCTGAGGCCAGCCGCCCCTCCAGGCCTCTCCCCTTTACCCCAGGAGCTCTGCTCCTTGACGTAATCACCCCTTCTCCTTCCAGCCAATGCTCTCCAAATCCTGCCACCTCCAGGGATCTCCAGACAGTGGGAGCGCGAATGTTGGGTGAACGAAGGAACAAATATCTCATGTTACACCCATACACTCCTGTGGGGTGGGCATCACCACTTTCCTTTCCTGAGGACGAGTGATGAGCCCCCCGTCTCATGGTGAGTCTTCTGCTGTCTGCTCCCTCTGGGTGGCCCCAGCTACCCGGGTGTCAGCCCGAAGTGTTGTCAGCCCCACAAGGCCCCCGATGCGACATTGCCCGTCCTGCCCCTGAGGTGGCCTGCTGAAGTCAAGATGCCTGGCAGACCCAGGAGGCTGTGAACAGGCCCAGGGGACAGCGGGAATTGCAGGGAACGTTCCTGCAGGGTCCCTGGCCCTCCTGGCCACCGCTGTGACAGAATGTCACTTGCTAAGGCAGTGACTGTTGCAGCACTGGTGTGTGCTGGAGGAAACCGGCTGAGAGGGCCTGGAACATGCCCTGGGTGTTTCCTCAGAACTGCCTGCAAGGGCCAGGGGGCAGAAGCCGGCTCCCAGGAAGCGCCCTGCTCTCCAGAGTGAGGTTCGACTTCTAGACCCAGTGTCCCTCAGCTCCCTTCTGGAACTGGCTTCCCCTCCTCACTCCCGGCCAGGCCGTCCGCCAGGCCGTCCACTGCCCATGGCAATGCCCCCAGTCTCGTCTGCATGGGCGCTCCTGCACACCTGGACGTGGGGTGTGTAAAATGTGCTCTTCCTGAAGTGGTTTCCTCTTTTATTTGCAGTTGAAAACCATGACCACGAAAGTGACTTCCACGGGCCACTGTAATAGGCCCTTGCATAATGGCACTGGGGACAGTGTTTTGGAGAACAAGAGGGGGTGCCTGCGCCTCCCCACCCATTTGGAGATGCACTTCAGCGGAAGTAGGACCTTCTCCCCGCGTCCTCTCAGACTCAGAGAGGAGCCAGGATCTCCCGGGCGGGAGGCTCCTTTAGAAACCTGTCCTTGCGCATTCACCTTGAGCTGCAGACCACACGTCCTTTTCCCTCTGCCCAAGGGATGGTTTTGACATCTTCAGATTCCTCTTTCTTTGCTTTACAAGATGTCCTGTATTTGGCCAAGTCACTGTCAAGGTGAAGCATGTGGATGCTGGCGTCAGAAGTCGGACAGAGCGTTCCGGTCCCAGCGGCAGCCCTTGCTAGCTTTATAACCTGGGCCACGTGCTTTGACCTGCCTCAGTTTCTCCCTTTGTAAAATAGGGTTGCTGTGAGGATGAAACAGGTTAAGACACATAAAGCTTTCGAAACCATGCCCAGCCCCGTACTGCTAATGCTGCTGTCTCTCGGCTTCTCTTTCCTGTAGAGTCAGTCCACTTTGACAATTGTTGGCTGCATCTGAGTTTGTCCCGTTCTCGGGAGCCAGCCAGGCTGATTCTCCTGCTGTGTGCGTGCCCTGTGCCTTTTCCCCTCTCTGGCGCGGAGCAACGTCTCCCAAGCTCGCCCACCCCAGGGCTGTGCAGGGTATCGAAACTGCTGAAGGTCGAGAGCCGGTTAGCAAATAGCAACCCTGTGGTCACGTGCACTTGGCCTTGGGCTCATGGGAGTGGGGGTCGGCACATGGGATTTGCTGCAGGCCCAGATCACGCTTCCCTTCGGCCATCCGGCCTGCTGCCTGGCTGAGCGCCCCCAGGTTGGAAGTGACTTGGTTTCCCCACCTGCAGACCAGGGCTGGCTGTCCTTTGGAGGACCACCAAACCTCCAGGAGTGTTTGGCCGGCACCAGGGAACATGGGGGAGCACCAGTGATTTGAATGTGATGTTAGGTAGGCAGCCAAAGCAATAGAAATATGTCAAAAGCAACTCGGTCCACATAACGAGCTGGTGTTAAACTAGAAAATAGGGGGCCAAGGAGCACCTGGGTGGCTCAGTCAGTTAAGCCTCTGCCTTTGGCTCAGGTCATGATCCCCGCGTCCTGGGATCCAACCCAGTATCAGGGCTCCCTGCTCGGTAGGGAGTCAGCTTCTCCCTTTGTCTACTGCTCCCCCTGCTTATGTTCCCTCTCTCAGTGACTCTCTCTCTCTGTCAATTAAAGAAATAAATACAATCTTTAAAAAAAAGAAAGAGAATAGGGGCTAAGTTCTGTGCCCTGAGCATTTCATTCAAGTGAAATAGCTAGAAAGGAGTAAACGCCTATGATACGTGTCCCTGGGGTGCTGGTGGTGGCCGTGGCCAGCTATGCCATCTGTCTGCACCCTCGGGCCTGAGGACCTGAGACCCGGAGCCCCACCTGCCGTGTGCCCCCTCCCAGGCCTGCACGGGGCTTCCTGCATATAGCACTTCATGTAGCCAGTGTCTGTACCCCCTGGACTCGTGGCAATTGTATGAGCAGCATGCCCCCTAGATGACCTCTGCAGTAGGAAGGTCATCCTGATGGGGGGGTGCAAAGCAGCAGAGTTGCAGCAACCACTGTCCAAGCCCCGCAGACCGCCAGCTCTTGGCTGTCATGCTCCTCCCAGCACAACGGTCACCCCCGCCCCCCAGTGCTGCAGGGCCCCGTGTCTCTTCCCTTGGTAGCTGAGGCACCTGAGCCTCAACCAAGGAACCTGTTGGAGGGACAATGGGAGGAAGTGGCCGAGCTGAGATTCAGACGCCGTCCTGTCTGAGGTCAGCGCTCATTCCTTTCTCTACTGCGACGAGAGTCTGCCTCATCTTCTCTCTCACGGCGCAAAGTTCGGAGGGGAATCGCAGAGATTTCTTGGTGAACCTCGAGAAGGTGGCCAGAGTTCTGGTTACACACTGCGAGGGTTGGCTCCACCATGGGAATGGGCATCTTTCGCCTCAGGAGTCAGAACTCAGGGTTCCCTAGGGCTCAGACACTGGGGTACTTCTCTACGCCTGCCTGCTCCCCTCCCTAGAGAAGAGACATCCCGCATCCCCCAGAGCCACTGTTTTCAACACCAATCTTAATGTGAGGCACCCTCTCTCTGGGAGATTGCAAAAATTAAATCGTTTTTAAGCAACCAAACAACACTTCTGGGGTTTGTAATAAACTTGTGAAATTTGCGGAACTTGGCGGTTGAGGTTCCCTCAGTCCTGCTTCCCTGGGGCCCCGAGGAGCTTCGAGCTGGCTCTCCATTCTCTCCGGTTTATGGTTGATCATGCCAACTGGGTCCCGGCCATTGCATCTTGGACCAAGGAGGCAAGGAGTCCTAAGGCAATCAAGGGGCTGTAGGAGGCAACCTGTGGTCTGGGTTTCTGGCCCTGCCTTCCCTCTGTTGTTGTGGACGGTCATGCAGACCAGAGGTGGGTGGTGGGTCCCCTCCATAGAGGCCAGCCCTGTTGTCTCCACGGGCTCCACTGCTGGGGGGCACACAGATGAGCAGCCAGCTTCCCCCTGTGAGACTTCGCACTCCCCCTGTCAACCAAACGAGCCCTGGCTCCCCCGAAGGGTGGCCCACACTTCATTTTATGACACTGTTTCCTCTCCCATGTGGCCGTCTCCATTCATGGAAACTGGCAGCCAAGCCATTGTCATGCATTGACTGTCCCTGGGCTTGTGTTATCACAGTGGAAGCAGAGTGCACGGGCTGCGTGTGTTTCTGGCTCCTTCGACCTGTTAGCTGGAAACTCAGCTCCATGTGGTCGGGACTTGGGCAGTGTCAAGGCCAGTAGGATGAATATAATTGATAACTCACCTTTCCTGGCTGTGTAAGAGGCCTTGGCATAACAGAGGGAGCGCTCTCTGTCTGTGGGAAGACTCTGGCCAGAGGGCTGAGTGCTGACCCTGTCTGAACCCTTTTCCAGCCACGGACATTGTCTGTACTTCTTCGTCATTAGTATCATGCAGGTATACCTGCCTCGTGGAGCTGTCCGGAGATTAAAAGCACATAATGTACTGAAAACAATGCCTGGCATATAGTAAATGGATATTATTTGTATTCTTACAAACAAGAAACTATCTCATGCTCTATGAGAATCACAGTAAAGGATACCATGGTTTCCTACAGAATAACGGACCCCAGAGATGTCCATCCTTCACCAGGACCTGGGAAGGTGTTTTGTGTTACGTCCTGTGCCAAAGGGGAAAGAAGGTTGCAGAAGGAATTCAGGCTGTGAAATCAGCTGACTTTCAGATCAGGAGATTATGTGGGATTCTCCAAGTGGACCTGATATAATCACGAGGGTCCTTCCAAGGGGAGGAGGGGGCAGGAGAGGAGAGTCAGAGGAGAAGGGATCACGGAGGAAAGGTACAGAGGAGAGTGAGGAGGCCACAAGCCACGGAATGTAGGTGGCCTCTAAACTTGGAGAAGGGAGGACACAAGTTCTCCCTAGAGCTTTCGGGGGACCCCAGCCCTGCCGTCCCTCACCTCTAGTCCAGTCCAGTGAGCCCCGCGTCAGACCTCTACCCTACAGAACTCGTAAGGTGATAGATGCGTGCGTTGAAGCCGCCATATCTATGGTGATTTGTGTCAGCGGCAACAGGGGGAGGATACACAGAGTTACCCCTTGTGTGTCCCACGTGCTGCCTCATGACTGAGCCCAGACACTCAGAAGGGCCCGTGCTGTGCTGGGACACCCCCACGGTCACGCACCCCCACTGCCAGCCCGAGGAGCACCCATTTCACGATCAGCCCCTCCAGGAATGTGGGAGGCCTTCTGGAATAGTGCATCCCTTCTGGAGCTGCTGATGAAGACTCCAGGACTTGAGGTTCTCCTAGGACTGGGAGGCAGCTGGCATTCAGAGCCTGTAGTATTCGGGCTGCTCCTAGGGCTTGCGCAGCCCCCAAGCCGTTCAGGACACATCCTGCATTACTGGACCACAGATGCTCGAGGCTGGCCTTCCGTTTCCCACACCCTTCCTTCTCTTTCAGGAAACCGTCAATAACAGTAAAAACATTGTCCCAAGAATCCACCGCCTTCCATGTCACCCGCTGGTGACATCAGAGGCCGGTGTTCTGGAGAGACTCCCCTCCACACGGGAGGGCGCGGAGGTCTCCCTCTGGGGGCTCGCCGTCCTCAGCAGCTCCCCCTCCCCGGGCCTCCTTCCTTTCCCAAACAAGGTTAGGATTTATAACTTCTTTCATGGCAACATCTGGCGCATTTCCATTGAGTTCTTGTTTTCTTTTTCTTTTTTTTTTTTTTTAATCTATCATCTGAAGTCATTTCAGTTCGGTTCAGTTGTATGGCCCCCCGCCCTGCCCCGCCCTCCTCTCCCCTTTCTTGCTCCTCTGGCCTTTGGAGATAGTGCAGCAGGGGCGCACAGACTCGTTACCCACAGCTGAGGAGTCGGGTTAGAAGTGAAAGCGCTGGCTGGGACCCGACTTCTTTATTTCTTTTTGGCCACAGAGCCACAAGGCTGGGTCCCCAGCGAGCCGCCTGAGGACATCTTCTTGCA
Source organism: Ailurus styani (assembly GCA_002007465.1). NCBI lineage: Eukaryota > Metazoa > Chordata > Mammalia > Carnivora > Ailuridae > Ailurus > Ailurus styani. The sequence continues at coordinate 541,774 of LNAC01000556.1, forward strand.
CCATCTGCCCGCCCCCACCTGCCCCTACCAACCGCCCGGCTCTGATTGTTGTCATTGCTGATTTTTTTTTTTTTTTTAAGTTTTTGTTGGTTTTAGAAATTCGCTAGCTCTGTACTTTTCAGAGCCGGCTTGCTAGCATAAAAGCAAAACCAGGGCAAGGAGAACAAAGGAAGAGAGGCTGGCAGAAGCCTGGGCCACACTTAGCAAGGCCACTGCTGGCTCGTGCACGCTGGGAGGGGTGCCGGCCAAGCCTTAAGACGCATCTGAAAACTTCTCATGGCCTGAGGGTTTCAAATACCCACACTTCCTGCTCCTTGGAGAGGGTATGCACAGAATGTGAGTGACTCACCAGCGGTGGTTTTCAAATGTGTCTGTCATAAGGAGGTAGCATCAAAAGCCCATCCTGTTTCAGATGTTATTTTTTCCACTCTCGGCTATGCAGACTATAAAAGCTCAATGCTGAAAACCAGTGTTTGTTTTGAGTGCAGAAAGTGAAGGGCGAATTAATTGTACTGCAGCAAGTAAAANTAAAAAAAAAAAAAAAAAAAAAAAAAGTAAAAAAAGAAAGAAAGAAAAGAGAAGGAAAAAAAGACGTGTAAACAGTGTGGAGATGGAGTTTCAAAGCCCTTGTCTTCGAAAAGTTTAATTATATTTCAACTAAAGCCAAACTGTCAAAACACGGGAGGGTGATCTGCGTGCTTTGAAAACGCATTAGCCTTCTTATGTAAAAGCCTATAATTGATATCCTCGCTGAAACTAGAGATGAGCCCAGACAGGGGATGGCCTCTTAGAGCCGCTCAAACGGCACTTCCCTATCGACCACGTGCGACACCTCAGAGCCCCATTCGTGAAGTGGGAAATTGGAGAGAACAAAGCCGAGCACGAAATGCTCTGTGAACAGAGAGGGTTTAAAATATCAGGCCCAGTTCATGCAACTTGGGGGCCTGGGGCATTGTTGATTGTCATTTACATAAGAGGAACCCCCGGGCTGGGGTGAAAGTGGGGGGTTGCCTGGGCGGCTCAGCGGGTTAAACATCTGGCTCCTGATTTCAGCTCAGGTCATGATCTCAGGGTCGTGAGCTGGAGCCCTGAGTCGGGCTCTGCCCTGGATGTGGAGCCTGCCCAAGGTTCTCTCTCCCTCTCTCTGAAAAAACCCCAAAGAAAACACCAACAAAGCACACAGAGGAAACGCACAGGAGAGCTCCTCACAGTCCAGACGGCAATGTTACAGGTCAGAGCAGGCTGCAGCTTCTTCCTCCTGAGAAGCAGGGCTGTGTGTGCGCTGTGCTGGGGCTGAGGGGCTGCCTGGGGCCTCTCCTCTCCACTCCTGGACCCGGCCGGGGCTGGTTTTCGGATCGCTTCTCTTCTTCCAGGCTCCACTACGCCACTTCCCCCAGAATGAGATCCTGGGTAGTTGAGGCTTTGCCCTCCTCAACTCAGCTCCCATTCCTGTCTCTCCTTTGGTGATCTTCTAGAACATTCTGGTTGCCATGGCAGACTTTTTTTTTTTTTGGCAGAAAGTCTCAGCATTTTTTTTATTATTATTTAAATGTTTTTTATTTTAAAAAGAACACAAACATTAGGGGCAGCTCAGTCAGTCCAGCGTCCAACTTCCAGTTTCCGCTCAGGTCATGATCTCGGGGTCGTGGGATCGAGCCCTGCATCAGGTTCCACACTCAGCAGACATTCTTGATCTTACTCTTTTGATGACACATTCCAAGAGTTCTCTATATGTCCAAGAGTTGTCCAAGAGTTTTGATGTCCAAGAGTTCTCTATATTCAGAAACCACTCTCAAACAGAATCAAACTCGAGCTAGGGGAAAATTAACAATGTCAGCCATATGACACATATTTGGGGTTGGACTAGTGTAGGCATCAAAACAGAGCACGACAGGAACAGCAGTAGGAGAAGGGCTGGGAATTACCCGACTAAGGCTTGGGTTCTCATAGGTGGCCGCCATCCTTTCTCCTCCACTTCCTGGTGGGTGGACCAGGCCCACCCACCAGGCCCCACCTTGGACTATCTCTGTCATTTGCCCCTTGGGTGCTGATGGATTAAAACAAGCCTACATGCCTATAATATGGTTGCTTCTGTGATTAGAACCCTGTCTTCTTCCATCCTGCAGGCACAGGGCAGCCACTCTCCTCTTTCTTCCTCTTGGTTTTGCTGATCTTCCCCAAGGGTGATGCATCCCACGTACCCACTGTTGCATAGAGTGGACTTTTTGGTTTATGGTCTGGGACTCTCTGTTGACCTCAGAAGAGATGCCAGATAAAATACAGGATGCCCAGTTAAATGTGAATTTCAGATCAACAATGAATCATTTTCAGTGCAAATACGTCCTAAATACTATGTTAAGAAAAGTATGTCCTGTGAAATATTTAGGACATATTTACACTTAAAAAAAATATGTGTTGTTTGTCTGAAGTTCACATTTAACCGGGCACCCCGTATTTTTGCTTGCTAAATCTGGTAGCTCCCCCAGAGCCCCTTGTGTCATCCTGAGTGAACACGGACTCCATCAGCTGTGTGAGGAAGCAGGGTCTAACCTGGATCAGAGCCTGGTGGGGCTGAGTTTTCTCCGCAGGGCGCTAGTGAAGGCAACTCACTGGGCCAGATGTTCCCTTGTTGCTTCCTCCTTGGCCCTGCTCTGTGTCCGGGGGGACACTGTCTACACCTCTGTCATGGCGCTAGTGTTATTAGCCAAGGTTTTAGACCCGGGAGCTTCTTCTGGCTGAGGCCATGTTGGTTCATCTGCGGGCCTGGACCGTAGCAGGTGCTCAAGACAGTCGAACAGAGGTGGTGGCCTGGCAAGGACAAGGTGGTACCAGGCTCCCTAGCCCATGCCTGGACAGTAGAGTCATCCTTTTGGCCACCTCCAAATGATGGGGAAAGCCAACAGAAGCCACCACGCAGCTCACATAATGATAGCTTTCCCCTTTCCTATTCCAGACAGTTTGGGTTCTTTAAAAAATTGCTTTTGGGAAGCAGTAGAGGGTGCGGGAAACTCAGAAAGCAGCCGCCAATGGAAAACAGGACAGAAGCGCCTCTAATTAAAAGCAGCTCCTAGGTCCATCCGCAGCACTGGGAGCCCAGCTGAGAAGGGAAGGCTGCTCCCCCTCGCCGGCTGGCGTTGGGGGCAGGTGGCCTGGACAGACTCTGAGAAGGAGCCCTTGGGGCCCCTCAAAGAGGAGAGTCTCCACACGATGTCTTCACCCCTAACCTCCACCAGTTCCTTCCTCCCCCCACCCCTACCCGAAGCTGCTGCTGGGCTCCGGGCTGAGGGCTCAGACACACAGAGTGAGCAGAGCTTAGAACTGCTCAGGGCCACCCTCCGTTTCTTTCATCTTGGATAGAAAAGTCCCCTTTCAAGTTCTCCAAGAAATGCTCTCAGCATGAGCCATTTACCATTGAGCCCCGTCGTCAGACCCTGTGCTTCCAAGATATTCATGCAATAACGTACGTGGTAGAACATGGCCATGCTGTGTGACTGGTTGGCGGCGTCGTATTTATTTTATAGATCCCACAGGAGGCCCAGAGATGGGGAACAACTGGTCCATGGTCACCCAGTAAGTGGTTCATTCATATATGAAGGGTAGGTAGCATTGAAGCATCAGAGGAACAAAAATGAAAAAGATGTCATTCCTGGTAAAATGGGCAGGAAGGCAGATACCATCAGGAATACGGTAGGGAAAGGGACAGGGCGGCTGTGTGCCAGGGGGATGAATCACACCAGGAGGAGGGAGAGAGTAACTGAGCGGGGCAGGGAGCCGTGAGGGAGCGTGGACAGCCATGGTGCTAAGCTTACAGGCCAGAGGCGGGGTGTCTGGGGCTAAGGCTGAGCCTCTGGGTCATGGGTCTGAGGCATGAGGCCAGTCATGGTGTCAGAGGGCCAGCTGGCCTGCAGCCATGTAGTATGGACAGAGGAACAGAAGGGAAGCCCGAGCCTAGTGTTGCCTCTGACCTTAGCGAAATCAGACTGGTCACCTCACCTCTCTGGCCCCCACCCTGGCTTTCTTATCTGAAACCTATGAGGGGACTGGATTTGACCATTTTCTAAGATCTCTAAGAGCCCCGATGTTCCAGAATTTGCCATGAAGCCCCAGACTGCAGCCTTGACCCAACAACTCCAGGCCCATGGAGATGATTGTGCAATGGCTCTGGTGATATTTACTGAACACCTACTATGTGCTGGGCTGCGGTCGGGTCAGACCATAGAAAACCAGCTGCAGAAAAGCGCTCCTTGGGGCGAAGTCCTTGCTGCCCCCTGCACACGCGCTCACCATCGCTTCTGCTCACTGGGGGAGCACAAAGAGATTTCTGGGTAGTTGCAGACACAAAGCCTCAGCAAGTTCTAACTTTGATCTTAGCAAAGTTGCACTCAGCAGCTCTGGCCTACTCAGCTCCTCCTCAGGGCGTGGGAACCAATTTTTAAACAGATCCGCATAAGCAGTACCCTGCTGAAGAGAATTTTCCAAAGTCTGTGGCCAAGGACTTAGGGCAACACCAGAAGGACAGGCTCCCCCCGCCAGATGGTGAACGCATTGCTAGGGACTAGTGAGTGCTCGGAGGACCCAGAAGAGGCCCTTATGAAGGGGAGTGCCCAGGAAAACCAGTGGTGATGAGGAAAGAGTTGGTGAAATGGGCTTTCCTGTGCTGATTTGTGATGCAGGAGACCTGGGGGAGAACTTTTAGGGAAAAGGCTTGGATTCGACCCAGGGGCACAGGGCAAGAGAAGGGGAGCCCGGGAAGCCAGTGACAATGATGAGGCTGAAGAGCGTAGGAGGGACTGGGGACTCTCACTTCCTTATTTGGTGCATTAAAATGCTAGATCATGGTTAGAAGAAGAGCTGTCTAGGGGACTGGCATCCCCTTGGCCTGGACAGGAGCCCCCTGCCATTATTCCAGCATAACTGTGAATACCCCACCTTCCCCTCGCAAGAGCGCCCTTGTTTGGACAACGCGTCCTATGGTCACCCTTGTGGAGCTGAACCAAATAACCATTTTGAAAGCTCAAGTGAACAGAATAGGAGAGATGAGTTTCTGGAAGAATTCCACCCCCGTTCCACGACATGATTGAGAACTGGGCCCCTTCGATGCAAGCACTTCTTTGTAAGACGCGCCGAATGCTTCTCGGTGAGGATGTTTGTCATTGGGCTTGAGCACTTCCCAATGCCAGGTTTACCCCAAAGTTCTGCCATGCAGAACAAAGATTTTTCAAACCCCAAACAGCCAGGGAACACTTTTAAGGCTGTTTTTGATTCTGTTTCTCTAGACACTGACCCTCCGCTCCTCCTTAAGCATCCATCCCTTCCATTCCGTATCTTGAAAACTTAGTGCTGTGAAGAATACATTGTGTTAGGAGAGAGGTGCACAGAGCTGTTCCAGAATAATCACACTCAAGGGGAGGTCAGGGGGCCCTTGGGAGGTGGCTGACCTGGCAAAGTCATGGACCCCAGAGCTCCAGCCCTGCTACACAGGCTGGACGACTGAATGCCTGGGTTTCTCATGGGTATAAGTTTGAGAGAGAACTAAGCAAAGAATAGAATTACTAATGGTGAAACTTAAGATATGAAAAGATATAAGATATAAAAAGTAGGTTAGTGCGTGATGAAGCTGTTTGCGGGCCTGAGGCCTTCCTAAAGTGCTTAAAATCACCTCTGTGTGCATTCCGCACTCTGCTGACAGGGCTGGCTCTGACCCCACAAGTTAAGGGACCCTAGGCACAGACCCCCAGAATCCCAAAGCACTGATGGAATCTGCCCACATGTCTCAGCAGTAGATTTCAGCACTTTCTCCTTTCCCTGCATCCACAGACCCGAGCTGGCCCGGTGACAAAGATTTGCTCGTGCACCTCACGATGTGGGGGCTTTGGTCCCACTGGGTTCCTGTTCCGTGCCCAGCACTATTCTGTGCCCTGGGGACAACAGCAGCCATCAAAGCCCTCGCTGCCCTCATGGAGCTTACACTCTAGAAGGGAGACAGACAAGCAGCCAGGAAAGAGTCAGAAAATGTGAGGTCAAGTAGCACTGAGCGGGTGAGCAGAGGGGAAGCTGAATCAGCAGACTTAGGCTGGAGCATCTCTCTCAGATAGGATCGGTCATTGGGTGAGCCCTCTCGACGGGGTGACATTTGGTCTGATGATTTGTAGGGTAAAGGCCCCAAGACAGAACCCAATGGATGTTGGAGGAAGAATCAAGACCAGTGGGGACCAGATGTGCAGATGTGAGCCAGAGCAGTAGGACGGAAGGCCACGGGACAGGTCATCTCGTCATAGTAATGACTTGGGGCTCTTGTGGAGCTTTTTCTCTAATTATGATGAGAAGCCATTGAAGTTTTGACTGGAGGAGTGAAATAATCTGGTTGACCTTTTGAATGAATGCCTTTAGCAACCGGGTGAAAACTAGATGGTAGAAGGACAAAAAGTGGAGACATTTTTTGGAGGCTGTTGCAACAGTCAGGGTAACGGCACATGAGGTGAGTGACAGCAGTGAGGGTGGCGAGAAGGGATTTCGTTCTGGCTGTATTTTGAGGGTAGAGCTTGTAGGATTTGCTAGTGGGTTCGATACGGGGAGTGAGAAAAAGTGGGCACCATTGGTGATGCCAAGGGTTTTAGTCTTCAAAACTTCTTGCTGTAGAGTTGGCATTAAGCCGTTTTGCCCCACATTTGCCGCCTCTCTGCTTTGCACTTGGCCTGCCTTTCAGATCTGCCACCACTCTTCTGCCCGACGAGCTCTTCCCTGCTCGACACACACTCCTGAGCTTTCCACGTCTTTGCTCTAGCTCTGCCTTGAGGTGGGAATACTTGATTTCCTGCCCGCCTCGTGTCAACAGCGGCCTAGTCCTAGTCGCGGAGGTGGGTTTCCTGGGAGGTTCCTAAATCTGAAGCGTCAGGACCCCTTACAGGCACCATCCCTTCCGTGGCCCCGGGGATGCCGTAGCAATCAGGTCACACGGGCGTGTGGTTTGCAAAATTGGCAAAAGCAAAGTAAGTGGGTTAAGATGTTTGTCCTTTTTCCACCCTAACTTTGCCTCCACGTGCTTCCTGAGTTTCTTATGGTGTTGAAGTGGCTTTGAGCCTGTTGGGGATCCAGCTGAAGGGAAACTGAGTTGGGGAGACCCTTAATTGGGCCTTAGTAAGATACACGTACAGCTTGCTGCCTCCCGGCTACATGAAGGTAGTACTCACTGTTCCGGTATAGAAGGGGCCCCCGCGCTGGCTCGCGCGGCCTCACCATGTGGAGCCTGGGTGTGTGGCCCAGCCCACACAGATCCCGTGGCATCCGTGTCCTGAACCAGATTGACAAGAAAGCAGAAGCAGGATTTGCAGTGCGGGGAGCCAGTATCCGGACCGCTGGAGCTCAGTCAGTTATCAGATGTGTAAAACCATAGAGAAAATTCTGTTTTCACTAACACCTGGTCAAAAGAAGAGTTCTCTCCCGTCAGGAATCCACCCAGGATTGCAGCAGGTACAATTACAGATGCATAGAGATGACTTACAGAGGCAAGGAGGGCCTCAGGGAGCCTGTGGCTGATTGAGCCATGGGGGGCTGTGAGGGCCTTAGGGGATGGTGGTTGTGTGGGGGAGTGGGGCTTTCTGTTGGGTCATATACACACACACACACATATATATATACACACACACACACAAATACACAGATATATAATATGTATGTTATAGGTTTTGTATATAGATATTGTGTATTTGTATGTGTGTGAGTTATATAATATATACCTATATTTTCCATATGTGTAGATAAGGAGGCATATATGTATATATATGTTACAAATTTTTTTAAAGATTTTATTTATTTATTTGTCAAGAGAGGGAAGAAGCAGCAGAGGGAGAGGGAGAAGCAGACTCCCCGCTGAGCAGGCAGCCCTATGCAGGCCTCGATCCCAGAACCCCGGAATCATGACCCGAGCCGAAGGCAGCTGCTTCACCAACTGCGCCCCCCAGGTGTGCCTGTGTTACAAATTTTCTTCCACAACAATGAAGAAGTCAAAGGACACCCCATAGTTTGGTTGTCACAGGGGTTGCAGAATTTGAGATTCTCAGGTCAATCCATTGACAAGCAGAGTTTCCCATGTCCCTAATCCAGGGACAGTTGGATCTTTCCGAAGTGTCAGAAAGTGGCTTCCAAGTAGGGTAGGGGGGAGTCCCTGTCATTGACTGCCAGCCCCAGGAAAGTCTGGTGGGCTGTGAGGATGGAAGAACAGAATGGACTTTGCTTAGAGCTCTGTGAATGGGGGCACAGTACCCAGGGCCCGCTGAAAGGAGCAAGGGGCAGTGCTGACGCGAGCTTACACACCCATTCAAAGGCGGATCTGCCGACACATTCAGGGGCATCCTGGCCACTTGAGGGCTGGCTTTGAGGCGGGCAGCCACGGGACCCGACAGGAAGAGAAGGCACGCAGGGACACGGTCAGGCCAGAGTTCCAGAATCCCAAACCTCTCCAAGTAGGGAGCAGACCGGAATGATTTCAGCTTTTGAAAACTGTACCTCCACCCAAGTGTGGGTCTGGCTGAAAGGTTGGAAACTTCTGTTAAAATTCAAATAAGAATAATAGCACTGGAGTCATGAGTCTTGTTTTTATTTAAATGATGCTCCCAGATCTCTGTGAGTCGATCCAAAACATAAACGATACTGTTTTGGCGTCACTTGTTTTTCCTACAGAGGATAAGTTTTTTGTTTTTGTTTTTGTTTTTTAAAGATTTTATTATTTATTTCACAGAGGGAGAGAGATCACAAGGAGGCAGAGAGGCAGGCAGAGAGAGAGGGGGAAGCAGGCTCCCTGCTGAGCAGAGAGCCCGATGCGGGCCTCGATCCCAGGACCCTGAGATCATGACCTGGGCCGAAAGCAGAGGGTTTAACCCACTGAGCCACCCAGGCGCCCAGGATAAGTTTTGATAAGAGTACAGGTGCACGCATCTGTGAGTGTGCACATGGCCAGACAAATCCGTGTATATTTGCCACCCGGAAGTAAAGGGAAAGATGGGAAATACCCCAAGTGGGTGCTGTCAGGTGAAGGGAGTGGGTGACTGCGCTCCGGCTGTGAGGGGCCTCTGAGGCCCGACTCACCGTGCTCTGGCCTGCGGGATGTGCCGGGACCCCAGCCCACCATTCCACTGCCTCGCAGACCTGACACGCTTCCTCCCTCCTGTTAGAGTGTGTGAGCCCCAGCCCTGCAATGTCATCCCATCTCTCCCTCTTCCTCTCGCTCACCCGCACGGCCAGACCCGTGTCCCACCTTCCTGCCAGTTTTAACAAATAGGTACCCAGCACGTACATCTGCTTCTCATTTGGAAGAATGGAGGGGAGAGAAGACTGTAAGAAGGGTCATGCAATAGGAGCAGAGCTTTAAAAGAGTGACATGGATGAGGGAGAAAGAGAGAGAAAGCATGTTGGGGGTCCCGGCGGCTGGGGCATCATAATCTCTGGGAGTCCCGGAGACCAGCAGGGTCCGGGGAGTAAGAGGGAGTTTGCTTGTGGGGTGGTTGCCTTTCATGAACTTCTTAAGGGCAGTGCACTATCTACGCTGCTCTGTCCAGCTCCGGGCAGAGAGCGGGCTGTGACTGTGTTTCTGATTACGCTAACGCAGGCAGGTCTGGTCTGCACTTGACCGAACTCAGGAACCTAATGACCCCGAAATATCGTCTGGGGCTGTAGTGTCCTGGAGCTGTCTCTCCCTGGGTCTGGGATTCCTAATCTGAGCCTAGACAACCTTCTCCTCTTGGCTCTGGCTTTGTTCTGGGTGAACTTTCTATGCCTCACTCTTGGTAAGTCAGAACCAAAGGTGGGTCACCCAGCCCCCACCACAGCCTAACTCCTCAGCCACGCTAAGCAAGGCCTATCCCAAGGGTGGCGATGGGGAACATCCTTGCAAGAGGGCGGGGACACTCTTAGAATACACGCTTGTGCGGGGTTTTCCTCATGTCCCCCCAGGGTCCATTTTCAGGGCTCACGAGAAGACCGCCCGCAGTTAACACAGCGGGTCCTTCCTCAGCAGCGGTTCCTGGATGTTTGGCCCTTGTGCACTTTTTCTTAAGCTTTTAAAAATGAAAATCACAGCTTTCAGCTCTGATGGGCTGGGAAGGCAGTCTGTCTGAGCTGCATCAGCCTGGGGCACTGTCCTGGGGCTCATTGTGTTCTCAGGAAGAGCAAAGGTGCATGGGTCACCTTCAGATTGAGGGCAGAGGCCTTGGATATCATCTAGGCAAAAGCTTTCAAGTTTTTCCTGGTGGTAGAGCTCTTCCTATGATGAAATCCAAAGGGGAACCCCAGTACCCAAAGCAGATGAAAGAGGACCAGCTGTCCTTGGAGACCGGGGACGGTTCTCAGAGGTAACTCTGCGGAACCCCAGGGCTCTGTAGAATATGGTTTCCAAAAAACACTTCTAGCCCTGCTGTTGGAGTGTCCCCAAAGCATCTGTGAAGGCTTTCAGGCTCAGGGCATCATCAGAAAGAATCAACCTGTGAGTCCAGAGGATGCTCTGAAAAACCACACAAACCCCCTCCCCCCACATTCAGAGCTCTTCTCCCCAAGTCACCTTCCAGTCTGACCGAATGCTCCTAACCTGGGTGCCTAGAAGTCCCCACCCCGTCCACCCCCTGGAGTCTCAGCCTCAGTCGGCTCCTCTCTCGTCCCCACCGTATCCTTGCACAGCTGATTTGCTTCATCCTCTTCCCAGCAGCATCTGGGGAAGATGTGTTCTTGGAGGTCACCTTCCAATTCAAACTCTGAAATTATTTTAGAAGAGAGTTTCACATTTTTACCTGTTTACAAGCATGTGAGCTCCCTCAGCAGCAAGACTGAGGTTAGCACCCAGATAGCAAGATTCATTGCATATAAAAGGAAGGTGCCAGTTGGTGGTCATTGTTAGTCCCACTGACCATGACTCGAAACATCACGGAAGTGATTGGAAAGTCCAGGGGGTCAAAAATTGCCATCGTGGTCCACTGCCCAGAGGAAAGCAAAATCAAAAGTGGAGAGAGAAGGAAAGAGAGGGGTGCCTGGGTAGCTCAGTCGGTTAAGCATCTGCCTTCAGTTCAGGTCATGATCTCAGGGTCCTGGGGGGGTCCTGGGATTGAGATCTGCATCAGGCTCACCTGCTTCTCCCTCTCCCTCTGCTGCTCCCCCAACTCATGCTCTCTCTCTCTCTCTCTTTCTCTCTCTGTGTCAAACAAATAAAAATTTTAAAAAGGAAGGAAAGAGAAAGAGGGTGGGACATCCACATTTTCTGATCACCTGCTATGTGCTAGGCGCATTACACTTATTTTTTGGTAATGCATTTAATTCACACAACCACTCTGAGGGGTAGAAATGACTGCTCATTTTACAAACCAAATGAAGAAGGAGATGCAGAATGGTACCGTTTGTCAAGGTCACACAGCAGAGCTGTGTCCTTTAGGGATAGCAGAGAGGAGGGGCACAAAGAGCCCGGCAGGAAGAATGGAAGGGAGAGAACGTGGCTGTAGAAGCATTTTCTGGAAACGTTTCAGAGGGGCTATTGTGCTCACCCCAAATCCACAGCCTTTCTAGAGAGAAAGGCTGCTGGGACGCGCCTGCTCACGGCTGGGCTGCATGTGAGTGGCTGAGTGTGAGGGGCTTTGAGATTTTTGACCCTTCACAGAGGCCACCCATCTCTGTTGCCTGTGTGTTTTCCTGCCGCCGTGTCTTCCATGCTATTCTATTACTGGTATCTAAGACTGAGTGCAAGAAAGGTTTGGAACCTTCCAGAAAATGATATTGTTGTGTACGATGGAGAAGGTACAAGCAGAAGTTCTCGAATCGGACAGACTCATTTAAGTCCCGGCTCTGCCATGGACTGTGTGGCTTTTGGGTAAGTTACTGAACTCCCAGCTTCGATGTTCTCAACCAAGAAATGGGGATAATAATAGTATCTCGCTCATAGGGCTGTTTTAAGGACAAAATGAGGTAATGTATGTAAAACACTTAGCACCAAATCTGGCACATATTAAATGCTCAGTGTCCACTGGCTTTTATTATTTTTAGTATGTCCCAGTTAAACAGTCATGATCTAAGATGCATCACATCAATAGAAGTTTCTAGAAAAGCAGCTCTGGTTTGGGATTTTTTTTGTCAAATGTGTGCCCTGTCCTTGGCCAGTTTCCACGTAAAGCTAATGGGGGTGGTGGTAGAGGAAGAGCTGGTTTAGGGGACCAGTGAGGGCTGGTAACAGTACTTCAGTGGTACCCTCTAAAATGCTGGGGGTACAGATAGATTTTAGGCAACCTCTCCTGGAACTCGGCTCTCCTCTTCTTACAAAAGAGTGTTTTATTCCCAGTCCAAGATGGTGCCTCAGATCCCAGCAAAATCCATTTATTTGGAGTCTTAAAGTCTTTTGGGGCTTCAAAAAGGTCTGGGAAGAGTAATGCCTTAAGCCATTGTCACCTGCATCAGAGAGTTGACCAACCCCCCGCCCCCCATCCTATAGCATATATAAACCTTGAGGATATGTTTATAAATAAGAACTCATGGTTTTAGTGAAGGAAGCCTCTGGCCCTGTCCGTTTGCTCTGATGGTTTGCACATATGCATGCTCACACATCCTGTTCTCTCTCTCTCTCTCCCTCTCTCTCTCTCTCTCTCTCTCTCTCTCTCTCTCTCACACACACACACACACACACACACACACACACACCCCCCACACCTGCATGGAGCGCCGAGCAGGAACAGGTGTAGAGAACCCAGGACAGACTTGCCTGCCAGCCCCCACCCAGCTACCTCTCACGAAGACCCATCCACCTGGACCGTGTGTTTGAGAAGGAGGCTGATGGATCAGCTCATCGTTTGGGTGGGAAATGCCCTGGGAATCCCCGGGAAAGGAGGGTTTCCGGCAGGAACTGGTGTGTGGATCTCGGGGCTGGGCTCCAGGCAGCACCGCCCAGTGTGGGGGCCCTTCTCCATCCCTGGGTTTTAGTCCCCTGAGGGGAGAGTGGGGTCTGAGCTCCTCTCACAACATGCAATTGCAGGAAGCAAAGTGGGTTCCAAGTTGGATCTGAGGACTTTTTGTTTCTCCTCTCCTGCTACTGAGCATCTTCCCTGCCTTCTTCTCCCGGCACCCTTAGCTTCCCTTCCTTTCCTTTGTCTCTGCGGGAAGGGTAGGAGGGGACTTGCCAGGGACATCCAAGAACACCCTCTTCCCAGCCAAACTCTGCCCTATCCTGTATCTTCCTCGTGTGCTTAGGTGGTATTTTCTTACGTAACCGCCCTGCTCTGCAAACACGCTCAGTATCCTGGATGCACACTCGGCTATATTAAGGCCTCATGTTTCCTGGCAAGTTCGAGGCGGCATCTTTTCCGGAGTGTCTTTAGACCCACCCGCTCCCCGTCATTTTTGACCCTTGTCCCCAAATGTTCTCCCTCCAGTAACTGGGATTTGTATCCTTTTTGCGAATAGGCATCTCCAAGCCTAGGGGCCCCTGAGGATCTCGGAAGTGGCTTTGAGTGGTGTCCGTGACTGTCCTGTTGTCAGATTTGCAGAAGAGAAAACAGAAAAGGAAAGCAACTCCTCCCTTATATTAAAAATAAAGAAGATTTTAAATTTCTATTTAAGAGAGCTTTCCTCTCCTCTCTGAAAATAAATGCACAATTGTCTTGAAAACCCTCCAAGCCGAAAATACACAGTACTGATGTTCCCACTCCATTAGGCTCCTTCCCAAAACAAGGATCCCTCACCTGGAGGAAGCCATCCCTGTGAGATGACGTCAGCGCTTGTGAGTGCCACACGCATTTTCTAGGGAGGGGTCCACTGCTTTCCTGGGAATGTGGGTGGGGTTTTGGACTCAGTGAAGGGCCACTACCCTGGGTTGACTTTGGCCCGTCTTTCCTCCCCACGGACAACCTGTCCCCACAGTTCTACCTCTGCAGTGCCCCGCAGACCCAGCCTCGCTCCCCACTTGTCCTTGTGATGCCAGCTCGGAGACTCGTTCGTGCCTCTTCCCTGTTCCCCGTCTCTCTCTTACCTGCGGTCCCTTCTGTGTGATGCTGCCAGAATGTTGGTCCTCAGATGCCCGGGTTTGCGGCATTTTCTCCACCTCTGACCCTGACCGTGGTGTTTACCACAGGGCACCCTTGCGCCAGCAGCCCCAGCCTACTGTCAGCTCCCTCCCAAACTTCTTACCCGACTGACCGGAAGGACCAGACTGCCCCCGATTTTCATCCTGGTTCTGCCCCTCCATAGCTGTGTGACCTTTGGCAGATTACTTAACCTCTCTGAGCCTTGATTTCCTCTTGTGACAATGGGGACAACATGTCTCTATCATCCGGTTTTTGATGAGAATTGAACGGGAGGGTACGTGTAATAGACCCGGCACGCTGGGGCTGCAAGGTTTTGCCCCTTCTCCTCCTTCCCCTCCCCTGCTGTGCACAGTGTAAGGATCCAGGGTAGAGATTGTCAGGACTGTGTCCTCAGAAGGCAGTGGGAAGTGAGGGGAGGGAAGTCTTTAAAAGGCAAGGTGGGGCCTGGGGTTTAGGAGAGGTGTTCTGAGCCTCTTCCAGCTTCAGCCTTCTTCCCGGCGTCTGCTGCAGTGATCCGACGGGCTTTACCTGGACCCCAGAGAGAAGCCCGAGGATGGTCTAGAAAGCAGGCAGTTGTCCTTTGGTATTAATGGCCATGCCCCTGAACGGCCCTTTGTCCCGGGATCACTTGGGGTCAGAATTGTCCCAGACTGTGTCTAGACTGTGTTCGAGTAAATGACTGGGACAAGGAGCCCTCTTGACTTCCCTGCTCTCCCCAAGCCCCTCTGCCTCCTTCTGTTTGGCATTTCCATTCCTGGTCTGGACCAGAAACAGAGATTGTGTTTGCCAGTTGATTTGTGAATGTCACAGAACCATTATCTCCCACGGAGTAACTTCTTAAAACATGAGTCAATTTTTTCCCTATGAATTGTCTGTCGACAACTCTTCTTGTGTCTGTAAAGTGCCGTGGGCTCCTTGGAAGAAAGGTGTTATCTAAACACAAGGTTTTATTATTTTTGTCATTATCATTATTTATTAGCACAGGATTCTTAAAAGGGCAGTAAGGGTGGAAAGCAATTATTATTATTATTTTGCTTTGGTTACATCTGGGTCTTATGATAGCAAGGTGTGATGCCTCAAAGACTAAGTCACAGGAGAAAAATAAAAGCTCTCCGTTTCTGTGTGCCTCCTGTCATCCGAAGGATTTGCAGCCTTCACGGATATTAATTCATTAACTCCCCAGGGTTATAGAGACATGAACACGACTGTTCCCAGCTTTAGAGACAGGGAGAAGCTGGCCAACCTTGGAGTTCCCAGAAGAAAGATCCCCACACTACGGGACTGCTTGAGACTTTTGGGAGGTGCTGACAATGTGCTTTCCGGTCACACAACAGGACCCCCGAAAGCCGACACACTTTGCTGGCCAGCAGCTTTTGGAAGGGCAGGAACAATTGTGTCCCTTCTGACCCCTTCCTCACCCTGCTCCAGACACAGTGACAACCCATGGTGCCACTGGACTCTTCTGTGTCCCACACGACCAGGTCAATAACAGTACATGGAAACGTGCCAGAAGTAAACACGGTACCAACTGCCCCAAAGAACTCAACAGTTGCCCATCTTGTCGGCTGTGAGAAACCTCCTCCTGTCTCTCGAGGTTGGGTTTGGAGTTCTTGGGCAATCTCGGATCTTTGTGTGGACACAATCCTGCCTCCCCATCCCCGCCAGGATTTGTGACAGGGGACCCCCACATCCATCCGTCCGTTTGCAGCAGTATGACAAGGAAATGCACTGAGCCGCACAGACTGTGGGCTGGGAGGCATGCAGACCTTGGTTTCAACCCTAACGCACCTCATCCTCACTATGTGATCTGGGGCAAAGTATTTTCCAAGCCTATTTCCTCATTGGCAGGATGGGACTAGTAATATCTTCCTTGTGGGCTTGCTGTGATAATTGTTCTTAATACTCAGGTAGCCCCAGCCAGAGTGGGGGATGGCGGGGGGCTGGTGAGGCCCCTCTTGCCCGCGGACTAGAGCTGACCGTCTGCTCTGTGACCTCACATCCATCGCTTGGAACCAGACATGGCACGAGTGTTTCCTCCATGGAAATTGGCAAATGCTACAAAGCTGGGCTTACTTTTTTTTCTCCCCAAGAGCCTGTTTATCAGCATGCTCCAACATAGTAGGCTCTCAATAAATACAGCTACGATTAGTAAACTCAGGGAAAACCCATGTTGATTCAAAATGTAGAAATAGAATACATCCATTATATGGAACACAAAATCACTGCTTGTTTTACAAGAAAAGTGATATCACATCTGCCCAAAATTGATCACCCAGAAAGATGAATGTGTGGCCTCCTTTGGTACATGGAGCTTGTCATTTAGATATATTGCTTTTGCTTATTGAACTCAGGAGCATATTTTGTGTTGCTTCTAGTAACTCTAGTAATTGTTTGGCTGATAAGAATGTGCTGGCTAATACCCAAACTGACAGGAAAAAAAAAAAACAACAAAAAACAAAAAACCAAACAGAAAGGGAGTTTCGGAAGTAGCTTTCAGTCTCTCCCTGAATAAACAGCTTGTCAATCAACAAACATCCCAAGTTGCTCAATTCTACAACGGATATGAGAAATTTGCAGAACGATTCTTGACTTGATGGGGTTCATAGTCTGCAAGGGGTAGCAGGGAAGAAGGCAGGGACGTGTGAGGTAATGTACAAAACAAATGTCTTTTGCAAATACATAATATGCCACAATTTGCTTCCACATCTAGGAAGCTCAGGCACAGAGAAGTGAAGTGAGTTTTTTCAGGTTACACATCTAGTAAGAAGCAAAACTGCAATTTGAACTCAGACAATAGATCCTAGAGTCTTCTCAGTAATCATTATTAGGTGCTAAGATAAAAATAGGCTAAATTTTATAAATGGGTAATTCAAGAATGGACAGATCAAAGGCTAGTTATGTGACCCCGGACAACAAACACAGGAAGAGTGAGACAATTGAAAGGGGCAGGAAGGGGCGCCTGGGTGGCTCAGTAGGTTAAGCACCTGCCTTCGGCTCAGGTCATGATCCCAGAGTCCTGGGATGGAGCCCTGCATAAGGCTCTGCGCTCAGCTGGGAGTCTGCTTCTCTCTCTCCCTCTGCCCCTCCCTCCTGCGTGTACTCTTTCCCTCTCTCTCAAATAAATAAATAAAATCTTTAAAAAAGAGAGAGATTGAGAGAGAGAAAGGAGTAGGAATCACCATGTGGATCACAACTGCTGTGGGGAAAGCCGCATGGGAAAAAAGGCATTTTTCCTGCATCTCGATGGACCGGTTACGCATTTTTGTGACATTTTGCTCAACCACGCGAACGCAACCAGGTCTGCCCATCTTTGGCCCAGATGCAGCAAGCCGTCTGATCTGACTGGTAGGACCGACAGGGAAGGGCTGAGTGTGCAGCATGGTGGTGAAGGCCTCTGCTCTGTTTGGACCATCCTACAACATCAGCAGAAAGCCAATCAACCCAATCTCGTGATACGAGAAGCCCAGTCTCTTTTTCTTATTACACGAATCTCTCTTGGCTTTTCTCCTTCTTCCCCACCTTCTTTCTTGGCCTTTTTTTTTTTTTTTTTTTAAGCATCGACAGGCTTTTCTGACTGTAGCCAACCCGAACACGACTCCACATAATAAATATTGGAACAAGGATGGCAACGCCATTGTTTTGCCGGGGGCAAGCAACCCTTCACTTCATACATCACTGGCTACCGTGCTGGGGAGCGATCGCACAACGCCAGGAAAGATTTAGGAAGCTAAGAAAGGAGGGGAAATGCGCCAACCACACCACTACTCTATCTCCATTATCTTGTGAAGTCTATTGATGCACGACAAGAGGCGATTCATAACGGCGCCCACGACTGTGCTGGTTCACACAAGGAAGGGCAAAATGGTGCTGAACAGCGTTTCAGTAGCATTTTGTATTTGTCACGGGCTTTATTGGAGATGTAGTGATTTCTCTCTGTGACCCAAATCTGGGCTTTCCAGAGCACAGTTTTGAATGGAAAGCAAGTACCAGACCTATGTACTGTGCATGTCCTAGGTGGCCCCAGAGACGGTTCGGGGGTCTCCATGGCCAAGAAGTAATAGAAACTTCGCTTCGGCAGCCACTCTCCATCCTTGAGCTATGATCCGGGACCCTGTCTGCAGGGGGAGGTAGGACATGGAGGGGACAGAGGTGGGTGAGACAGCTCCTCCTCCCATGGTCCGCAGCGCTGAAGAACCCCTGGGTATCTGCTCCATCCCTCCTCCTCCCCCCAGAACACACAGGTCCTTGCAACGTCCCTCACTTTCCCCGGCGGCACTCCCCGGACACATGTGACAAGCCTGCACAGGTGACCCAGAAGTCACACCCAGAAGAAGTCTCTTTACTGTCTGTGGTCCACTTTCCAGACCACCTGCCTGTCCTCAGCCCCGTCCCGGGCAGTCACAAAGCTCTGAGGTTTGCAAACCCAAGTCGTTTGCAACCTCACGTGCTGACCACACCATGCCTGCCTTCCCCGCCTCCCTCCTGAGAGTGTGGGGGCCCAAGGAATGGCCGGGGCACCTCGAGGGCTGACGGAATGGAGTCTCAGTTTCTTGTCCCAAAGAGGAAGTGAAAAAAGCCAAGGTTGGGGAGTCACAGTCACTTCTCCGCCCCACCCCTCACCCCCGCACAGCCCCCTAGGGGCCCTTCAGAGCAGGTCCTGGAGGTCTGCTCACCAGGAATCTGGAGGGCTTCCTGCCCTGCCCCACCTCCCGCTCTCTCCCTCATCTCGGGAAGATCTCATTTGTCTCTGTCCCCGGGAGCTCCTGGGGCAGCCAGGATGTCTCTGAGCAAAATCCCGTTGTGTGGGTCCTGCGTACCTGTGGCCGGCGACCTATCCAACAGAATCACTCCCCTCACTCTTCCTAAGAATTTAGCTGCAAGCATTCCCTTTCCTACCCGTCCTTTCCAGCCTCCCTAGCCTCTTCCAACTGTTTTGCTAGGAACCAAGCACACACTGCAGGAGTTGCCCGGAGACGGCTTGGTCCTCAGATGACTTGAATTTGAAATTGGTGGGACCCCTCCAGTAAGTTACTGAAGACCTCAATTTCTCATCTGCAAAGTGGGGATATTCTTGTGTGTGTCCATTGGTGTGCTCATAAACGTTGAACCACTAGTTCTAAAAGAGAGGGAGGAAGGACGGAAGGAAGGGAGAGAGGGAGGAAAGTTCCGATTGGATAGCGTTCTCGAGCATCCGTGGTATAAATACTTGCGTAGTGGCTAATTGTAAACCAGCACACCCCGATGTCACTGAACGTGGAGCTAGGAAGAGGGGGCCCTCTGTGAGCTTGCTCCAGGCCATGCCTGAACCTGTCCAGTGAAGTCATGGGGCACGTTAGCCCGGAAAGGCATAGGCAGCTCTGAGCACCCCGGCCGGCACACAGTAGGTACACTTCTAGCGGTTGTGCCTCACACTAGCCAGGGTTCCCAGCTTGGGGGCTTCTCTTCTTGCCCTTCTGAATGCAGCTAATGGATCTTGCTGTGGAGGAAGCCAATTGCAAATGATTTTTGAATAATATGAGGCTCTCTTCTCTGGCTTCTGATAAATCGTTCTGAGCAACCTTCTTGAAAGTAACCCAGGGCCAGCGCATACGCCTCGGGGTGGTGTTGAAAAGGGAGTAATCCAGGCCTCTCCCTCCCTGCCACCAGGAGAGGGAATCTGTCTCGAGAGCCACACCAAGCTGCCTTGGCCGGCACCCCCGCTCTTGTGCCAACCTATCGCATGTGAAACATTGTCTTACTTTTAGCAAGTTCTGTGTTTGTTTCTTTCCTAAGCAACAGCTTCGCTGCTGGCCACATCCAACAAAGGAACAAAGTCACATTGTTCAAAGCAAACAACTCCAGTATCAGTTGGAACAAATAGACAATCACACCCCCAGACCTCAATCTTCAAACCCAGCTGGACAGGGCAGAGTGAAAAGGCTCAAGGCCACAAGGCAGCAAAACACACCTTTATCTGCTTTCAAAGGTTGTCTATCAAGTTCAGGTCTTATGTGGGCTTACCCCACCCCCTGACTCTTACTAATATCCTTTTAGAAACCTGAAAATGGCATGTCTTTCCTTATGGATGGGTCCTGTTCTGGGTGACTGTGATGGATTTATTTTTTCTCCCTCGCCACCCGCTGGGTTTAGAGGATGGCAAAAAGGTTTCTTTCGCATCTCTGTTCGTTTTTTAAGGTCCCTGTAGTAAGACTATCGTTTTACCTTTTTAAACTCAGTCTCCGCATCTGTTGGCCCAGACAAGCCTTCTAGATTCTTCTACGATTTCACCATCCTGTGAGTCTGTGAGCCATAGCCCCTTTTCTGGTCTCCTGCCCCGAGGCTGCCGAGGGCTGACTGGCAGGAGGATGGACCGAGTGGAAATTTACCACACACGGTTTACTACTTGCAAACTTACATGCCAACACATGGTTCCCAGCCCTCCAAATTCATGATCCTGGGCCCACAAGAAACCTTCTAGAAAACCGCTCTTGGAGGGCATTGGGCTGGCGGAGGGACAGGAAGGCACAGGATGCAGCCACCCTGCAGAGGTGGGCACTTGGAGGGGCTGAGGAACAGAGGTTGGAATGAAAATGAAACCCGGCTGGCCCTTAGCCAGCCCGGGATACGTGGCGGTGCCTCCTGCACACATTAAAAAAAAAAAAAAAAAGACTCTGCTTACTTGTCAAGCACCTAGTTAGGAATTGCCCCAGACCCACTTGGGGACTGTTAACTGCGGTGCGGAGGGAGAGGATCAAGAAGGCCAGTGAATCAGGCCTGGCCTGGGGAGAGATCACCTTGCCTGGAGGGCAGCAGGGGTGGGCCCTGGAAGACACCAAGGAAGAGGAGCTGACTCTTGAGAAATGAACAGGATTTCTCCAGACACAGGCGTGGGAGGAAGGGAACTCCAGGCAGAGGGAACAGCCTGAGCCAAGGGGCAGAGACGAGAAGCGCCCACAAGATTGTGAGCATACGTGGTCTTTGCTTGGCATATGGCCACACTTCCTGGGCAGAAAGTGAGAGAACGCATGCTTTTGAACTCACCTATTTATTAAAAAACTTATTTCAGTGCTCTTTGGGGCTCTAGGTCTGTAATGAGTACTGTGGTCGATTGAAGAGGAGCATAAAATGCTTCCCAGCCGACACACACTCCTCCTTCCCTTATTCTCCAGATGCTTCTCTGGTCCCTGCTTTAAGGACTGTCATGGCCCGAAGGGACGGTGCTGTCCTCACAACCCTCAGCATCATTATAAACTTCACCATTGGTCAGGACATGCTGTAACCCTTCCATTGTCTTGAACTCTTATTTACTCTTTATTTATTTGCTCATTTGTTTATTCGATTATTAGAGAACACGTGAGAGCAGAGCGGGGAGGGGCAGAGGGAGAGAGAGAATCTCAAGCAGACTCCGGGACTGCGGAGCACAGAGCCTGACGTGGGGCTCGATCTCATGACCCTGAGATCACGACCTGAGCCGAAACCAAGAGTTGGGCGGCTCAATCAACTGAGCCACCCAGGCACCCTGTTATTTACATGTTAAAGTACTATTTAGTTCTCTAGCCATTTTTAAATCAACTTAATTAGGGTATAATTTACATACAATAAAATGCCCAGAATTGAAATGTATACAGTTTGATGACACATGTGTATACCACACAAACATAATCACCACCCCAACACAAGAAAACATCCCGTCACTTCAGAGAGCTCCCTAGTGCCCTTTTCCTTCATCGCCAACCCCTCTACCACCCACCCAGATAGCCCAGGCCACCACTGATCCGACCTCTATGATCCTAGCTCCACTTTTCCTCTTCCAGAATGTCATATGAACGGAATCAGATGGTGGATGGTCTTTTGTGCCGGATTCTTTTGCTCAACGTAGCTTTGGTTGTTTCTTTTGTTTGTTGAGATTTAGCCACACTGAATGTATCAGTAGCTTGTTAATTTTCATTGCTGAGGAGTGGCATATATTAAATAAATATAGAAATGTCTTTTCTTCTCTTCTTCTACTAAGGGACATTTGGGTTGTTTTCTCCATGCATTTTTCTGGTCTTGCCTTTCCTAAGATTGTGAGCCTAAGGGTGGGAATGTGTCTCCCATAAACTGTCCCCACCTTGAAGCACCTTATCCAGGGCCATGCTGGGTTGGATTCCCATATGTGTTGCTTCATTGAATTATATTTGTGGTCCCTCCTGTTAAAGTCTTATAATCTAATTATAGAGGCAGCTACAAACATAAATCAATTATTTCAAGGCAATACATTTATCTATTCATTCAGCAAGTATTTATTTTAGGGAAGAGAGAGGACATGTCAATGAATATCTAAAAACACAGCACAGAAAGTAAAATGTCGCATAAAAGATATTCAGAAGAGGATCCACGGAAATGGAGAGCAAAGAGATGCCTTTTGCTGAGCCTCTCAGGGAAATCTGGAGGAGGAAGAAACATACAGGTCTCAGAAGGTGGACGGATGATGGCCTGACCACGTAGGGCTCATCAGCAGCAGAGGGAAGGGGACCGAAGTCACAGAAGCTGCACTGGGCATGACTGGAAGCAGCTGATTGGTAGATGTGAGTAGAGACATAGAGGGAGGGGCTGGGAAGACAGGACAGGCTCAGACCACACAGAAGGCCTTGAATGCCAAGCCAGGAAACCCAAACCCCAAACGCAAGTCAAACACACATTACAAACCCATCAAACACTTTCTCGATGCTACCCCCTACAAGGCAAAACCCCCCACTATCTCTGAGTTATTACATCAGTGATACAGGAGAAGGACTGAAGCTAAGAGGGCTAAGTAATTGAACAAGGTCACACCAAAGGTGAATGTCAGAGTCAGGACTCAGCCCTGATTTCTGATAACTGTGGTCTTTATGCACAGCAGGTGGTAAAAGCATGCGAGGTGCAAACATCCCAGAGTGTAAAGGCCAGAGAGAGCCTTTTCTTGTGCAAGTCATAGAAATAGGGTTTGGTTGTTTGTTTCTATGGGATTGAAATGTGGTGAGATTCTTATTGTCCATAACACTACATGATACGTTGAGGACTTTATGTTTTCCGAGGACTTTATATATTTCCGATTTCATGTTCATTATGTCATTATGACCCTCAATAATCCTGACAGCTCAGCAGGTCAGGCTTTATTCCTGTTGTTAATAGTATTAGTACCACTATTAGTACCACTATTATTCTAGAATTTTCAGGGAAAAAACCCAAGACCCCAAAGAAATAAGAACCTTTCTGAAGGAACTCCAGATAACTAGCCAGGACACAAAGCCGTGTCTCTCGAATGGATTTCTACCAGCTGGTATTGGAAAATAAGGAGGAAGGATTCTATTGGATAGAAATAACTAGAAGACCAATGTCACTGAACCAAACCAGCTGGTCTCAAGCCCTCCCCAACCCCCTCCCCAGTACACTGTTAGCCTGCGGGCGATCGGAGAGGGGTTTAGAACAAGTCTGAAGCGGAGCTTTATTATGAACACGTGTGAGTCAGATGTCTCCTCTGTAACAACAGAGAGTTGAAGATGTGGGTCACCAAGCTTTCTGCCAGTGTAGATGTTTGTCTTTCTCCAATTCTCAGGGCCACAGTCGGGACCAGGAGGGACCCCTATGTCATTTTGCAAGGGTGCAGGACCCACGGACCATCCGGGCACACTGGCCTCACCTCTGCCACTCACTCCCCCCAGCCTGAAGCTTCTTCCTGCCCCTGTGGTGGTGAGCTCTCTGCCTGGGCAGGGCCCAGACAGACTGGGCAGGTGCACACTGTAAACCAGGGCCTCGCCAGGAAAAGAGGGCTTCCAGAGGGGCTGGCCCCAAGAAGCTCACCTATGTCGTCATTTGGCCTCGGGTAAATCCCGAATAACCAGGAACAAAAGAGAAAGAGGCCATGACCAACCATGAGGAAACACTGCCGTCAGACAGAGCTTCCAAAGAACCATCTGGAGGGGGCCAAGCCTCCCACATGGTGGAGATGTGGGGGCAGTCCCTTTCCAAGAACCTACTGCCTAGCTTGGAATCTCCCCAAAAATTTATTTGCTTCTGTGTGTAGATGATCTCTGAGGCAGTTTGCTAAACACTTCGAATGAATCATCTATTACTACCTCCATTTATTTACCACCTGCGTCCTCTGTAATCCAGGACAACCTGACTTCCATCGGACCAGTCAAGCCCACCCCACACACTTAATGCTCCAAATAGAAATATTGGTCTTCCTCACCTTGCACAGTCACTCTCCTTTTGAAATATACACACACTGTGAAGGGACTCTAGAAATAAATCTTGGCTCAAAAAAAAAAAATTCTCTCTACACGTATTGGTTTCTATACACCTAAACAGCAGCCAGGCAGTCGGCAAATAACAACTGCCCTTGGTCATTACTGGGAAGATAAAGGACTGTCAGAACAGGGGCCAGCTGCTTGCTGGTCTGTCATTGCCCTGGGCCTCGTAGGAAGAAGCAAACAGCAATCTTCGGCCATAGAAACCATCCGGTCCATTTGGTCCTGGACCAAGTTTGCATACGTTCCAAGCCTGAAAGTCAAAGCAAAACAAAATCTTGCGTATGAACACCGACCTTTCAATCACGTGAGAAAAACACCCTCTCTC
The DNA here is from genome assembly GCA_002007465.1 of Ailurus styani. Taxonomy (NCBI): domain Eukaryota; kingdom Metazoa; phylum Chordata; class Mammalia; order Carnivora; family Ailuridae; genus Ailurus; species Ailurus styani. The sequence goes on from LNAC01000556.1 coordinate 566,397, forward strand.
CCTCTCTCTCTCTCTCATAAACATAGCAGCTTGCTTAGAGCAATATTGAGCTGGGAGCTGTGAAGAATTGCTGTAGGTAGGAAGAAACATTAGCTCTGGAATTCAGCTAACTGTCACCATGGTGATTGGCGTCAGGATGAGTCACTCCCTTCAGCAAATGGGCATGGGGGCTGCGAGCCTCTGAGATGAATGGTGATTGATAAGCTGCTGCAGGACCAGGACTCTGGCTTCTCAGGCTCCTTCCCTCACCCACATATGTTTTCCATGAACATACAATCAAGAGATAGTGGGAGAGATCGTGTGAATACATGGGAGATGCTGTCAAGAATTTTTCTTGTAGTCTCTTCTTTCGTTTGTAAGTTTCATGGGCTTTGAAGCTACAGAAGAACAAGGACCCCACTTAATATTTCTTCTCTCTCAGTTTATGTCCAGATTGATGCTCAAGGGGAGAAGAAAAAATGCTACCTGGTGTGTGGCAGGCACTATTTATTAGCCCCACCTGCTAGATGAGCAAGAAATGTGCCAGGAGGAGCTAGGGCTCAGTCCCAGAAAGAATCCTGAGTGTACCTGCTCTCACCGCTGGCTGTGCTGCCCCTCAAAGGGCAGTCACCCCATTTCTCTCTTTACCATGGGAAGTAAAGTATGGACCCGAGAAAGGTGAAGGCATGGTTTCTCCGTTCTATATGATAGCATGCGTACAATCCACATACAATCTACAGAAGTCTGTACAACACATGATAGCGAAAATACGACTTTGTTCTTCTCCTCAGTCATTCGGTGAGCCAGGCTAGGGTGGATTGGTTTAGTTAGTTTTTGGTGTTAGTTTCCTCCAGCTCCCCCATTCATCTTCCAGAATCCTCTGACCCTTGTTTCGCTTTTCTATGTGCAGACACAATCTGTGACAGAATGGAAAGGGAAAAGAAGTATCTTAGTGAAGGACAGAAAATTTCATCCCCAAAAATGGTTGCACATAAAATTGCCCAAGAACCGAAGGTGAACGTTAAAACATAAGAATAAAAATTCAGCATGAATTTGTCCACAACACTTAGAAGGAATGTGTTGGAAATGCCACATGTATGTGTGTGCATGTGTGTGTGTGCACATGTAAGTACCAAGCCAGCGTGGCCAACGGGCAGATGTCCAACATTCAAGTGACAAAAAGAATGCAATCACATACTCTGACCACGTGGGAAATAGCAGCTATGAAAGCTTTGGCCTTCTTAGTCACACATTTTATAAACTTCAGGTAGAGAAGAAACAACAGCGAGAAGAAAGACCTCCGCATGGCATCCTAACGCAAATTCCAATTTGGATATTGCAGCTCAAAGCTGCGGAAGAAGTCTGAGCTTGGGTCCGCTTTACGTTGGAGCTTCTCCATCCATCATAGCGTCGCTTGTTTTTGCTTTCTTTGCCTTTGTCTTTGCTCTCTGTCCCTGTTTCCCTACAAAACCAAACATACTTGCTCTCCCAGCTTCACAAAGAGAAACCGATTCCAAGAGGAAATCACTTCACAGCAAGTGAGCCCTGGGAAGAATTCAAGACTGAGGAGCCCTTGTAATGAGATTAAGGGAAAAATGCTTTTGTGCAACCAACTCAGACCCGTCCTCAGCACGTGAAAGGAGCCAAAACAAACACGAGCATTGTTTTGGGAAGGAAAAGGTTAACAAGCTATGAAAACAAAATCAGAGATATTTTCAAAGCCTGACCCTCAGCAGAATGAGTAGAATGTGGTCTGCCGATGCAGCAGCACTTCCCTCCCCCTGACATTTATCCTGCAGCTGGGGGGGGGGGGGGGGGCGGGGGGGG
>LNAC01000556.1:569064-597662 GCA_002007465.1 Ailurus styani
AAAAAAAAAAAAAAAAAAAAAAAAAGTAAAAAAAGAAAGAAAGAAAAGAGAAGGAAAAAAAGACGTGTAAACAGTGTGGAGATGGAGTTTCAAAGCCCTTGTCTTCGAAAAGTTTAATTATATTTCAACTAAAGCCAAACTGTCAAAACACGGGAGGGTGATCTGCGTGCTTTGAAAACGCATTAGCCTTCTTATGTAAAAGCCTATAATTGATATCCTCGCTGAAACTAGAGATGAGCCCAGACAGGGGATGGCCTCTTAGAGCCGCTCAAACGGCACTTCCCTATCGACCACGTGCGACACCTCAGAGCCCCATTCGTGAAGTGGGAAATTGGAGAGAACAAAGCCGAGCACGAAATGCTCTGTGAACAGAGAGGGTTTAAAATATCAGGCCCAGTTCATGCAACTTGGGGGCCTGGGGCATTGTTGATTGTCATTTACATAAGAGGAACCCCCGGGCTGGGGTGAAAGTGGGGGGTTGCCTGGGCGGCTCAGCGGGTTAAACATCTGGCTCCTGATTTCAGCTCAGGTCATGATCTCAGGGTCGTGAGCTGGAGCCCTGAGTCGGGCTCTGCCCTGGATGTGGAGCCTGCCCAAGGTTCTCTCTCCCTCTCTCTGAAAAAACCCCAAAGAAAACACCAACAAAGCACACAGAGGAAACGCACAGGAGAGCTCCTCACAGTCCAGACGGCAATGTTACAGGTCAGAGCAGGCTGCAGCTTCTTCCTCCTGAGAAGCAGGGCTGTGTGTGCGCTGTGCTGGGGCTGAGGGGCTGCCTGGGGCCTCTCCTCTCCACTCCTGGACCCGGCCGGGGCTGGTTTTCGGATCGCTTCTCTTCTTCCAGGCTCCACTACGCCACTTCCCCCAGAATGAGATCCTGGGTAGTTGAGGCTTTGCCCTCCTCAACTCAGCTCCCATTCCTGTCTCTCCTTTGGTGATCTTCTAGAACATTCTGGTTGCCATGGCAGACTTTTTTTTTTTTTGGCAGAAAGTCTCAGCATTTTTTTTATTATTATTTAAATGTTTTTTATTTTAAAAAGAACACAAACATTAGGGGCAGCTCAGTCAGTCCAGCGTCCAACTTCCAGTTTCCGCTCAGGTCATGATCTCGGGGTCGTGGGATCGAGCCCTGCATCAGGTTCCACACTCAGCAGACATTCTTGATCTTACTCTTTTGATGACACATTCCAAGAGTTCTCTATATGTCCAAGAGTTGTCCAAGAGTTTTGATGTCCAAGAGTTCTCTATATTCAGAAACCACTCTCAAACAGAATCAAACTCGAGCTAGGGGAAAATTAACAATGTCAGCCATATGACACATATTTGGGGTTGGACTAGTGTAGGCATCAAAACAGAGCACGACAGGAACAGCAGTAGGAGAAGGGCTGGGAATTACCCGACTAAGGCTTGGGTTCTCATAGGTGGCCGCCATCCTTTCTCCTCCACTTCCTGGTGGGTGGACCAGGCCCACCCACCAGGCCCCACCTTGGACTATCTCTGTCATTTGCCCCTTGGGTGCTGATGGATTAAAACAAGCCTACATGCCTATAATATGGTTGCTTCTGTGATTAGAACCCTGTCTTCTTCCATCCTGCAGGCACAGGGCAGCCACTCTCCTCTTTCTTCCTCTTGGTTTTGCTGATCTTCCCCAAGGGTGATGCATCCCACGTACCCACTGTTGCATAGAGTGGACTTTTTGGTTTATGGTCTGGGACTCTCTGTTGACCTCAGAAGAGATGCCAGATAAAATACAGGATGCCCAGTTAAATGTGAATTTCAGATCAACAATGAATCATTTTCAGTGCAAATACGTCCTAAATACTATGTTAAGAAAAGTATGTCCTGTGAAATATTTAGGACATATTTACACTTAAAAAAAATATGTGTTGTTTGTCTGAAGTTCACATTTAACCGGGCACCCCGTATTTTTGCTTGCTAAATCTGGTAGCTCCCCCAGAGCCCCTTGTGTCATCCTGAGTGAACACGGACTCCATCAGCTGTGTGAGGAAGCAGGGTCTAACCTGGATCAGAGCCTGGTGGGGCTGAGTTTTCTCCGCAGGGCGCTAGTGAAGGCAACTCACTGGGCCAGATGTTCCCTTGTTGCTTCCTCCTTGGCCCTGCTCTGTGTCCGGGGGGACACTGTCTACACCTCTGTCATGGCGCTAGTGTTATTAGCCAAGGTTTTAGACCCGGGAGCTTCTTCTGGCTGAGGCCATGTTGGTTCATCTGCGGGCCTGGACCGTAGCAGGTGCTCAAGACAGTCGAACAGAGGTGGTGGCCTGGCAAGGACAAGGTGGTACCAGGCTCCCTAGCCCATGCCTGGACAGTAGAGTCATCCTTTTGGCCACCTCCAAATGATGGGGAAAGCCAACAGAAGCCACCACGCAGCTCACATAATGATAGCTTTCCCCTTTCCTATTCCAGACAGTTTGGGTTCTTTAAAAAATTGCTTTTGGGAAGCAGTAGAGGGTGCGGGAAACTCAGAAAGCAGCCGCCAATGGAAAACAGGACAGAAGCGCCTCTAATTAAAAGCAGCTCCTAGGTCCATCCGCAGCACTGGGAGCCCAGCTGAGAAGGGAAGGCTGCTCCCCCTCGCCGGCTGGCGTTGGGGGCAGGTGGCCTGGACAGACTCTGAGAAGGAGCCCTTGGGGCCCCTCAAAGAGGAGAGTCTCCACACGATGTCTTCACCCCTAACCTCCACCAGTTCCTTCCTCCCCCCACCCCTACCCGAAGCTGCTGCTGGGCTCCGGGCTGAGGGCTCAGACACACAGAGTGAGCAGAGCTTAGAACTGCTCAGGGCCACCCTCCGTTTCTTTCATCTTGGATAGAAAAGTCCCCTTTCAAGTTCTCCAAGAAATGCTCTCAGCATGAGCCATTTACCATTGAGCCCCGTCGTCAGACCCTGTGCTTCCAAGATATTCATGCAATAACGTACGTGGTAGAACATGGCCATGCTGTGTGACTGGTTGGCGGCGTCGTATTTATTTTATAGATCCCACAGGAGGCCCAGAGATGGGGAACAACTGGTCCATGGTCACCCAGTAAGTGGTTCATTCATATATGAAGGGTAGGTAGCATTGAAGCATCAGAGGAACAAAAATGAAAAAGATGTCATTCCTGGTAAAATGGGCAGGAAGGCAGATACCATCAGGAATACGGTAGGGAAAGGGACAGGGCGGCTGTGTGCCAGGGGGATGAATCACACCAGGAGGAGGGAGAGAGTAACTGAGCGGGGCAGGGAGCCGTGAGGGAGCGTGGACAGCCATGGTGCTAAGCTTACAGGCCAGAGGCGGGGTGTCTGGGGCTAAGGCTGAGCCTCTGGGTCATGGGTCTGAGGCATGAGGCCAGTCATGGTGTCAGAGGGCCAGCTGGCCTGCAGCCATGTAGTATGGACAGAGGAACAGAAGGGAAGCCCGAGCCTAGTGTTGCCTCTGACCTTAGCGAAATCAGACTGGTCACCTCACCTCTCTGGCCCCCACCCTGGCTTTCTTATCTGAAACCTATGAGGGGACTGGATTTGACCATTTTCTAAGATCTCTAAGAGCCCCGATGTTCCAGAATTTGCCATGAAGCCCCAGACTGCAGCCTTGACCCAACAACTCCAGGCCCATGGAGATGATTGTGCAATGGCTCTGGTGATATTTACTGAACACCTACTATGTGCTGGGCTGCGGTCGGGTCAGACCATAGAAAACCAGCTGCAGAAAAGCGCTCCTTGGGGCGAAGTCCTTGCTGCCCCCTGCACACGCGCTCACCATCGCTTCTGCTCACTGGGGGAGCACAAAGAGATTTCTGGGTAGTTGCAGACACAAAGCCTCAGCAAGTTCTAACTTTGATCTTAGCAAAGTTGCACTCAGCAGCTCTGGCCTACTCAGCTCCTCCTCAGGGCGTGGGAACCAATTTTTAAACAGATCCGCATAAGCAGTACCCTGCTGAAGAGAATTTTCCAAAGTCTGTGGCCAAGGACTTAGGGCAACACCAGAAGGACAGGCTCCCCCCGCCAGATGGTGAACGCATTGCTAGGGACTAGTGAGTGCTCGGAGGACCCAGAAGAGGCCCTTATGAAGGGGAGTGCCCAGGAAAACCAGTGGTGATGAGGAAAGAGTTGGTGAAATGGGCTTTCCTGTGCTGATTTGTGATGCAGGAGACCTGGGGGAGAACTTTTAGGGAAAAGGCTTGGATTCGACCCAGGGGCACAGGGCAAGAGAAGGGGAGCCCGGGAAGCCAGTGACAATGATGAGGCTGAAGAGCGTAGGAGGGACTGGGGACTCTCACTTCCTTATTTGGTGCATTAAAATGCTAGATCATGGTTAGAAGAAGAGCTGTCTAGGGGACTGGCATCCCCTTGGCCTGGACAGGAGCCCCCTGCCATTATTCCAGCATAACTGTGAATACCCCACCTTCCCCTCGCAAGAGCGCCCTTGTTTGGACAACGCGTCCTATGGTCACCCTTGTGGAGCTGAACCAAATAACCATTTTGAAAGCTCAAGTGAACAGAATAGGAGAGATGAGTTTCTGGAAGAATTCCACCCCCGTTCCACGACATGATTGAGAACTGGGCCCCTTCGATGCAAGCACTTCTTTGTAAGACGCGCCGAATGCTTCTCGGTGAGGATGTTTGTCATTGGGCTTGAGCACTTCCCAATGCCAGGTTTACCCCAAAGTTCTGCCATGCAGAACAAAGATTTTTCAAACCCCAAACAGCCAGGGAACACTTTTAAGGCTGTTTTTGATTCTGTTTCTCTAGACACTGACCCTCCGCTCCTCCTTAAGCATCCATCCCTTCCATTCCGTATCTTGAAAACTTAGTGCTGTGAAGAATACATTGTGTTAGGAGAGAGGTGCACAGAGCTGTTCCAGAATAATCACACTCAAGGGGAGGTCAGGGGGCCCTTGGGAGGTGGCTGACCTGGCAAAGTCATGGACCCCAGAGCTCCAGCCCTGCTACACAGGCTGGACGACTGAATGCCTGGGTTTCTCATGGGTATAAGTTTGAGAGAGAACTAAGCAAAGAATAGAATTACTAATGGTGAAACTTAAGATATGAAAAGATATAAGATATAAAAAGTAGGTTAGTGCGTGATGAAGCTGTTTGCGGGCCTGAGGCCTTCCTAAAGTGCTTAAAATCACCTCTGTGTGCATTCCGCACTCTGCTGACAGGGCTGGCTCTGACCCCACAAGTTAAGGGACCCTAGGCACAGACCCCCAGAATCCCAAAGCACTGATGGAATCTGCCCACATGTCTCAGCAGTAGATTTCAGCACTTTCTCCTTTCCCTGCATCCACAGACCCGAGCTGGCCCGGTGACAAAGATTTGCTCGTGCACCTCACGATGTGGGGGCTTTGGTCCCACTGGGTTCCTGTTCCGTGCCCAGCACTATTCTGTGCCCTGGGGACAACAGCAGCCATCAAAGCCCTCGCTGCCCTCATGGAGCTTACACTCTAGAAGGGAGACAGACAAGCAGCCAGGAAAGAGTCAGAAAATGTGAGGTCAAGTAGCACTGAGCGGGTGAGCAGAGGGGAAGCTGAATCAGCAGACTTAGGCTGGAGCATCTCTCTCAGATAGGATCGGTCATTGGGTGAGCCCTCTCGACGGGGTGACATTTGGTCTGATGATTTGTAGGGTAAAGGCCCCAAGACAGAACCCAATGGATGTTGGAGGAAGAATCAAGACCAGTGGGGACCAGATGTGCAGATGTGAGCCAGAGCAGTAGGACGGAAGGCCACGGGACAGGTCATCTCGTCATAGTAATGACTTGGGGCTCTTGTGGAGCTTTTTCTCTAATTATGATGAGAAGCCATTGAAGTTTTGACTGGAGGAGTGAAATAATCTGGTTGACCTTTTGAATGAATGCCTTTAGCAACCGGGTGAAAACTAGATGGTAGAAGGACAAAAAGTGGAGACATTTTTTGGAGGCTGTTGCAACAGTCAGGGTAACGGCACATGAGGTGAGTGACAGCAGTGAGGGTGGCGAGAAGGGATTTCGTTCTGGCTGTATTTTGAGGGTAGAGCTTGTAGGATTTGCTAGTGGGTTCGATACGGGGAGTGAGAAAAAGTGGGCACCATTGGTGATGCCAAGGGTTTTAGTCTTCAAAACTTCTTGCTGTAGAGTTGGCATTAAGCCGTTTTGCCCCACATTTGCCGCCTCTCTGCTTTGCACTTGGCCTGCCTTTCAGATCTGCCACCACTCTTCTGCCCGACGAGCTCTTCCCTGCTCGACACACACTCCTGAGCTTTCCACGTCTTTGCTCTAGCTCTGCCTTGAGGTGGGAATACTTGATTTCCTGCCCGCCTCGTGTCAACAGCGGCCTAGTCCTAGTCGCGGAGGTGGGTTTCCTGGGAGGTTCCTAAATCTGAAGCGTCAGGACCCCTTACAGGCACCATCCCTTCCGTGGCCCCGGGGATGCCGTAGCAATCAGGTCACACGGGCGTGTGGTTTGCAAAATTGGCAAAAGCAAAGTAAGTGGGTTAAGATGTTTGTCCTTTTTCCACCCTAACTTTGCCTCCACGTGCTTCCTGAGTTTCTTATGGTGTTGAAGTGGCTTTGAGCCTGTTGGGGATCCAGCTGAAGGGAAACTGAGTTGGGGAGACCCTTAATTGGGCCTTAGTAAGATACACGTACAGCTTGCTGCCTCCCGGCTACATGAAGGTAGTACTCACTGTTCCGGTATAGAAGGGGCCCCCGCGCTGGCTCGCGCGGCCTCACCATGTGGAGCCTGGGTGTGTGGCCCAGCCCACACAGATCCCGTGGCATCCGTGTCCTGAACCAGATTGACAAGAAAGCAGAAGCAGGATTTGCAGTGCGGGGAGCCAGTATCCGGACCGCTGGAGCTCAGTCAGTTATCAGATGTGTAAAACCATAGAGAAAATTCTGTTTTCACTAACACCTGGTCAAAAGAAGAGTTCTCTCCCGTCAGGAATCCACCCAGGATTGCAGCAGGTACAATTACAGATGCATAGAGATGACTTACAGAGGCAAGGAGGGCCTCAGGGAGCCTGTGGCTGATTGAGCCATGGGGGGCTGTGAGGGCCTTAGGGGATGGTGGTTGTGTGGGGGAGTGGGGCTTTCTGTTGGGTCATATACACACACACACACATATATATATACACACACACACACAAATACACAGATATATAATATGTATGTTATAGGTTTTGTATATAGATATTGTGTATTTGTATGTGTGTGAGTTATATAATATATACCTATATTTTCCATATGTGTAGATAAGGAGGCATATATGTATATATATGTTACAAATTTTTTTAAAGATTTTATTTATTTATTTGTCAAGAGAGGGAAGAAGCAGCAGAGGGAGAGGGAGAAGCAGACTCCCCGCTGAGCAGGCAGCCCTATGCAGGCCTCGATCCCAGAACCCCGGAATCATGACCCGAGCCGAAGGCAGCTGCTTCACCAACTGCGCCCCCCAGGTGTGCCTGTGTTACAAATTTTCTTCCACAACAATGAAGAAGTCAAAGGACACCCCATAGTTTGGTTGTCACAGGGGTTGCAGAATTTGAGATTCTCAGGTCAATCCATTGACAAGCAGAGTTTCCCATGTCCCTAATCCAGGGACAGTTGGATCTTTCCGAAGTGTCAGAAAGTGGCTTCCAAGTAGGGTAGGGGGGAGTCCCTGTCATTGACTGCCAGCCCCAGGAAAGTCTGGTGGGCTGTGAGGATGGAAGAACAGAATGGACTTTGCTTAGAGCTCTGTGAATGGGGGCACAGTACCCAGGGCCCGCTGAAAGGAGCAAGGGGCAGTGCTGACGCGAGCTTACACACCCATTCAAAGGCGGATCTGCCGACACATTCAGGGGCATCCTGGCCACTTGAGGGCTGGCTTTGAGGCGGGCAGCCACGGGACCCGACAGGAAGAGAAGGCACGCAGGGACACGGTCAGGCCAGAGTTCCAGAATCCCAAACCTCTCCAAGTAGGGAGCAGACCGGAATGATTTCAGCTTTTGAAAACTGTACCTCCACCCAAGTGTGGGTCTGGCTGAAAGGTTGGAAACTTCTGTTAAAATTCAAATAAGAATAATAGCACTGGAGTCATGAGTCTTGTTTTTATTTAAATGATGCTCCCAGATCTCTGTGAGTCGATCCAAAACATAAACGATACTGTTTTGGCGTCACTTGTTTTTCCTACAGAGGATAAGTTTTTTGTTTTTGTTTTTGTTTTTTAAAGATTTTATTATTTATTTCACAGAGGGAGAGAGATCACAAGGAGGCAGAGAGGCAGGCAGAGAGAGAGGGGGAAGCAGGCTCCCTGCTGAGCAGAGAGCCCGATGCGGGCCTCGATCCCAGGACCCTGAGATCATGACCTGGGCCGAAAGCAGAGGGTTTAACCCACTGAGCCACCCAGGCGCCCAGGATAAGTTTTGATAAGAGTACAGGTGCACGCATCTGTGAGTGTGCACATGGCCAGACAAATCCGTGTATATTTGCCACCCGGAAGTAAAGGGAAAGATGGGAAATACCCCAAGTGGGTGCTGTCAGGTGAAGGGAGTGGGTGACTGCGCTCCGGCTGTGAGGGGCCTCTGAGGCCCGACTCACCGTGCTCTGGCCTGCGGGATGTGCCGGGACCCCAGCCCACCATTCCACTGCCTCGCAGACCTGACACGCTTCCTCCCTCCTGTTAGAGTGTGTGAGCCCCAGCCCTGCAATGTCATCCCATCTCTCCCTCTTCCTCTCGCTCACCCGCACGGCCAGACCCGTGTCCCACCTTCCTGCCAGTTTTAACAAATAGGTACCCAGCACGTACATCTGCTTCTCATTTGGAAGAATGGAGGGGAGAGAAGACTGTAAGAAGGGTCATGCAATAGGAGCAGAGCTTTAAAAGAGTGACATGGATGAGGGAGAAAGAGAGAGAAAGCATGTTGGGGGTCCCGGCGGCTGGGGCATCATAATCTCTGGGAGTCCCGGAGACCAGCAGGGTCCGGGGAGTAAGAGGGAGTTTGCTTGTGGGGTGGTTGCCTTTCATGAACTTCTTAAGGGCAGTGCACTATCTACGCTGCTCTGTCCAGCTCCGGGCAGAGAGCGGGCTGTGACTGTGTTTCTGATTACGCTAACGCAGGCAGGTCTGGTCTGCACTTGACCGAACTCAGGAACCTAATGACCCCGAAATATCGTCTGGGGCTGTAGTGTCCTGGAGCTGTCTCTCCCTGGGTCTGGGATTCCTAATCTGAGCCTAGACAACCTTCTCCTCTTGGCTCTGGCTTTGTTCTGGGTGAACTTTCTATGCCTCACTCTTGGTAAGTCAGAACCAAAGGTGGGTCACCCAGCCCCCACCACAGCCTAACTCCTCAGCCACGCTAAGCAAGGCCTATCCCAAGGGTGGCGATGGGGAACATCCTTGCAAGAGGGCGGGGACACTCTTAGAATACACGCTTGTGCGGGGTTTTCCTCATGTCCCCCCAGGGTCCATTTTCAGGGCTCACGAGAAGACCGCCCGCAGTTAACACAGCGGGTCCTTCCTCAGCAGCGGTTCCTGGATGTTTGGCCCTTGTGCACTTTTTCTTAAGCTTTTAAAAATGAAAATCACAGCTTTCAGCTCTGATGGGCTGGGAAGGCAGTCTGTCTGAGCTGCATCAGCCTGGGGCACTGTCCTGGGGCTCATTGTGTTCTCAGGAAGAGCAAAGGTGCATGGGTCACCTTCAGATTGAGGGCAGAGGCCTTGGATATCATCTAGGCAAAAGCTTTCAAGTTTTTCCTGGTGGTAGAGCTCTTCCTATGATGAAATCCAAAGGGGAACCCCAGTACCCAAAGCAGATGAAAGAGGACCAGCTGTCCTTGGAGACCGGGGACGGTTCTCAGAGGTAACTCTGCGGAACCCCAGGGCTCTGTAGAATATGGTTTCCAAAAAACACTTCTAGCCCTGCTGTTGGAGTGTCCCCAAAGCATCTGTGAAGGCTTTCAGGCTCAGGGCATCATCAGAAAGAATCAACCTGTGAGTCCAGAGGATGCTCTGAAAAACCACACAAACCCCCTCCCCCCACATTCAGAGCTCTTCTCCCCAAGTCACCTTCCAGTCTGACCGAATGCTCCTAACCTGGGTGCCTAGAAGTCCCCACCCCGTCCACCCCCTGGAGTCTCAGCCTCAGTCGGCTCCTCTCTCGTCCCCACCGTATCCTTGCACAGCTGATTTGCTTCATCCTCTTCCCAGCAGCATCTGGGGAAGATGTGTTCTTGGAGGTCACCTTCCAATTCAAACTCTGAAATTATTTTAGAAGAGAGTTTCACATTTTTACCTGTTTACAAGCATGTGAGCTCCCTCAGCAGCAAGACTGAGGTTAGCACCCAGATAGCAAGATTCATTGCATATAAAAGGAAGGTGCCAGTTGGTGGTCATTGTTAGTCCCACTGACCATGACTCGAAACATCACGGAAGTGATTGGAAAGTCCAGGGGGTCAAAAATTGCCATCGTGGTCCACTGCCCAGAGGAAAGCAAAATCAAAAGTGGAGAGAGAAGGAAAGAGAGGGGTGCCTGGGTAGCTCAGTCGGTTAAGCATCTGCCTTCAGTTCAGGTCATGATCTCAGGGTCCTGGGGGGGTCCTGGGATTGAGATCTGCATCAGGCTCACCTGCTTCTCCCTCTCCCTCTGCTGCTCCCCCAACTCATGCTCTCTCTCTCTCTCTCTTTCTCTCTCTGTGTCAAACAAATAAAAATTTTAAAAAGGAAGGAAAGAGAAAGAGGGTGGGACATCCACATTTTCTGATCACCTGCTATGTGCTAGGCGCATTACACTTATTTTTTGGTAATGCATTTAATTCACACAACCACTCTGAGGGGTAGAAATGACTGCTCATTTTACAAACCAAATGAAGAAGGAGATGCAGAATGGTACCGTTTGTCAAGGTCACACAGCAGAGCTGTGTCCTTTAGGGATAGCAGAGAGGAGGGGCACAAAGAGCCCGGCAGGAAGAATGGAAGGGAGAGAACGTGGCTGTAGAAGCATTTTCTGGAAACGTTTCAGAGGGGCTATTGTGCTCACCCCAAATCCACAGCCTTTCTAGAGAGAAAGGCTGCTGGGACGCGCCTGCTCACGGCTGGGCTGCATGTGAGTGGCTGAGTGTGAGGGGCTTTGAGATTTTTGACCCTTCACAGAGGCCACCCATCTCTGTTGCCTGTGTGTTTTCCTGCCGCCGTGTCTTCCATGCTATTCTATTACTGGTATCTAAGACTGAGTGCAAGAAAGGTTTGGAACCTTCCAGAAAATGATATTGTTGTGTACGATGGAGAAGGTACAAGCAGAAGTTCTCGAATCGGACAGACTCATTTAAGTCCCGGCTCTGCCATGGACTGTGTGGCTTTTGGGTAAGTTACTGAACTCCCAGCTTCGATGTTCTCAACCAAGAAATGGGGATAATAATAGTATCTCGCTCATAGGGCTGTTTTAAGGACAAAATGAGGTAATGTATGTAAAACACTTAGCACCAAATCTGGCACATATTAAATGCTCAGTGTCCACTGGCTTTTATTATTTTTAGTATGTCCCAGTTAAACAGTCATGATCTAAGATGCATCACATCAATAGAAGTTTCTAGAAAAGCAGCTCTGGTTTGGGATTTTTTTTGTCAAATGTGTGCCCTGTCCTTGGCCAGTTTCCACGTAAAGCTAATGGGGGTGGTGGTAGAGGAAGAGCTGGTTTAGGGGACCAGTGAGGGCTGGTAACAGTACTTCAGTGGTACCCTCTAAAATGCTGGGGGTACAGATAGATTTTAGGCAACCTCTCCTGGAACTCGGCTCTCCTCTTCTTACAAAAGAGTGTTTTATTCCCAGTCCAAGATGGTGCCTCAGATCCCAGCAAAATCCATTTATTTGGAGTCTTAAAGTCTTTTGGGGCTTCAAAAAGGTCTGGGAAGAGTAATGCCTTAAGCCATTGTCACCTGCATCAGAGAGTTGACCAACCCCCCGCCCCCCATCCTATAGCATATATAAACCTTGAGGATATGTTTATAAATAAGAACTCATGGTTTTAGTGAAGGAAGCCTCTGGCCCTGTCCGTTTGCTCTGATGGTTTGCACATATGCATGCTCACACATCCTGTTCTCTCTCTCTCTCTCCCTCTCTCTCTCTCTCTCTCTCTCTCTCTCTCTCTCTCACACACACACACACACACACACACACACACACACACCCCCCACACCTGCATGGAGCGCCGAGCAGGAACAGGTGTAGAGAACCCAGGACAGACTTGCCTGCCAGCCCCCACCCAGCTACCTCTCACGAAGACCCATCCACCTGGACCGTGTGTTTGAGAAGGAGGCTGATGGATCAGCTCATCGTTTGGGTGGGAAATGCCCTGGGAATCCCCGGGAAAGGAGGGTTTCCGGCAGGAACTGGTGTGTGGATCTCGGGGCTGGGCTCCAGGCAGCACCGCCCAGTGTGGGGGCCCTTCTCCATCCCTGGGTTTTAGTCCCCTGAGGGGAGAGTGGGGTCTGAGCTCCTCTCACAACATGCAATTGCAGGAAGCAAAGTGGGTTCCAAGTTGGATCTGAGGACTTTTTGTTTCTCCTCTCCTGCTACTGAGCATCTTCCCTGCCTTCTTCTCCCGGCACCCTTAGCTTCCCTTCCTTTCCTTTGTCTCTGCGGGAAGGGTAGGAGGGGACTTGCCAGGGACATCCAAGAACACCCTCTTCCCAGCCAAACTCTGCCCTATCCTGTATCTTCCTCGTGTGCTTAGGTGGTATTTTCTTACGTAACCGCCCTGCTCTGCAAACACGCTCAGTATCCTGGATGCACACTCGGCTATATTAAGGCCTCATGTTTCCTGGCAAGTTCGAGGCGGCATCTTTTCCGGAGTGTCTTTAGACCCACCCGCTCCCCGTCATTTTTGACCCTTGTCCCCAAATGTTCTCCCTCCAGTAACTGGGATTTGTATCCTTTTTGCGAATAGGCATCTCCAAGCCTAGGGGCCCCTGAGGATCTCGGAAGTGGCTTTGAGTGGTGTCCGTGACTGTCCTGTTGTCAGATTTGCAGAAGAGAAAACAGAAAAGGAAAGCAACTCCTCCCTTATATTAAAAATAAAGAAGATTTTAAATTTCTATTTAAGAGAGCTTTCCTCTCCTCTCTGAAAATAAATGCACAATTGTCTTGAAAACCCTCCAAGCCGAAAATACACAGTACTGATGTTCCCACTCCATTAGGCTCCTTCCCAAAACAAGGATCCCTCACCTGGAGGAAGCCATCCCTGTGAGATGACGTCAGCGCTTGTGAGTGCCACACGCATTTTCTAGGGAGGGGTCCACTGCTTTCCTGGGAATGTGGGTGGGGTTTTGGACTCAGTGAAGGGCCACTACCCTGGGTTGACTTTGGCCCGTCTTTCCTCCCCACGGACAACCTGTCCCCACAGTTCTACCTCTGCAGTGCCCCGCAGACCCAGCCTCGCTCCCCACTTGTCCTTGTGATGCCAGCTCGGAGACTCGTTCGTGCCTCTTCCCTGTTCCCCGTCTCTCTCTTACCTGCGGTCCCTTCTGTGTGATGCTGCCAGAATGTTGGTCCTCAGATGCCCGGGTTTGCGGCATTTTCTCCACCTCTGACCCTGACCGTGGTGTTTACCACAGGGCACCCTTGCGCCAGCAGCCCCAGCCTACTGTCAGCTCCCTCCCAAACTTCTTACCCGACTGACCGGAAGGACCAGACTGCCCCCGATTTTCATCCTGGTTCTGCCCCTCCATAGCTGTGTGACCTTTGGCAGATTACTTAACCTCTCTGAGCCTTGATTTCCTCTTGTGACAATGGGGACAACATGTCTCTATCATCCGGTTTTTGATGAGAATTGAACGGGAGGGTACGTGTAATAGACCCGGCACGCTGGGGCTGCAAGGTTTTGCCCCTTCTCCTCCTTCCCCTCCCCTGCTGTGCACAGTGTAAGGATCCAGGGTAGAGATTGTCAGGACTGTGTCCTCAGAAGGCAGTGGGAAGTGAGGGGAGGGAAGTCTTTAAAAGGCAAGGTGGGGCCTGGGGTTTAGGAGAGGTGTTCTGAGCCTCTTCCAGCTTCAGCCTTCTTCCCGGCGTCTGCTGCAGTGATCCGACGGGCTTTACCTGGACCCCAGAGAGAAGCCCGAGGATGGTCTAGAAAGCAGGCAGTTGTCCTTTGGTATTAATGGCCATGCCCCTGAACGGCCCTTTGTCCCGGGATCACTTGGGGTCAGAATTGTCCCAGACTGTGTCTAGACTGTGTTCGAGTAAATGACTGGGACAAGGAGCCCTCTTGACTTCCCTGCTCTCCCCAAGCCCCTCTGCCTCCTTCTGTTTGGCATTTCCATTCCTGGTCTGGACCAGAAACAGAGATTGTGTTTGCCAGTTGATTTGTGAATGTCACAGAACCATTATCTCCCACGGAGTAACTTCTTAAAACATGAGTCAATTTTTTCCCTATGAATTGTCTGTCGACAACTCTTCTTGTGTCTGTAAAGTGCCGTGGGCTCCTTGGAAGAAAGGTGTTATCTAAACACAAGGTTTTATTATTTTTGTCATTATCATTATTTATTAGCACAGGATTCTTAAAAGGGCAGTAAGGGTGGAAAGCAATTATTATTATTATTTTGCTTTGGTTACATCTGGGTCTTATGATAGCAAGGTGTGATGCCTCAAAGACTAAGTCACAGGAGAAAAATAAAAGCTCTCCGTTTCTGTGTGCCTCCTGTCATCCGAAGGATTTGCAGCCTTCACGGATATTAATTCATTAACTCCCCAGGGTTATAGAGACATGAACACGACTGTTCCCAGCTTTAGAGACAGGGAGAAGCTGGCCAACCTTGGAGTTCCCAGAAGAAAGATCCCCACACTACGGGACTGCTTGAGACTTTTGGGAGGTGCTGACAATGTGCTTTCCGGTCACACAACAGGACCCCCGAAAGCCGACACACTTTGCTGGCCAGCAGCTTTTGGAAGGGCAGGAACAATTGTGTCCCTTCTGACCCCTTCCTCACCCTGCTCCAGACACAGTGACAACCCATGGTGCCACTGGACTCTTCTGTGTCCCACACGACCAGGTCAATAACAGTACATGGAAACGTGCCAGAAGTAAACACGGTACCAACTGCCCCAAAGAACT
Organism: Ailurus styani; assembly: GCA_002007465.1. Taxonomy (NCBI): domain Eukaryota; kingdom Metazoa; phylum Chordata; class Mammalia; order Carnivora; family Ailuridae; genus Ailurus; species Ailurus styani. Next base: position 584,126 of record LNAC01000556.1, read on the forward strand.
CAACAGTTGCCCATCTTGTCGGCTGTGAGAAACCTCCTCCTGTCTCTCGAGGTTGGGTTTGGAGTTCTTGGGCAATCTCGGATCTTTGTGTGGACACAATCCTGCCTCCCCATCCCCGCCAGGATTTGTGACAGGGGACCCCCACATCCATCCGTCCGTTTGCAGCAGTATGACAAGGAAATGCACTGAGCCGCACAGACTGTGGGCTGGGAGGCATGCAGACCTTGGTTTCAACCCTAACGCACCTCATCCTCACTATGTGATCTGGGGCAAAGTATTTTCCAAGCCTATTTCCTCATTGGCAGGATGGGACTAGTAATATCTTCCTTGTGGGCTTGCTGTGATAATTGTTCTTAATACTCAGGTAGCCCCAGCCAGAGTGGGGGATGGCGGGGGGCTGGTGAGGCCCCTCTTGCCCGCGGACTAGAGCTGACCGTCTGCTCTGTGACCTCACATCCATCGCTTGGAACCAGACATGGCACGAGTGTTTCCTCCATGGAAATTGGCAAATGCTACAAAGCTGGGCTTACTTTTTTTTCTCCCCAAGAGCCTGTTTATCAGCATGCTCCAACATAGTAGGCTCTCAATAAATACAGCTACGATTAGTAAACTCAGGGAAAACCCATGTTGATTCAAAATGTAGAAATAGAATACATCCATTATATGGAACACAAAATCACTGCTTGTTTTACAAGAAAAGTGATATCACATCTGCCCAAAATTGATCACCCAGAAAGATGAATGTGTGGCCTCCTTTGGTACATGGAGCTTGTCATTTAGATATATTGCTTTTGCTTATTGAACTCAGGAGCATATTTTGTGTTGCTTCTAGTAACTCTAGTAATTGTTTGGCTGATAAGAATGTGCTGGCTAATACCCAAACTGACAGGAAAAAAAAAAAACAACAAAAAACAAAAAACCAAACAGAAAGGGAGTTTCGGAAGTAGCTTTCAGTCTCTCCCTGAATAAACAGCTTGTCAATCAACAAACATCCCAAGTTGCTCAATTCTACAACGGATATGAGAAATTTGCAGAACGATTCTTGACTTGATGGGGTTCATAGTCTGCAAGGGGTAGCAGGGAAGAAGGCAGGGACGTGTGAGGTAATGTACAAAACAAATGTCTTTTGCAAATACATAATATGCCACAATTTGCTTCCACATCTAGGAAGCTCAGGCACAGAGAAGTGAAGTGAGTTTTTTCAGGTTACACATCTAGTAAGAAGCAAAACTGCAATTTGAACTCAGACAATAGATCCTAGAGTCTTCTCAGTAATCATTATTAGGTGCTAAGATAAAAATAGGCTAAATTTTATAAATGGGTAATTCAAGAATGGACAGATCAAAGGCTAGTTATGTGACCCCGGACAACAAACACAGGAAGAGTGAGACAATTGAAAGGGGCAGGAAGGGGCGCCTGGGTGGCTCAGTAGGTTAAGCACCTGCCTTCGGCTCAGGTCATGATCCCAGAGTCCTGGGATGGAGCCCTGCATAAGGCTCTGCGCTCAGCTGGGAGTCTGCTTCTCTCTCTCCCTCTGCCCCTCCCTCCTGCGTGTACTCTTTCCCTCTCTCTCAAATAAATAAATAAAATCTTTAAAAAAGAGAGAGATTGAGAGAGAGAAAGGAGTAGGAATCACCATGTGGATCACAACTGCTGTGGGGAAAGCCGCATGGGAAAAAAGGCATTTTTCCTGCATCTCGATGGACCGGTTACGCATTTTTGTGACATTTTGCTCAACCACGCGAACGCAACCAGGTCTGCCCATCTTTGGCCCAGATGCAGCAAGCCGTCTGATCTGACTGGTAGGACCGACAGGGAAGGGCTGAGTGTGCAGCATGGTGGTGAAGGCCTCTGCTCTGTTTGGACCATCCTACAACATCAGCAGAAAGCCAATCAACCCAATCTCGTGATACGAGAAGCCCAGTCTCTTTTTCTTATTACACGAATCTCTCTTGGCTTTTCTCCTTCTTCCCCACCTTCTTTCTTGGCCTTTTTTTTTTTTTTTTTTTAAGCATCGACAGGCTTTTCTGACTGTAGCCAACCCGAACACGACTCCACATAATAAATATTGGAACAAGGATGGCAACGCCATTGTTTTGCCGGGGGCAAGCAACCCTTCACTTCATACATCACTGGCTACCGTGCTGGGGAGCGATCGCACAACGCCAGGAAAGATTTAGGAAGCTAAGAAAGGAGGGGAAATGCGCCAACCACACCACTACTCTATCTCCATTATCTTGTGAAGTCTATTGATGCACGACAAGAGGCGATTCATAACGGCGCCCACGACTGTGCTGGTTCACACAAGGAAGGGCAAAATGGTGCTGAACAGCGTTTCAGTAGCATTTTGTATTTGTCACGGGCTTTATTGGAGATGTAGTGATTTCTCTCTGTGACCCAAATCTGGGCTTTCCAGAGCACAGTTTTGAATGGAAAGCAAGTACCAGACCTATGTACTGTGCATGTCCTAGGTGGCCCCAGAGACGGTTCGGGGGTCTCCATGGCCAAGAAGTAATAGAAACTTCGCTTCGGCAGCCACTCTCCATCCTTGAGCTATGATCCGGGACCCTGTCTGCAGGGGGAGGTAGGACATGGAGGGGACAGAGGTGGGTGAGACAGCTCCTCCTCCCATGGTCCGCAGCGCTGAAGAACCCCTGGGTATCTGCTCCATCCCTCCTCCTCCCCCCAGAACACACAGGTCCTTGCAACGTCCCTCACTTTCCCCGGCGGCACTCCCCGGACACATGTGACAAGCCTGCACAGGTGACCCAGAAGTCACACCCAGAAGAAGTCTCTTTACTGTCTGTGGTCCACTTTCCAGACCACCTGCCTGTCCTCAGCCCCGTCCCGGGCAGTCACAAAGCTCTGAGGTTTGCAAACCCAAGTCGTTTGCAACCTCACGTGCTGACCACACCATGCCTGCCTTCCCCGCCTCCCTCCTGAGAGTGTGGGGGCCCAAGGAATGGCCGGGGCACCTCGAGGGCTGACGGAATGGAGTCTCAGTTTCTTGTCCCAAAGAGGAAGTGAAAAAAGCCAAGGTTGGGGAGTCACAGTCACTTCTCCGCCCCACCCCTCACCCCCGCACAGCCCCCTAGGGGCCCTTCAGAGCAGGTCCTGGAGGTCTGCTCACCAGGAATCTGGAGGGCTTCCTGCCCTGCCCCACCTCCCGCTCTCTCCCTCATCTCGGGAAGATCTCATTTGTCTCTGTCCCCGGGAGCTCCTGGGGCAGCCAGGATGTCTCTGAGCAAAATCCCGTTGTGTGGGTCCTGCGTACCTGTGGCCGGCGACCTATCCAACAGAATCACTCCCCTCACTCTTCCTAAGAATTTAGCTGCAAGCATTCCCTTTCCTACCCGTCCTTTCCAGCCTCCCTAGCCTCTTCCAACTGTTTTGCTAGGAACCAAGCACACACTGCAGGAGTTGCCCGGAGACGGCTTGGTCCTCAGATGACTTGAATTTGAAATTGGTGGGACCCCTCCAGTAAGTTACTGAAGACCTCAATTTCTCATCTGCAAAGTGGGGATATTCTTGTGTGTGTCCATTGGTGTGCTCATAAACGTTGAACCACTAGTTCTAAAAGAGAGGGAGGAAGGACGGAAGGAAGGGAGAGAGGGAGGAAAGTTCCGATTGGATAGCGTTCTCGAGCATCCGTGGTATAAATACTTGCGTAGTGGCTAATTGTAAACCAGCACACCCCGATGTCACTGAACGTGGAGCTAGGAAGAGGGGGCCCTCTGTGAGCTTGCTCCAGGCCATGCCTGAACCTGTCCAGTGAAGTCATGGGGCACGTTAGCCCGGAAAGGCATAGGCAGCTCTGAGCACCCCGGCCGGCACACAGTAGGTACACTTCTAGCGGTTGTGCCTCACACTAGCCAGGGTTCCCAGCTTGGGGGCTTCTCTTCTTGCCCTTCTGAATGCAGCTAATGGATCTTGCTGTGGAGGAAGCCAATTGCAAATGATTTTTGAATAATATGAGGCTCTCTTCTCTGGCTTCTGATAAATCGTTCTGAGCAACCTTCTTGAAAGTAACCCAGGGCCAGCGCATACGCCTCGGGGTGGTGTTGAAAAGGGAGTAATCCAGGCCTCTCCCTCCCTGCCACCAGGAGAGGGAATCTGTCTCGAGAGCCACACCAAGCTGCCTTGGCCGGCACCCCCGCTCTTGTGCCAACCTATCGCATGTGAAACATTGTCTTACTTTTAGCAAGTTCTGTGTTTGTTTCTTTCCTAAGCAACAGCTTCGCTGCTGGCCACATCCAACAAAGGAACAAAGTCACATTGTTCAAAGCAAACAACTCCAGTATCAGTTGGAACAAATAGACAATCACACCCCCAGACCTCAATCTTCAAACCCAGCTGGACAGGGCAGAGTGAAAAGGCTCAAGGCCACAAGGCAGCAAAACACACCTTTATCTGCTTTCAAAGGTTGTCTATCAAGTTCAGGTCTTATGTGGGCTTACCCCACCCCCTGACTCTTACTAATATCCTTTTAGAAACCTGAAAATGGCATGTCTTTCCTTATGGATGGGTCCTGTTCTGGGTGACTGTGATGGATTTATTTTTTCTCCCTCGCCACCCGCTGGGTTTAGAGGATGGCAAAAAGGTTTCTTTCGCATCTCTGTTCGTTTTTTAAGGTCCCTGTAGTAAGACTATCGTTTTACCTTTTTAAACTCAGTCTCCGCATCTGTTGGCCCAGACAAGCCTTCTAGATTCTTCTACGATTTCACCATCCTGTGAGTCTGTGAGCCATAGCCCCTTTTCTGGTCTCCTGCCCCGAGGCTGCCGAGGGCTGACTGGCAGGAGGATGGACCGAGTGGAAATTTACCACACACGGTTTACTACTTGCAAACTTACATGCCAACACATGGTTCCCAGCCCTCCAAATTCATGATCCTGGGCCCACAAGAAACCTTCTAGAAAACCGCTCTTGGAGGGCATTGGGCTGGCGGAGGGACAGGAAGGCACAGGATGCAGCCACCCTGCAGAGGTGGGCACTTGGAGGGGCTGAGGAACAGAGGTTGGAATGAAAATGAAACCCGGCTGGCCCTTAGCCAGCCCGGGATACGTGGCGGTGCCTCCTGCACACATTAAAAAAAAAAAAAAAAAGACTCTGCTTACTTGTCAAGCACCTAGTTAGGAATTGCCCCAGACCCACTTGGGGACTGTTAACTGCGGTGCGGAGGGAGAGGATCAAGAAGGCCAGTGAATCAGGCCTGGCCTGGGGAGAGATCACCTTGCCTGGAGGGCAGCAGGGGTGGGCCCTGGAAGACACCAAGGAAGAGGAGCTGACTCTTGAGAAATGAACAGGATTTCTCCAGACACAGGCGTGGGAGGAAGGGAACTCCAGGCAGAGGGAACAGCCTGAGCCAAGGGGCAGAGACGAGAAGCGCCCACAAGATTGTGAGCATACGTGGTCTTTGCTTGGCATATGGCCACACTTCCTGGGCAGAAAGTGAGAGAACGCATGCTTTTGAACTCACCTATTTATTAAAAAACTTATTTCAGTGCTCTTTGGGGCTCTAGGTCTGTAATGAGTACTGTGGTCGATTGAAGAGGAGCATAAAATGCTTCCCAGCCGACACACACTCCTCCTTCCCTTATTCTCCAGATGCTTCTCTGGTCCCTGCTTTAAGGACTGTCATGGCCCGAAGGGACGGTGCTGTCCTCACAACCCTCAGCATCATTATAAACTTCACCATTGGTCAGGACATGCTGTAACCCTTCCATTGTCTTGAACTCTTATTTACTCTTTATTTATTTGCTCATTTGTTTATTCGATTATTAGAGAACACGTGAGAGCAGAGCGGGGAGGGGCAGAGGGAGAGAGAGAATCTCAAGCAGACTCCGGGACTGCGGAGCACAGAGCCTGACGTGGGGCTCGATCTCATGACCCTGAGATCACGACCTGAGCCGAAACCAAGAGTTGGGCGGCTCAATCAACTGAGCCACCCAGGCACCCTGTTATTTACATGTTAAAGTACTATTTAGTTCTCTAGCCATTTTTAAATCAACTTAATTAGGGTATAATTTACATACAATAAAATGCCCAGAATTGAAATGTATACAGTTTGATGACACATGTGTATACCACACAAACATAATCACCACCCCAACACAAGAAAACATCCCGTCACTTCAGAGAGCTCCCTAGTGCCCTTTTCCTTCATCGCCAACCCCTCTACCACCCACCCAGATAGCCCAGGCCACCACTGATCCGACCTCTATGATCCTAGCTCCACTTTTCCTCTTCCAGAATGTCATATGAACGGAATCAGATGGTGGATGGTCTTTTGTGCCGGATTCTTTTGCTCAACGTAGCTTTGGTTGTTTCTTTTGTTTGTTGAGATTTAGCCACACTGAATGTATCAGTAGCTTGTTAATTTTCATTGCTGAGGAGTGGCATATATTAAATAAATATAGAAATGTCTTTTCTTCTCTTCTTCTACTAAGGGACATTTGGGTTGTTTTCTCCATGCATTTTTCTGGTCTTGCCTTTCCTAAGATTGTGAGCCTAAGGGTGGGAATGTGTCTCCCATAAACTGTCCCCACCTTGAAGCACCTTATCCAGGGCCATGCTGGGTTGGATTCCCATATGTGTTGCTTCATTGAATTATATTTGTGGTCCCTCCTGTTAAAGTCTTATAATCTAATTATAGAGGCAGCTACAAACATAAATCAATTATTTCAAGGCAATACATTTATCTATTCATTCAGCAAGTATTTATTTTAGGGAAGAGAGAGGACATGTCAATGAATATCTAAAAACACAGCACAGAAAGTAAAATGTCGCATAAAAGATATTCAGAAGAGGATCCACGGAAATGGAGAGCAAAGAGATGCCTTTTGCTGAGCCTCTCAGGGAAATCTGGAGGAGGAAGAAACATACAGGTCTCAGAAGGTGGACGGATGATGGCCTGACCACGTAGGGCTCATCAGCAGCAGAGGGAAGGGGACCGAAGTCACAGAAGCTGCACTGGGCATGACTGGAAGCAGCTGATTGGTAGATGTGAGTAGAGACATAGAGGGAGGGGCTGGGAAGACAGGACAGGCTCAGACCACACAGAAGGCCTTGAATGCCAAGCCAGGAAACCCAAACCCCAAACGCAAGTCAAACACACATTACAAACCCATCAAACACTTTCTCGATGCTACCCCCTACAAGGCAAAACCCCCCACTATCTCTGAGTTATTACATCAGTGATACAGGAGAAGGACTGAAGCTAAGAGGGCTAAGTAATTGAACAAGGTCACACCAAAGGTGAATGTCAGAGTCAGGACTCAGCCCTGATTTCTGATAACTGTGGTCTTTATGCACAGCAGGTGGTAAAAGCATGCGAGGTGCAAACATCCCAGAGTGTAAAGGCCAGAGAGAGCCTTTTCTTGTGCAAGTCATAGAAATAGGGTTTGGTTGTTTGTTTCTATGGGATTGAAATGTGGTGAGATTCTTATTGTCCATAACACTACATGATACGTTGAGGACTTTATGTTTTCCGAGGACTTTATATATTTCCGATTTCATGTTCATTATGTCATTATGACCCTCAATAATCCTGACAGCTCAGCAGGTCAGGCTTTATTCCTGTTGTTAATAGTATTAGTACCACTATTAGTACCACTATTATTCTAGAATTTTCAGGGAAAAAACCCAAGACCCCAAAGAAATAAGAACCTTTCTGAAGGAACTCCAGATAACTAGCCAGGACACAAAGCCGTGTCTCTCGAATGGATTTCTACCAGCTGGTATTGGAAAATAAGGAGGAAGGATTCTATTGGATAGAAATAACTAGAAGACCAATGTCACTGAACCAAACCAGCTGGTCTCAAGCCCTCCCCAACCCCCTCCCCAGTACACTGTTAGCCTGCGGGCGATCGGAGAGGGGTTTAGAACAAGTCTGAAGCGGAGCTTTATTATGAACACGTGTGAGTCAGATGTCTCCTCTGTAACAACAGAGAGTTGAAGATGTGGGTCACCAAGCTTTCTGCCAGTGTAGATGTTTGTCTTTCTCCAATTCTCAGGGCCACAGTCGGGACCAGGAGGGACCCCTATGTCATTTTGCAAGGGTGCAGGACCCACGGACCATCCGGGCACACTGGCCTCACCTCTGCCACTCACTCCCCCCAGCCTGAAGCTTCTTCCTGCCCCTGTGGTGGTGAGCTCTCTGCCTGGGCAGGGCCCAGACAGACTGGGCAGGTGCACACTGTAAACCAGGGCCTCGCCAGGAAAAGAGGGCTTCCAGAGGGGCTGGCCCCAAGAAGCTCACCTATGTCGTCATTTGGCCTCGGGTAAATCCCGAATAACCAGGAACAAAAGAGAAAGAGGCCATGACCAACCATGAGGAAACACTGCCGTCAGACAGAGCTTCCAAAGAACCATCTGGAGGGGGCCAAGCCTCCCACATGGTGGAGATGTGGGGGCAGTCCCTTTCCAAGAACCTACTGCCTAGCTTGGAATCTCCCCAAAAATTTATTTGCTTCTGTGTGTAGATGATCTCTGAGGCAGTTTGCTAAACACTTCGAATGAATCATCTATTACTACCTCCATTTATTTACCACCTGCGTCCTCTGTAATCCAGGACAACCTGACTTCCATCGGACCAGTCAAGCCCACCCCACACACTTAATGCTCCAAATAGAAATATTGGTCTTCCTCACCTTGCACAGTCACTCTCCTTTTGAAATATACACACACTGTGAAGGGACTCTAGAAATAAATCTTGGCTCAAAAAAAAAAAATTCTCTCTACACGTATTGGTTTCTATACACCTAAACAGCAGCCAGGCAGTCGGCAAATAACAACTGCCCTTGGTCATTACTGGGAAGATAAAGGACTGTCAGAACAGGGGCCAGCTGCTTGCTGGTCTGTCATTGCCCTGGGCCTCGTAGGAAGAAGCAAACAGCAATCTTCGGCCATAGAAACCATCCGGTCCATTTGGTCCTGGACCAAGTTTGCATACGTTCCAAGCCTGAAAGTCAAAGCAAAACAAAATCTTGCGTATGAACACCGACCTTTCAATCACGTGAGAAAAACACCCTCTCTCCCTCTCTCTCTCTCTCATAAACATAGCAGCTTGCTTAGAGCAATATTGAGCTGGGAGCTGTGAAGAATTGCTGTAGGTAGGAAGAAACATTAGCTCTGGAATTCAGCTAACTGTCACCATGGTGATTGGCGTCAGGATGAGTCACTCCCTTCAGCAAATGGGCATGGGGGCTGCGAGCCTCTGAGATGAATGGTGATTGATAAGCTGCTGCAGGACCAGGACTCTGGCTTCTCAGGCTCCTTCCCTCACCCACATATGTTTTCCATGAACATACAATCAAGAGATAGTGGGAGAGATCGTGTGAATACATGGGAGATGCTGTCAAGAATTTTTCTTGTAGTCTCTTCTTTCGTTTGTAAGTTTCATGGGCTTTGAAGCTACAGAAGAACAAGGACCCCACTTAATATTTCTTCTCTCTCAGTTTATGTCCAGATTGATGCTCAAGGGGAGAAGAAAAAATGCTACCTGGTGTGTGGCAGGCACTATTTATTAGCCCCACCTGCTAGATGAGCAAGAAATGTGCCAGGAGGAGCTAGGGCTCAGTCCCAGAAAGAATCCTGAGTGTACCTGCTCTCACCGCTGGCTGTGCTGCCCCTCAAAGGGCAGTCACCCCATTTCTCTCTTTACCATGGGAAGTAAAGTATGGACCCGAGAAAGGTGAAGGCATGGTTTCTCCGTTCTATATGATAGCATGCGTACAATCCACATACAATCTACAGAAGTCTGTACAACACATGATAGCGAAAATACGACTTTGTTCTTCTCCTCAGTCATTCGGTGAGCCAGGCTAGGGTGGATTGGTTTAGTTAGTTTTTGGTGTTAGTTTCCTCCAGCTCCCCCATTCATCTTCCAGAATCCTCTGACCCTTGTTTCGCTTTTCTATGTGCAGACACAATCTGTGACAGAATGGAAAGGGAAAAGAAGTATCTTAGTGAAGGACAGAAAATTTCATCCCCAAAAATGGTTGCACATAAAATTGCCCAAGAACCGAAGGTGAACGTTAAAACATAAGAATAAAAATTCAGCATGAATTTGTCCACAACACTTAGAAGGAATGTGTTGGAAATGCCACATGTATGTGTGTGCATGTGTGTGTGTGCACATGTAAGTACCAAGCCAGCGTGGCCAACGGGCAGATGTCCAACATTCAAGTGACAAAAAGAATGCAATCACATACTCTGACCACGTGGGAAATAGCAGCTATGAAAGCTTTGGCCTTCTTAGTCACACATTTTATAAACTTCAGGTAGAGAAGAAACAACAGCGAGAAGAAAGACCTCCGCATGGCATCCTAACGCAAATTCCAATTTGGATATTGCAGCTCAAAGCTGCGGAAGAAGTCTGAGCTTGGGTCCGCTTTACGTTGGAGCTTCTCCATCCATCATAGCGTCGCTTGTTTTTGCTTTCTTTGCCTTTGTCTTTGCTCTCTGTCCCTGTTTCCCTACAAAACCAAACATACTTGCTCTCCCAGCTTCACAAAGAGAAACCGATTCCAAGAGGAAATCACTTCACAGCAAGTGAGCCCTGGGAAGAATTCAAGACTGAGGAGCCCTTGTAATGAGATTAAGGGAAAAATGCTTTTGTGCAACCAACTCAGACCCGTCCTCAGCACGTGAAAGGAGCCAAAACAAACACGAGCATTGTTTTGGGAAGGAAAAGGTTAACAAGCTATGAAAACAAAATCAGAGATATTTTCAAAGCCTGACCCTCAGCAGAATGAGTAGAATGTGGTCTGCCGATGCAGCAGCACTTNGGGGGGGGGGGGGGGGGGGGGGTGGTGCTGGGAGGGCAGCCTCCACTGTGATGTTCCCAGCAGATGACGCGGGAGCAGCACTCCGCATGACGGCTGCGCTGCCTCCATTGGGCAGAGGCACAAAAGCCTGAGTCCAGGGGAGAAAGATGCCTCGCTCCTTGGCCCCCTTCTTAGAAATGAGCTTAGAAAACATTCTTTGTGGATCATGTCGAGCTCGGAGCACATGTTCTCATCCGCCTTCTGGTTGGCAAATGGAAAAATTCTGAGCTTCTTTTCAGACTCTGTGGTCTCGTAATGACCCTCAGGACAAGGCCGGTGCCTCAGTTTCCCCATCCGACCAGTTGATGTTTATTGGGCACCCACTGTGCACCAGGCTGAGGGCTGCCTGCTGTGGATATAAAGTTGAAGGGCCCCATCCTTGTCTTTATGGGGCTCACAGACCTGTGAGGACGGGAATATGCAAACAGTTATCACTGTAGTATAGAAAGCCTGTATACGTAATATTTCTCAACTGGAAGAGTTTTCACTGTCTTCCAAATTTAGCAGTAATGGGGGTAATATCAGTGGACATTCGATACTCAAGGGGAATGGTTTTGTGTGTGTGTGCGTGTGTGTGTGTGTGTGGTCTGACACCCATCACCATCTGTCAGTAGTGTCCCCTGGTTCTTTGGAGCCTGCAAACCTCCTTCCACGTTCTAAGCTGGGTCACAACGACAGAGGCTACCACCCTTAAGTACAGGGGAGTCAAGGCAGTGATGTGTACGGAAGAGCCAAGACGAACTAGGGTATTTTCTATAGAGGTATTTCCTTGTCCCTCTTCACCCAAAAAACATTGCCAGTGCCCACCAAGGCCCAGGCTGTCTTTGCTTAACTCAATGCATGCAGACCCCCTTAGTCATTCACCCTACTGGTGATGACAGGGAGATGTTTTATAAACAGAATCAAGAGCCCAAAGGAAAAACAGATGAGAACGTCAAAATGTCTACAGTGGTTTCCATGATAAGGTGCCCAGTTTTCTCCAACAAGACTTAAAATCTTGCTTGTCATGCTGAGGTCTCAGCTCTGCCTTGCCAAGAAGTGTTTTATACAAGCTCTCTGAACTTTGTGCAGACTGAGATGGTGCGGCCGATTCTCAAAGTCTCCATGATTATTTTATACCTGAGACTTCACAGCCTGGGCTGGTGATTTTCCAAGATCTGAATTGATGAGATTCTTTCCCATACATCAAAAAGCAGAGATATCAAAAGGTGCACGGAACAGCGCTGGCTCAGAGTGGAAAGGCGCTGCGGGCAGTAACTTACCTAATAAAGCAGGAGCTCCAACCCTTGGGTGACAGCTCTGTCCTTTTTCTGAGACTTGTAGCAATGAGTTGAGAAATTTTGAAACACTTTAAAGTAAATCTGGTGGGAAGCAGGTAGAAGAACGATGCTTCCCATTCCTTCTTAATTCAGAGAAAGAACCACCAATAATTATCTGTTGGCCCTCTGGTTAGCTTCTGGTCAATGATTAGGTCCCAGAAGTTTTGTTAACCTAATGTGAAGTTAATCGGCCTTTTTATTTCCAGATCTATATGTAAAATTTTAATTCTCTGTTCAGATAAAGTATTTATTTCAAACGCACTTTATTCCTTGGATGTAAGGTGTCTTTGAATGTTTATTCAGTTAGCTCTTGATTACCTGGAACAAAAATTACTAATCCTAGGCTGGCTTCCTCTTCTGGTTCTGGGTGATTTTCCTCCTTTTTTCCTGCCCACCCAGGTCAGGAATTTCTATTGTACTGAATAGAACAGATTAATCATACTTAATCCATGAGGCATTTTATGTGAAATAAGAAGTTTGATATTGTTTTTTGTTCCCCTCGTGAATGATGCTTACGCCTGAAATCTTAAAAGTCATCCTTATTTATAGATGTTCTAAAATATTTTCCACATTCAAAATATACCCGGAGGCCTTCTTGACATCTCTGCGTAGTGAATAGACATCTTAAATTCAACGTGTCTAAAACGGAGTTCTTCGCTCCCCCCCGTCCCCTCCCCCACACACCTGCTCCACCCCCACGGCCTTCCCATCTCAGCCGGTGGGAACATCTTCCTTCCAGCTGTTCAAGCCCCAGACCTTGAAGGCATACTGACTTCTCTCACCCTCTTAGCCCCTCCATCTAAACTGTCGGGAGATCCCCCTTCCTCAAAATACATCCAGAATCTGAACAGTGCTCATCAGCTCCGAGAACAGTCATCCTCGCCCACCACCATGTCACCGTGGGGCATAGCTGTGACCTCCAGTAGGCATTCTTGCTTCTAGCCTTGACACCAACACTGTACTCTCAACACGCCAGCCGTGACCCTTTGAAAATGTAAAGGAGGTAGCGTTACACCTGCTCAGAATCCCACAAGGACTCTGGCTCACCCCGGGGACAGCCGAAATCATCATGTGGACTATGGAGCCTTCGTCCCATCTGTTCTTTCTGTCTGCAGCTCTTGCCCTGATAGTGCTATGGCTAAGTCCCTCCCTGAGCACCTGCTCCCATCTCACCTGGTTGGTGGGCCCACCCTAACCTTTACTGAACTTGCCAGCCTCACCCGCCTCCTTGGTCCTCTTCTCCCACTCCGTTTTGGGGACTTTTTTCTTTTTTCTTTTTTTTTCCATAGCACTCCCCCTCCCCTCCCATGGGGTACAGAATCTTCATTTACTGAGATATATATATATATATATATATATATATATATATATATATATATATATATATATAT